>VZRU01011014.1:240553-361757 GCA_013398155.1 Pedionomus torquatus | reverse complement strand
CACTAGACCACTGAATTTATAAGCATTGCTGAGTGCATGGCCTCAAATGTTGATCTTCTGCTATTAACACTGTCCTGGTTTGAGGTAAAACAAACCAATTTTCTGTTTTACAATTTTACTTTCTTAGCTGGGCCTCTTCTAACTAACTAAACTCTGAAATTAACAGCACATTGTTCAGAAAAATGTTCACTCTCCCAGTGATAAGACCTGATTATGCCAAGCGATGGTGCAGAGAGGCCCTTGCTTATACTTATTGCTAGAACAACCAAGGGCAGGTAATTTTGTTGTTTGCCCCGTGGGTTGGAAGCAAAAGAGCGTAGAGGGGTCCCACCTGCAGGGAGGCGAGGACAGGACAGGCAACCCAAAACTGACCAACTGGGGGATTCCAACCCATCTGTATCATGCTTAGTATAAAAGCTGAAGGATGAAAGGGTCAACTCTTTCTTTGATGGCCGATGTCCAAAGAAGACCCTGCCTATTTGTCTGCCTTTGATCCTGATCTGAACGTTCCTGACTCCAGATCTGGAATCCAGCTCCTGTCGATCACCGAGTCCAGTTTGGGGCTTTTCCTGATGCCTGCTGGGAGCTTGATACGGTTTTGTATACACTGTATTATTATTTTTTCCTTTTTTAAAAATTTTCTTTTTATTATTTTATTATTATTTATGTTTTCATTAAAGTAGTTTAGTTTTTTCTAAACTCTTGAATCTCTCTAATTTTTTCCTCTCCTCTCTTTTCCTTAGAGGGGGGAGGAGGGACATCATCTGTCTTTTCTGACTGGTCAGAACCACGACAAGACACTAATAGGAATTCAGTGGTTTTGTTCAAGTACATAGAAACTTAAGTCCTTGGTTTCTTCTACATAACAGATTGTGAAGAAGGATAGCAATTAAGATGATATCTGCCCTCGACACCATGAGAATTCAGCAAAAAATAATTATTACTTGTTAGTGGCAATTTAATAGTAGGGGGGAAGAGGGGAATAGAAAATCCAGCATGTTAGAAGGAAATGTTTCATGTTTCCTAAAAATCCCTTGGTATGTTTGTTCCCATTTCTCTCTCAAAACTCCCAGTTTCTGTCATGCAGAATGGTTAGGAATAATTTTTTTTTTTTTTTTTTTTTTTTTTTTTTTTTTCAGCTGAGAAGCTAAAGGACTGAGGAAAATTGGATGGCAGATGAATTGTCTGTCTCATTAACAGAAACTCTTGGGGTTAGCAGAGCTTGCAGGGTCCATAGGAAAAATGCAGTGAAACACAAATTGTAACAAGCCCAAAATCACATGCAAAATGCTATTGAACCAGAGCAAGAAAGACCACAGACAAGATACATAGAATCTGAAATCTGCACTATTTGAATTTGTCACCCAAATTAATTGCTAGTGTGCCTCTGGACTCGCAGCAAGAAGAAATTATTATAGCTGCTAGACTTAAATCACAGCTGCTTAAAATACTGTGACTGTGTAAAAACAAGAAAGGCAGTATTTTAACCTAAGCAACAGATTTGCTTAGAAATCCAAGTCAGAAGTGACTTGCATCTTGCACACAGCTTTCACAGTGGTCTGACAAGCCTGGACAGCCTACCACAAACCTAGTGGTGTACCTGATCAGTACCACTTCCTGCAATTATCTGCAGGGAAGGATGGATAAGAAATATGAGATTGTGTCTAGAAGGGGATTCAAGACACAGGGGAAAAAACGGTGAATACACTATGTCAGAAACTTCTTTTTATTACCAGCTTAAGTCTCAACATATATAAAAAAGAATTAGACTTCTTAACCTGGGTTGGGAAAGGTAGAAAGTAACCGAAAAGGAAAATTAAAAAAAAAGAGAATGAGGAGGGAAGCATGTCTTAAGGGTTTCTTTGTTTCTGAAACATGTGGCTTAAAGGCAAAAGTTTTCTTTTGCTCAGGTTAAAGGATGAGATTTATACAAGCTTAGTTTGACCCCGTTACAGAGTAATATAATCAAAGATGCACCCCTATTTTAAATACACTTTTTTACACATTTTTTAAATACATTGTTAGATGTAACAATGATCTCTGGGAGTTTGCAGAAGAGGAATTAACTATGGGGGTTTTTGTGTGACAAGAAGCAATACCACAGCTGTCTGCTCTTGAGGCACAGATTTAGGGGCAGGGTTAGGCCAGCCGTGGAGACTTAATTTTAATTTCCCCAGTTCAGTAAAAGAGTAAAATGCTAGAGAGTACCTATCTATGTATCTATTTATTTATTTATTTACATGCAAGAGTATCTTTTTGTAGAAGTTGGGTAGAGTAATTCTTGTTGCTAGATTAGGCTTACCTCTTCTCTGCATTTTAAATTATTCTCTTCTCTCTAAAGACTATCCTGTACTGCTAGCAGTTTGTATAGAACAACAGAGAACAGGATTTCTTTTTCTTTTCTTGTGAAGGAATATACTGTAGAATCAAGCCAATGAAATAATAAAGGGAGATTTGCCAAAGGAAGAGATTATAACAGAAGTATGACAGACTTCAAAATCAATGACAAATGTTTTTCACGGCTGAAAGAATAGGGAAAGCTTTCTAATTATAAATTAGAAATGCAAAGAGTCATTTATGTCTAAAGATTACAGTTTCTAACTACTTGGATAACACAATTAATCCAGCTATTTAACAGCTTTGTAGGTTGACATAGTGAAGGACAAAGGGTTCAGCTCAGCCTGCCTGCCTTCTCAGAGTTTCTTCAGTAGGATTTACACAGCCAGCTTATTCCAGAAACTGAGAATCAGACTCTAACATAAAAATGAAGAAATCAAAATCATTTAGCTTAGCATGTAGTATACAAATTAGAAATAGTCACAAAAGGTAGTTCTAAATCCAGAAGTAGGAAATCAGTCATTTTATAACACAAATGAACAGAAATCTTTTTCAAATGAAGATGTAGAAGTTGAATACATGCTATGGCGGGAGATGCATAGAATGAGTGGAAGTGGCAGAATATTATAGTACCTGAAGCAAAAGAGCACTGTCTTGAAAAGACATGTTGAGAAGAGACATTCAGAAGCAAATTTTTGCCAAAAAAGCTAATTTCCAGTCCTTCTGTGCTTTGAATGCTGCCAGCTCTATTATTGGTTTTCAAGGAGAGAAAAGGAAACAGAATAACTAATTTTGTATAACAAAATTTCTTTGAGGAGTATTAAAGTACAATAAAAGTGGTTTCCCTCTAGTCCTACCTCAGATTTTAGTTGTTATAAATTTCTCCCTTTGTTATACAGCAAAGGGAGAAATAGAAGTTAAAAGAAGTTTACAAGGAAAATATGTGTTTTAATAGACTATGCACTGTTTTGTGCATAAAATAGACTATTTTTACTGTTTTGAACTTAGAAAGAATGGACTTTTTATTAGTAAACTTTTTGCTTCAATGCATAATTATTTCTTTTGAAAAGCTTTTCTGTGCTGGTAAGAACCAGTTACATTAATTGGAACTTATTTCTTGGGGAGGGATGGGGGACAGGACATTTATCAGACTATGGTCTTAGTAGCAAAAATATACACAGCTAATAAAATTCCATAGCAGCCAGATAGTATATAATACTAAGCCAAGTCCACAAATTATTAATTTTGTAATAGGTGCTATAGTCTTACTCTGGTATATTAATCTAGTAGCTGATTTGTATTGTACACTAAAGTAATTACAATACTTCAGTAAGAGGTAAAGCAGAAGAAATAATTCATAACAATAGCAGTAGTAGAAAATTTTCTACATAAACCTTAATAACATCAGTCCTGGTAGCTAAGTATGTTCTTAATTAACTTTATCCCCGTTTCCCAAAATACAAAAGAAGAAAGGGGGGGAAATGCTGGCTTAAAACTTAGTGAAGTACCGTGTGAAATGAAGTAAAAGGTGAGAAAAGATATTGAGAAATTGTCCATCTGGCTTACAATACATCCCACAAAACAGTATCCTGGAATATTAAGTGTCTGGCGTTTGTTTCAGGCCTAATTTTCAGCTTCTGTGGAGGACATTGGAAGTCAAAAGTATGGCTTTTCTTTTTCAAATGAAACTTGAAAAGTTGGAAGGGGAAAAAAAAAACTCTTTGAAGAACAACAATAAACTAGAGACTTCATCTTTTTGCTTGGTGTGGCTGATTGGCAATGATGAAAGGTGTGAAAGATCACTTGCACAGTTCACACCTTGGCATCCCAAATAAACAAAGTGTTTAGGCTGCTTAACACCAGGAGTACAAATGTATGGTTTTTTGGTTTTTGGTTTGTTTTTTTTTTTTTTCAGAGTGATGCAGGAGTGGATAGTTGTAGATTCAAAAGTATTAGGTGGTTTGAGTAAAGTAGTAAAATGACCAGGATATGAATAGTTCTGCAAACTATTGGTGATGCCTGTGTAAAAACATTCACTTACACACTCCTCCTGGAAGATGGCTATGTAGTCTGTGTATCCTCTCTTCTACTGACTTCCCTGAAGAATTAGCCAAGATACTAGGTGCTTTCAATCCTCTTTCCTTCCTCATGACTTCTCACTCTGGAGGACAAACTAGATAAGGATGTAGTTCCTCTCTTTTTTCCTTTAGGGAAATCTTGGTGCCAAGTCCATAATCAACAAGAAATTATGGAATTGTAACTGCTGCTGTCCAGAATGCTTGCAGTCTGTCTCCTTGTTTCTTTAACTCCTGCATTTGTATCAGGCTATAATGTATCCTATTCTTAATGAAAGTTGATTAGTAGAAGAAATATTTGTCTGATTATTTTAATTACTTGAAGATCAGTTAAGAGAAATCTTTAAACATCTCTAATACAATCTGAAGGAATATTTTGGCCAGGGTTACAATGTTTTAGTCAGAAATCATAGAACCATAGAATGGTTAGAGTTGGAAAGCACCTTGAAGATCATCGTGTTCTGACCCCCCTGCCATGGGCAGGGACACCTCCCACTAGACCAGGTTGCTCAAAGCCCTATCAAGTCTGGCCTTAAATACTTTCAGAGATGGGAAGTATTATTATATCAGATATCTAATCTGATAGTAACTTGTTTGTTCCTTGGGTTCATTATTTAATGTTTTTTGCTATTAACTGTTACATGCTATAGTAACAGAAATTACCATTGCTTATCCAAAAGACAATTATTTGATGTGACCATGACACCATTCTGTATGAAAGACAAACTGTCAGTGTTTGATCAGTATACAAGGAAGGTGAAAAAGAAATATGAGGGAATAAAAAAATAAAACCTGGAAGGAGGTAGAAATGAAAAAAATCATGCAGAAGGAGGCTGGTATAATGTGCCAGGGAAAGAAGACGATTTCTTCATCCTCCTTCTTCTGCCTGCTGAGGCTTGTTTCACTGTCTAGAGGTCTGCTATCTGAATAATCACCTGCTAGTATTAAGTGTCACTTGCGTAAGCTAAGTAATAAATCCAGCAGTAGAAATTTATTTTTTTTAAACAGGTCATTTACCATGTGGTTGAAACATAATATAAGAAGAAAGTCTATGACATAAAAGGATAGTAATCTGAATAAAAGCTTTATCTGAAGTATATTAGCTATGTCTACTGATTTCAGAAAATTAGTGACTAGCACCAGATACTAACCTGAACAAACTCTGAATTCACTGACTTGAAAAACAGAGTGCTCATGTGAAAGAAGGGACTCCGTCAACATGATATATATCAGGCTGCAGAGTCTATACATCAGGGTGAAATTCAATGCTGTTCTTCAAAGAGCTACAGCTTGTAACTCACACCAGTGGAATGGCCCACGGCATAATTCTGAAAGCCCAAAGGAGCTACCTAAATTAGTGCAATCTGTTTTTGCCTACAGGCCAGCAGTACTGTCCAGTTCTCTGCAGCTCTACCTGGTACAGTCCTGGTTTTAAAAAATCTGTCCCATACTCAGGCTTGTCTCAGGTATGCGTTTTATGCAGGGTTTGTGAAGCATTCCTTAGAGGCCCACTTGTGACTTACCAGTACTTTATGCTGAACTAATAATTTTACTTAGCTGAAAGTGATGAACAGAAAGCTTAACCCAGAACAGTATAGGTGGCTTCAGATACACAAAATAAACTGTGTTGTTGAATAATATTGATCTATTACTACTACAGAGAAGAATTAATACTGAATAATCCATCCTATAGGGTATAAATACTTAAAATTACAACTGTGCAGTGTAAAGATGAGGATAACAGAATGGTTCATGTTGCGAGACTAGGAACCATGATGTGCCTGTTTAAGCTGTTGAAGAATCTGTATGCGAACAATCTGGTGAGATCATGTATATTAGTACAAACTACAGCAGACTTAGGTCTCAGGTACCTGCAGTAACGTTTAGTAGTATATAAATCAGGATGGAACTTGCTGTGCAGATTCGAAAATACAAACTAAAATCATAGTTTTGTGCATGCTTGGGTAATTTGGGATCAAATTTTGAAGAACTGTCATGAAAATAGAATCATAGCTCTGGAATACTCTGGAAGCCATTGAATTGTAAGAGTCTCTGACTGAACACATGGAAAATAATGACTCAGAACCATACAAGGCATGTAAAAGTATACTAAGATGTCATGCAAATAACAATGGTTTGGACTAGTAGGAAAGCCTTTGGCACTGTTTCCAACAGCATTCTCCTGGAGGAAAACTGGCTGCACCTGGCTTGGATAGGTGGACTCTTTGCAGACTCTAAAAATGCCTGGATGGCTGGGCCAAAAGAGATGTGGTTAATGGAGTTAAATCCAGTTGGCAGCTGGTCACACGAGGTGCTCCCCAGGGGTCAGTACTGGGGCTAGTTCTCTTTAATATCTTTGTCAATGACCTGGATGAGGCAATTGAGTGTGTCCTCATTAAGTTTGCAGCTGACACTGACTTGGGTGGGAGTGTTGATCTGCTTGAGGGTAGGAAAGCGTTGCAGAGTCTTCTGGTCAGACCAGACCAATGGACTGAGGCCAATGGTATGAGGTTCAACAAGGCCAGGTACTGGGTCCTGCACCTCGGTCACAACAACCTCATGCACTGCTACAGGCTTGGGGAAGAGTGGCTGGAGAGCTGCTCAGTGGAAAAGGGCCTGGGAGTGTTCCGTCCCTATCGTTCACAACCAGTTTGAACATGAGCCAATGGTGTGCTCAGGTGAACAAGAGGGCAAATAGAATCCTGGCTTGTATCGGAAATAGTGTGGCCAGTAGGACTAGGGTAGTGATTGTACCTGTATACTCAGCATGGCTGGGGCCACATCTTGAGTCCTCTGTTCAGTTTTGGGTGCCTCACTACAAGAAAGATGTTGAGATTCTGGAGAGTGTCCAGAGAAAGGCAACAAAGCTGATGAAGGGTCTGTAGAACACGTCTTACAAGAAACGACTGAGGGGAGACCTTAGTGCTGTCTACAACTACCGGAAAGGAGGTTGTAGTGAGATGGGGGTCAGACTCTTTTCCCAAGTAACAAGTGACAGGATGAGAGGAAAATGCCTCAAGTTGTGCCAGGGGAGGTTCAAATTGGATACTGGGGAAAATTTCTTCACAGAAAGGGTTATCAAGCATTGGAATGGGCTGCCCAGGGAGGTGGTTGAGTCACTGTACTTGCAGGTATTTAAAAGATGCTGTTAGATGGAGTTAATTTTCCCCAGAAATGTAGCTTTGGACCTCCTATGCACATAGAACAAAAATTAAGGAATGGATACATCTTTCTAAGTAGTTGGCTGAAGCTTTATTTATATAGTAATAATAATAATAAAAAATGGAGTGGCTTATACCCAGGACTATTTTCTTTATACTAAAAGAAAGGCTATTTGAATAGGTAATATATTTGGAAGTAAAAAATATTAAAATATTGTTTTCTATGCTAGTTATTCTAAAAATTTACTTCTGGATAATCTTATATTATTCATCTGAAGTCTTGCAGAAAAACATATTTCTGAATTCTGAATGGGAATTTCATAACTTTCAGCCTTTAAGAACAGAATGCCAGTTGTTCAAGAGTACTGCTCCTATTCTTAGAACCTATTAGTGAAGTGATTATATAGCTTGCTCTGACAGATTCTTTTAGTGTTTATTTTCAAAGATGTACAGGTTTGTTTTTTTTAATATTTAACTTCTATTTTGTCTACTGAAACTAAATTGACTTATTTTCTTAGGCTGTTCCAATGGAAAAACAAAGATCATCATCTTGCTTTCATTTCCAATCACTGCTCTTTTGAGAGTGGTCTGTAGATCTTTTTCCTTCCTTGCAGTTCAGGGTTTGGAATCTTGACTCTGCAGGATCTCTGGAAAGACCCTGTCAATCACCTGTCTTGCCTGCATTGGACACCATGCCACATCACTATTATCACTGTATTACTTGAGATTCACGGTCCCCCATATTTTCTGTAATACTCTTACCTAAGCAGCTGCTCTCTTGTGTCTTGGTCATGTGGTTTCTCCTCCTCATCTTATTTCCTTTGAAACTTCTTTTAAAATTTACATCTGTCCTCTTAAAATGTTTTCCACCCTGCCCTTTTTTGGTGTCAAATACAGTCCCTTCAACTTTTCTAGCTATAATTTGGAATCATGGTTAGAAAGGACCTTAAAGATCATTGACTTCTGCCCNNNNCCCCCCCCCGCCATGGGCAGTGACATGTCCCAGTAGACCCGGTTGCTCAAAGCCCCATCCAGCCTGGACTTGCCAGTTGCATAGAAAATCTAGTCACAAAAGCAAACTCTAGTGTAAGGCTCTACATCACAGGCAACCGAGTCCATAGTTGTCACACAATCATAGAATTGTATAGGTTGGAAGGACCTTTGAGATCATCTAGTCCAACCATTAACATAACTCTGACAAAAACCCATCACCTAACCACATCACTCCAGGACTGGTGACTCAACCACTCAACCACTTCCCTGGGCAGCCCATTCAAATGATTAATAACCCTTTCAGTGTAAAAATGAACCTCCCCTGGCACAACTTGAGGCCATTACCTCCTGTTCTATCACCTGTGACTTGGGAGAAGGGATCAACCCCCACGTCTCTGCAACCTCCTTTCAGGTAGTTGTAGAGAGCAATACAGTCTCCTTTCAGCCTCCTTTTCTCTAGGCTGAACAACCCTAACTCCCTCAGCCTCTCCTAAGAATTATTCTCCAGACCCCTCACCAGCTTCGTTGCCCTTCTCTGGACCTTCTTCAGCACTACAATGTCTTTTTTGAGGTAAGGGGCCCAAAGCTGGACACAGTACTCAAAGTGAGGTCTCACCAGTGCTGAGTACATGGGGATGATCTCCTCCCATATCCTACTCACCACGCTGTTCCTGATACAGGCCAGGATGCCGCTGGCCTTCTTGGCCACTGCTGACTCCTGTTCAGCCAACAGTTGCCCAACACCCCCAGGTCATTTTCTGCCAGGAAGCTCTCCAGCCACTGTTCCCAAAGCTTGTAGTGCTCCATGGGGTTGTTGTGACCCAAGTGCAACATCTGGCACTTGGCCTCAGCCCATCAATCCAGCCTGTCCAGATCCCTCTGCAAAACCCTTCTACCCTCCAGCAGGTTGGCACTTCTACCTAATGTTGTTGTCTGCAAACTTACTGAGGGTGCACTCAAGGTCATTGATAAAGATGTTAAAAAGAACTAGTCCCACCACCGAGCCCTGGGGGACGCTACTTGTCATAACATTCCTGCTGAAAATATAGGTATGTTTTGTCTGCAGTGGGTCAAACATAAAAGCAAACAATAAAATCTTTATAATTTTCACTGATTAAATATTTTAAAAGAGTTTTCTTGGAGGCTTCCACTGTGTGTACTCCTGTACTAATGCCATTCAAAGCTATAACATAAGACAAAAAAACCTAAAGAATAGTAGATCAGCTCACAGTTAACTGTGGTCAGATAGAGCCTGGCAAGGAAGGGAAGCCAGGCTTCCAAACTCTCAGGTTCAGTAACAGTTTGTAATATAAATCTCCTTATTCATCTTTTTAGCACTCGGTGGAACTGAACTGATTGGCACTGTTTTCTGGATGAAGCAGCAATGTCTCTAGAGATGGACATTCTCGCTTTGACTGAAGATAAGCTCTTGTCTCTGCTGTTTTTCCTCAGAAGTTAAAACAGAGTTTTATACTTACTTGGCAATATAAAAATAGCACTGCTGAGTCTGCTTTTAACTCCTTAAAACTGCTTCAAACTGTAATTTTTTTAAAATCCATAACATTAACACTGCTGTGGAGTGCTACTCTCAAAATTCACTGCAGCTCTTGGAGGAGAAAGTAAGCATTATGAGAGACTTTGGTTTTAATGACCTGTGAGCTGTAGAATCCACTGGGGTCTTGTTAAGCATCTTTCCCAGGCTATCAAGATAGATATCAACACCTTCTAGAGACAAGGGTTTCTGTCATGTGATAATGAGCAGCATGGGCTTAGCAAATCAGGCTATGAGCAACATGCTGGTTACATATGTCCACTATTTGAGAAATACTTTTTGGAAGAAAAAAATAAATTTAAACATTTTTTAAAATTGTCTTAATTTTAATTATTTTTTAAAATAAAGAAATTTTTGAACAGGTTCTTCCTTTCAGTTCACAAATTCTGTAACTGCTCACAGCTGTGAGGTGCTAGGAGAGAAGAATTAACATTCAAAAGAAGGTATTACTGAGGACTGTTAAGTAATATATTTTCTCGCATGTTTATTTTTCCTTGTTGACAAAAACTTGTTTTCCAGGGTTTTAAAAGCTTGTTCTTCAACATGCATACATGTTAAGCACTTGAGTAGTCCTACAGACAACAGGAGGTTGAGGAATGTACACGAAAAGCAGCTATCGCAGATTTCTCTTGGGGGCTCAAACTTTCAAACTACTGTTCCTATGAGCAATTATTAAATATTGCCTGAATGTATCTTGAGGTAATGTAGCATTGTGTCCTCCTAGTGTTGGAAGCAAATACCCAGATTATCTCAATTAGTTATAAAATACAAGCCTTAAGTATGATAATTAAAAGACAAGTACTGAACATCTGTTATATTGTGATAATGGTATCATCAGATAGAAAAATTACGCGAGGTTATTATGAAATACAAAGCAAAAGATAAATTGAACTTTTAAAAGACAAATTTTGAATGAATAAATACTGGTGGAAAGAGATTGATTAGAACCACCTGCTGTTTACTGTGGGATATTAGACGTAATTATGATATATAGAGGAAAAAACTGCTTATTTCAATGAAAATAAGGATAAAACTTAAATCTGATGTGGCTAGAAAGGAATACAAGAACTGTTAAAAATGTTAAAATAAAGCATCTAAAAGCTGCAAAGTATTTAGTACATACCTGCATAGGGTAGAATATTAAATAGCTGCAAATATGGAAAAATAACATGTGAGCAAACAGTACTACTCTTTTTTATTATAGCTTTAGGCATAAATGTCTTTGTTCTTAAAACAATCTAGCAAGATATTTTTTTTTCTCAAAAGAAGTTTTAGTAAGCACCCTGTGAGCACTGCAGTAATTATTGAGGTTCTGCAAGACTATTATTGGTAATTGAAATCTGATCACTTTTAAAACCCAGCATTCCTAAGAAACTCTAAAATGTTACATATAAATGCAAACATTTTTTATGGGGCATGAAGCAAAAAGACAAATCCAATAATTTCACAGTAACTGTATCTTTTGTAAACTTGTTTAGTAGCAGTTGAAGGTCATAGAATAAAGAAAATGTTACATGAGAAGACAGACAGTTCTTTGGAGCTGAGCAATGGACAAGAGATGACAGGTTACATTTTGAAAGCTATGTAAATAACTTAGAATCATTGGTACCACAACATCAATAATTAGGAAACAGCCATAGGGAAAACATGAGACAACAATATTGTCCCTCAGTCCCAGAAGCAATTTAAGCTTTTTAGACTGCATATTCAGACATATTTTCCATAAAATAGATGTCATTTTTTTGAGTCTGTTGACTTTCTGCAGAATTTAGACATTTGAATGCATTTAAATATAAAGGGTACTGGGTGGTGGAGATGGAAAATACAAAAATGGAAATTTAGCAATGCTTAATTTTCTTTTGAAAAGTGGCACCTAATTGTTCCTTTTTTCTTGGAAAGACACAATTCTATTTTTAAAAGGCACCTGGACCTAAGGATACTTCAGTGCTCTTGAGTATTTCCTTATAATCTGTATCTCAAATACAAACACGGTTACGGGCAACTTCTTACATGGGGAAATTAATGCATGAAGTGAGGAATAACAGGAAAGCACAGCGTCATAATGAAGCAATTATTTTGTAAATACAAGGTCTGTAAATGAGGAAAAATACTATTCTAGTGGTGGAGATGTGGAGCCCATTTTACATGTTAACTTGAAATAAGTGAATAACAGTATGGAGAGAAAAATATTCATGTGTGCAAACTGGGTAACAAACAGAAAAATCTAATAATACCTGGAGGAATTAAGATAATTTAACTTTTCTACTTCCTTTATGCTGATCAATTATTCTGCTCTGTATTCCAAGTATTCAAGATGAAGTTTGGCCAGGTTTCAGAAATTGATTTCTCTGTATTTTATCAAGCTTTCAGATCACTTTGATGACACTTCTTAGATCAAAATCAGTTGGATTCCTGTGACTCTACAATAAGATGCAAGCTGAAATGATTTTCAGACATATCCAGTGCTGCCAAATGTCTTTCAGTGACTCTCTGTCACTAGTTCATCATACTTTTTAATAAATCAAGATTTCTACTTACAACACAGACCACCTTATTTTCATTTTTTGAGTGCTTGGGTTTGTCCTATATATTTATAAGGTATCAGGTGCTCCATGAAAACATGGTATCAGCAGAAAAGTGAAAAATATCAGTCATAAATGCTAAATTTCTTCTTTAAAGCATGAGGTATCTAGCCTACATATCAGTATAATTTTTTGCTTTTTCAAGAATGAGGATGAAAAAATTTTCGTCTCTGAAAATGATCAAATACCAATAGTATATTACAGGCTGAAAATAGAAAATCCTTCAAAAATTGGAAACTCAGCTCTTTGAAAAACAGCTGCATCACAGTAACAGAAAAAAAAGGTGGACTTTCTTAAAGATGCTCACACTTTCAAATGTTACCTCAGATTACCCTGGCTGTGCTAGGCACCTTTTCCTTATCAAAGTTGTCTCTTTGTTTACATGTGCTAATACCGATCAGATAAGTATTTAATTACATTTGAAACTGTACTTCTTGGAGCAGTCCTGGTATGAGAGTCCTGATTTTGGGGGCAAAAAATAGAACCTCAGTGGGTTATTGCTGCCAGGGCCAGTGACATTTGCTATTCAGAGAAGTGCTGTCACCTGTATAGTCTTTGTGAGCTTCTACAAGACAGATTTGTGCACAGTCATGTACCTACTTATCCTGAGACACTGTGATCTGGGAATCTATTTCAGTATTTAAAACCCTTTTATTTTATTCTGACTGGTAAAAAGTAAAAGAAAATCTGTTTTTCACACCTGCATGGTATTAGAGCTGTCTCCACGCAAGCAGCAAGGGAGGTCAGATGGGCCCATGGGCTAACAGACTTCAAGTAGCATACCTTCTAAACCAGATCTGTGTGAATTATAGGAGCTTTAAAGTACTGGCAATGGTCTGTACTTTGTGTCCTTAACACTTGGCGATTTCTGGCCTATTACGTTCCTAGAGTCAGGCATTTCTGGCTTACCACATGAAAGCTGGCAGCTTTTAATGAGCACTCCAATCAGAATGGCAGCTGCTACTCAGCACTTAGGGCTCCTGTGCTGTCCAGCTGGGTATATTATGCTTTTTTATGCTGCTCTGTGTACTATATTTGCTTGAATGAATTCACCTTGCTGGATTTCCCTGCCAGGACCCATGTGTCACAATAAAATTATAGTCTCTGGTATTACGGTTTCTCAGAAAAGTTAAATTTTAAAGCTAAGGCTGAATATCTGATCATGGGAATGTGAAACAGATGATCCATGCACGGAACCATGCTAAAAAGGGGGAATAAGTGGTTAAAAATTAATCCATTTCCGTATGATGTTATATAGCTCTCCAAAACGAGAAACAGTGGGAAAACATCACCAAGTCACATGTTGAGAGCTAATGGTAATACCAGATTTTTCAGCATATTTTTGAAAAAAACTGAAATGTTTTGCTAATTTCTAGTATGGGAAGTGTCTGAAGGGCATCAACATCAACAGAGAATTTTGTCTCTTTGGGTAAAAGGTGAAACTATGATGTGGCCCTAGCCCAAGACAGAAGAGAGTTGAAAGAAACATCACCTTTCTGTTCAACATGTGGAGTAAGTTGAAACTTAAAGCTTTGCTAAAGACAGAACAAAAAATGCCCGGTAAATGAACTCATTACTTTGGAGAAGATATTTTAGACAGTGCCTCCTTCCTTTCTAAGATAAGAAGTGTCCATTGTCAAGCTCAGAACTCTACTGTGTAGAGTCCTTGAAGCCCTGCATATGCTTCTACTGGGATCTCACTTGGATAGAATACCTTCACTGATGGAAGCCCTGCACACGCGAATCAAGCCCTGTATCTTACTGAAATCTATTTCCTAGTATGCTGTTAAGTAGAAATGCAGTTGGATGTGTCAACTCCAAGTCCTTGTCTGCAGTCATTGATGTTTCTATTATATATTTCCTGAAACCTAAGCCACACATTCTAGTGTATGAAATTTTCAGATGGATTTCCTTCTTTTTATAATACATTTCTTTTAGGTATACTAGAGCTCACAGGAACTGGGAAAAAAAAAAAAGTAACTTTTTACCTGTCTTCTTCTAGTGAAAGACTGAAAGGTAATACTCTAGAAAACACTGAGGTAATTTGTTACCTTATTTTATGACTGTGCTGTTAAGCAGCTGTTATGTTTTCAATGAGAGGTGGCTGCAGTGGTGAAGTGAAATCAATTGCTTCGGTGAAATGATCCCCAGAGCTTGATGATTAATTGCATTTTATTTTAGGTTTGCATGATCTTTTGGTTTTCTTTGGAACCAAAGGCAATACCCAGTTAGACGGCTGATTTTGTTTATTAATGAGGATTTTTTAACACCGAAACAATCCAAATACAAAGCATAAGTTAAGAGGTATAGAGAAATACAGACAAATGCAGACTCTCTCTCCTTCCTTTTCTCTACCCCTCCCTTTCTCTTTCTCCTTTTCCTTTGACAATAACAACCCACTCTCTTGGATAAGGAAATTGAAAATGGAAAGGGGAAAGTGAGTGCAGACTGAATTAACTAGATGAAGACAAGACTTTAATAGTTAACTTGGGCTGCTTGATTAGGAAATCTCTTCCAGAAGACTGATGCTAATACTTTGTATAGTAGTATTTTAGAGTAGTATATAGAGTATTTAGAGTATTTTATTATTAAAATACTACTTGTATTGTAGTATTTTAGAGCCCAGAAATTACGAGTAAAATTACAATGTTGTCCAAATTCTGCAGGCTACCCAAAGGGCAGCTGAGCTAAACACCATCACCAGAGCAATATGTGTAGGCGCTAACACAAAGCCCTTGCCTTTACTTTGCTGCTTAGTTCAATATACTCTAATGCAGAAAGTCTAATTTCAAGGGGAATAAAACTTGATTTTTAAAATATTTCCTGGCTGCTTGACATGTCAGAACACTTTTTTTTTTATTATTATCATTTTGTTATTTTATTCTTGCTAAACCACTCATTTTTAGAGTGTCTGTTAATTAACATTGCATCTGCACTCACAACAACTTTATTTTTCCCCAGGGTTTTCTTAGCTTGAAGAGGTAATTGTTACAAAAAATGCCAACGAAGTATTATGACAAACCCATCTGCAAGAATTCCTAAGCTGCTGGTATAAGAACAATTAGAAAAGCTCGGATGAGCAGCTCTGCATTGTTTCTTGGCTTATGTACATTACACAATGTAATGAAGGACTTTACACATTTATGCGAAAACCAGCATTGCTATTGAACAGCTGTGAGATGATTATTAGAGACTCAAACTCTGGCATGAAAGATCCTCCATGCTCAGAAACAACCTTAGATTTTGTTCACAAGAGGAGAAAACTCATTCTATGCACTTTTCTCACTGGACATCTGAAAGAGCAAATCTAGCATTCCAAACAAAGTAAGTGTAGATGGGTACCTCTCCTCTTCTTTTTGGAGGGAAAAAATGTAAGTATTTAATAGTGGGGTTTTCCTTATCTCACAAATCCCTACTTTTGAATCTAAGAGACATTTCCAGATCAGATAGAAGATTCAACATCAGAACACACAGGACAAGTGTAGGGTGGTGCACCTGGGGAGGAATAACCCCTGGCACACCAGTACAGTTTTGAGGCTGACCTGCTGGAGAGCTGCTGAGGAAAAAGACCTGGGAGTCCTGGTGGACAACAGGATGACCGTGAGCCAACAATGTGTTGTTGTGGTCAAAAAGGCCAAAGGCATCCTGGGGTGCATCAAGAGTGTGACCAGCAGGTCGAGGGAGGTTAGCCTTCCCCTCTGCTCTGCCCTGGTGAGGTCCCATCTGGAGTACTGTGTCCAGTTCTGGGTTTCCCAGTTCAAGAAGGACAGAGATCTGCTGGAAAGGGTACAGCAGGGGATGTAAAGATGATTAGGGGACTAGAACACCTCTCTTATGAGGAAAGGCTGAAGGGCTTGGGTCTTTTTAGTCTGGAGAAGAGTAGACTGTGTGTGGGATCTGACCAACACCTATAAATACTTAAAGGGTGTGTGTCAAGAGGATGGGACTAGTTTGTTGTTTTGTTGTTTTTTTTTTTTTTTCTAGTGGTGCCCAGGGATATGACAAGAGGAAATGGGCAAAAACTTGAACATGGGAAGTCTTATCTGAACATGAGGAGGAACTGCCTCAAGGTTGGCAGAGCACTGGAACAGGCTGCGCGGAGAGTTGGTGGAGTCTCTGTCTCTTGGAGACATGCAAAACCCACCTGGACAAGTACCTGTGCCTTCTTTGGCAGGGGCATTGGACTAGATGATCTCCAGAGGTCCATTCCAACTCCATTCTGTGATCCTGATTCTGTGATTATCACCATTAAACACATACAGCAGGAATGGGAGGATAAGAATGATAATGCCAGATTTAGCATCAAGCTTTAACTTTCAATATTATGACCACTACAGGGTGACAAAATAAGATCAAATGCTGTAAGTAGGAAAAATTTGTTCATTGATGAGGATATTCTGTCTTTAAGACACGTAAGTAACTGTGCCAGCTACAAGATGGTACATAATTGGTCCCCTAATATAAGGTCTACGCCACTAGCCAGCAGAGCTACCGTATGTTGATGATATGAGCAGCCAAGCACTAATTTGGCAGATAAAAATTAAAAATATGTGGATAGTGGTACATGAAGGAATGGGGAGCTAAAAGGAGGTAAAGTGGAGGCACTGGAAGATGATGTTAGTATTGTTTATGGACAAGTGGGGCAGATGGTCACTTATTTCATGTAGGGAATTGACACAGTCACTGAATTCTGGGTCTGGTTAATATAGCTCCCGCTTTCTTGTTTCATAGTGAAATCACCATGATTTATATGTTATTCTCTTTGAGGTTCCAGTCCAACAACATGGGAAAAACCCTGTGCAAGATTATTGCTAGATATGCAATGCTATCAATATTGGCCAGTACAAAAGTTTAACCATAAATCCCCAAATTTAAATATAAAAATAAGAGCAAGTACAGTCTGAGCCCATTTTTCCATCTACATTGAAACGAAGGCCCTTGGAATTGCTGCAGATAAAACTGTAGTGGTCTCATGATCTATTTATTCATTAAAGCAGCAGAGCATGGTTATAAGCTGGTTGCACGTGTGCTTATGAGGGAGGAAGGCTCGGTTTCATGCTGGGTTCTCTCTAGTTTGTCTACATTAAGGTTTGCTCTCAGGCTGATGGAGTAAAGTATCAGTTTCTAGGACCTTTAGGAGTACACTGACTCAAGTATTAGAGAAGAATTTTATGTATTTTAAAATTATACCTGCAAAACAGGCAGCCTATCCAACCAGTTACAAATCCTGCCAACTTAAAGAGGTGAGTTGAATGGCTTAATATAAAAGGTGCTGGAATAGGGGAAATAAAACAAAAAAAATCTTCTAACAGCATAAACACTTGAGGGTGAAACTTTGGGGAGGAAAATTTCAAAAGGAGAAAAGTATGTTAAAGTGATGATATTTACCTTTAAAGGAATACTATTATATAAAATTATATTATTTTCAAAATGCAGGTGACAGTCGACATGAGTACCTTTTAATAAATACTTAATCTGTGCATAGATTTTTGCTGTGATAAAGTAAACATATCTGATTTCCATTAAGGTGACTTTCAAGGAAAAAAAGGTATAGGTCCCTTCTTTGCTTCCAATTAGTATGTACAATTAAATGGAAATAGTAGAATTATAATATAGCTGTACAGATTGCATATATTTTCCTATTTGGATGTTCCCTTTTTTTTTGAATTAGCATTTCAGTATTTCCGTTTATTTTCCACATTTGGGGGATCTACATTATTACTAGAACTTGGTCCAGTTCTGCGAATTCTGTTCTTTTATACAGACCACATTTTCAGGAGTAAACAAGTGGAAAAAAGAAAACAAACAGATTTTTAGACTCTTTCTAAATGGAAAACAAGATTTTCTTTCCTTAAATGCAGGGGACATTCATAGTGAAAACTTTTATTTTGTGTTTTCAAGTAATAGATGCAATAACTAAATATTTTCAAAAACAACTTATAAATTGGTCTGAATATCTATTTATCACATTATATATAGGGTAAAACAGTTGAAAATGGTAATATTGAAATCCCAGTGTAGTGGATAATCTAGTATCAATTAGGTCTTTGAAACCTTTTACATCTTCAAAGTGCAGTACATTAACTAATCCTAACTATATCTCATGGGTATGGTATTCTTACGGGAACTAATTACTGGTGGCTTAAGGAAACCTCCTCACAGCGTGCGTTCTTTCCAAAACTTACTTATGTACTTCAACAGAGGAGTGCATCTGGCTGACTAATTTCATGACAATGAATGCAAACCTATCACGGCATACAAATGCCTTCAGAAACCCACTCCTTACTTGTCTTCACAAGATAATCTCAATGACATTTATGGCTTTCTAAGGTATTCTGGATTTAATTTCATTTGTTAGGATCCTGACTATCTGAACACGTAACTTAAGATTTTTTTAATTTTTTTTTACAATTTCTCAGTCATTCTATGCCCAGAAAGATGAATTAGGAGGAACTTCCAGTCAAGACTGGTTTTTAACACATCATTAGAACTAAAGTGGCCTTCACCAAGTGGTGGCAAACCACTCAGGTGCTTGTTTTGCAGTTCAGTTATAGAGTCCCTGTCTAGAATTTCTGTCTCTGGTTTACATTTATGTTGAAACTGAGATCCCCATCTTTTGGCATCTTGCCACATAGAATACAATGGTCATTAAACTGTAACTACTCCCCAGGAAACACTGTAAACAGTTGATTTCAGTATGTAAAGGCTGTAAAATTCTAGTAACTTTTTACATGACTGAATATCATATGTTATAAAAAATCAGTTCCCTGCCTAATAATGTGTTACTTCATTTTACTTCATTATTAATACTTTAGTGTGTCTGAGAAATGAAGGTATTATTCATGCAAACATCTTAGAAATGTGCAGTTCTTCAAAAATAAAATTATTTTAAGAACACGTACACTGCAAGCTGGCTGCATATATAATTTTCTGTTGTTATTAAAGTGTTCTTCTTATCATAACAAACAAAATCTATTTGACTCTTGAAACAGAATGAGAAATACAAGCCTGGATAAGACATTGATCTAGTCTGCTGAGCTGAGGGCTGATCTGAAGGTCAGTCATATGTCCTTTTTTTCACATATCTATAAAATGATGACTATAATGTTATGTGTGTAATTAAATTTGGGAAGAACAAAAAGGGTTTGCAGATTTCTGATTGTAATTTTCTTTGAGGTTTTAAAATAATGTGGATTTTTTTTTAAATAAATTGAAACAAACTTTATACATTACCATTCTTGTACTGTAAGTGTAAATGCTGACAGAAATTGACTATGCTGTCCTACATGAACTTGTTCCTGAGTTCTTGAGATTAAAAGGGTAGTGGTATGTTAGGCTGATGCTTCTCATCACTTTTCAGATAGCAGAATAGGCCAAGATACCCAAGAGATGTAGCTCCAGTGCCAATACTGGGGTGAGCCATCAGTAACATTAATTGGCAGGTACATATAGACATACAGAGAAACTACAGGTTAGTTAAGAAGTTAGCAATTAAGCAGATTAGATTTATCGAAGAATCACAGAATGCTTAGAGTTGGAAGGAACCTTAAAGATCATCAAGTTCCAACCCTCCTATCTTGGGCAGCGACACCTCCCACTAGACCAGGCTGCTCAAAGCCCCATCCAGCCTGGCCTTAAACACCTCCAGAGATGGGTCTTCCACAACTTCTCTGGGCAACCTGTTTCAGTGTCTCATTACCTCACAGTAAAGAATTTCTTTCTAGCATCTAATCTAAATCTCTCCTCTTTCAATTTAAAACCATTACCCCCATCCTATCACTACACTCTCTGACAAAGAGTTCCCATCTCTCCTGTAGGCCCTCTTTAGGTACTGGAAAGCTGCTATAAGGTCTCCTAAGAGCCTTCCCTTCTCCAGGCTGAACAACTCCATCTCAGCCTGTCTTCATAAGAGAGGTACTCCAGCCCTCTGAATGTCTATGTGGCCCTTCATTGGACCTGCTCCAACAGGTCCGTGTCCTTCCTGTGCTGAGGACTTCAAAGCTGGACACAGTACTTCAGGTGGGGTCTCACAAGAGCGGAGTAGACGGGCAGAATCACCTCCCGCAACCTGCTGGCCACACTTCTTTTGATGCAGCCCAGGATGCAGATGGCTTTCTGGGCTGCCAGTGCTCACTGCTGGCTCATGTTGAGCTTCTTATCCACAAGCACTCCCAAGTCCTTCTCCCCAGGGTTGCTCTCCAGCCATTCTCTGCCTAACTTGTATTTGTGCCTGGGATTGCCATGTCCCAGGTGCAGGACCCCTACACTTAGCTTGGTTGAACTTCATGAGGTTTGCGTGAGCCCACCTATCAAGCCTGTCCAAGTCACTCTGGATGGCATCCCTTCCCTCCAGTACATCGACCACGCCACACAGCTTGGTGTTGTCAGCAAACGTGCTGAGGGTGCATTCTATCCCATTGTCTATGGCTCCAACAAAGATGTTAAACAGCCGTGATTTATGAGTAGGTCCTTCTAGCCTATCTGCTGCTTATGCATGTTGTTATGAAGTTTGCTTTGAGCATCTTATTATTATTCACCCTGTGAATAATGCAGAAAGCAAGTGAGTGATACATAAAAGAAAGGAGTGCATATAGGCATTCATCCTTAATTAAGATGTTTCTTATCCTAAGAAAATAAAATTTTCTCCTACTCAGAGAAAGTAAAAATGACATATATTTGTAACACATACCTGCATCCTATCTCATCTCAGCAGGTCCTTTGATTCCTCAAACACATCAGCTGCTGCACAGTGACAAACCACTTTGCTTCCAAAAGAGCATTAGCCTTGTTATCCATGCCCAGACCCCATGAAGTCATTGTATATGAGGAAGCCTGATATGCCGATAAATGTTGATTCTTTAGTGAAGTGAGGAATATTCAGTCAAATGATCATATTTCCTTGAATGTGCATTTTTAAACTTACTAAGCTCAGTGCTGTAAAGGCAAAACTATAGGCTCCCATTCATACTCTTAGGCCACAGTAGTTAAATTTCTTCTATTACCAAAGACTGGAAGCCAAGCACGGGTAGTAAAAGACTGTACTGTCAAAGCAGCACCGGAAATTTTGAGTGTGATAAACACTGAGGATAAATTTAACATATGGGCTTCAAAATGCTGTATGGGATTAGTCTAGTATAGGATCCTAACTCCTCAATGATCAGTATAAACTGATTTAGAGGATAAAGCCAACAGATGGTATTATATGAGACAGTACCTTCAAGAACAGTTTTCCTTTTTAGCCACAGGAGCCAGAGAATGTAGAGGTGCTTCAAATAGCCTTGTGTCTAAAGGCTCTGTTGCATCTTTCCAAGAACTGAGTATCTTGAACATCTGCTAGAGATTCTAAAATTATTCAGATGTGGTCTCTAAAGAGGAAAAGTGGCAAGGTTTTATAAATATGATCAGCTTCTACAATAATAACTGACCATCAGTGCCAGCATTAATGAGAAAAACAGAAGGTGTTAAAATGAGCTAGAAAGCTTTTAGGCCTATTAGTTTCTTTGCCAAATGAACAGCTTTAATACACAAGCTTTCAGGATGCTCATGCAGTTACCCCAGTCTGTTTTCTAATGCTTGTCTTGCCAACAAAAGATAAGGATTTTGTTACAATAGAACCACTTTCAGTGAAAATATCTGCTATTTCAAGATTGCTTAATAATTCTGATTTCTTCTGATTTTCAATCCCGTAACAAGAATTATAAGTGAAGAATTCCTATGCAGCTGCTTCAGAAATTGTCTGCAATGGCACATTTGTTTTCCATCTGAGTGTTCACTTACGTTACGTTTCATCCCTCATTTATACTTCTCATCTACATGGTAACATCGCACATGCTGATGTGGTTTCTCTTGCTATCATCCACATGACTCTGACTTCATTTGACACTGTATTAAGGTAGACCACATTCTTGTTAAGAGTAATAAGCACCAAGGTGGCTGAGTGATGCTTTAAATGAAGACAAATGAGTGGAGGGGAGGGAAATGTAATGACTAAACACACTGCAAAACAGAGAGGCTGTCTTAATGGCCTGAAATCAGCTTATGAGGATAAAATTACTTCACTAACTCACAAATGAGATGGACTTGACTGATTCAGCCAACCGCTTGCTTAAGGAACCATATTATTTCCATATTACCAAGATCTACATGATAAAGGGTTCCCTGAGTCTTATAGCTCCGGTAGTACTCATGCCTGTAAAAATTAATTTTACTCCTGGGTAGGTACTTAGTCTAATTTATTTCACTAACGTATCCTTATTGCAGAGAATATATTTGGGCATAACATTTGTTCCTTAAGTACTTTGAAACAAACAAAAAAAACCAGAGCTACCAGCATGTCCTATAAGAACAGATGTCACAAAGAGTGGCCAGTTCAAATAACTGTTTTCAGTGAAACTGTGAAATCACAGTCAGATTTTCCCCAGTCTAATCTTTATGTATTGCATAACTTAAACTGTCAGCTGCTAGACGACACAATATACTTCTAGTTGCAATAAGCATTCAAACACTATATTATGCACAAAGAAAAAAATAATTATAAGGATTTTATCATGGTTAATGGAGCAGTAGAGTTCAACATGGTGGTACAGCATGTCTGCAGAAAGGTTTTTCATTTTTTAAACTTGATAAGACAGTTCATTTGGAAGGAATACTGATTGGAAATAAACCTTGATACTTGAGAGGTGGTTGAAATAAAATTACTTTAAATCCAAGGCAGCATTAAAAAACAGTTGTGAGTTCTCCACTCTTTATTTTGTATTTCTACTGCTAACACGTAAAGCCATCACTGACTATATTTCCAAAGACTTTTTTTGTTGTTATATCATTACCTCATTGAATCTTCTAGCAAGTGACATCACTGGGGGGAGATCTATGGATATATATGGACAATTTTTTCTAATATTTTTACTCAGAAGTCTTGTTAAGGTGAAGCCTAAACATAGCAAGGGTATCTACACTGGATCCCAAGATCTTTCTTATGAAAGTTGGGATGCCCATTTTCCAAGATTTTTGTGGTGAGAAGGGCTTTGTCACAACTTTCATTGGTGAATTATTTGTGTTGGGCAAGCAACAAAAACCAAGGAGCAGAGTTTGAGAAAAGCATGATCTCCTAGGAAACATAAGAGATACTGAAAATCACTCCTTAGTGTATCTGTGAGAATTGGCAAATAATTCCAGGCAACAAGTCTACACGAAATACATTGGACGGCTTTTTGTGACACATTGACTGTATGTCTTAAATTCATTTTAAGTGGCTTCTTGTCTTAAGTGGAAATATTAGAAGTGGTAAGACCCTTGTAACCATGACTGGAACTTTCTGTCAGTTTGGCAGTGAACATGGACCACTATTCGGATCCTGAGAATCACATAACCACAGAATGATATGGAGTTGGAAGGGACATCTGGAGATCATCTAGTCCAATGCTCCTGCCAAAGCAGGTTCACCTAGAGCCGGTTGCACAGGAACTTGTCCAGGCGGGTTTTGCATGTCTCCAGAGACAGAGACTCCACCGCCTCTCTGGGTAGCCTGTTCCAGTGCTCTGCCAACTTTGAAGTGAAGAAGTTCCTTCTCATATTTAGATAAGACTTCCTATGTTTCTGCCCATTTCCTCTTGTCCTCTCACTGGTCCCATCCTCTTGACAACCACCTTTTATAGGTGTTGATCAGATCCCCCCTCAGTCTTCTACAGACTGAAAAGGTCCAAGTCCCTCAGCCTTTCCTTATAAGAGAGATGCTCCAGACCTCTAATCATCTTTGTGACTCTCTACTGTACCCTTTCCAGCAGATCTCTGTCCTTCTTGAACTGGGAAACCCAGAACTGGACACAGTACTCCAGATGGGACCTCACCAGGGCAGAGCAGAGGGGCAGGCAAACCTCCCTCGACCTGCTGGTCACACTCTTCTTGATGTACCCTAGGATGTCATTGGCATTCTTGGCTACAACAGCACATTACTGGCTCATGGTCAGCCTGTTGTCCACCAGGACTCCCAGGTCCTTTTCCTCAGAGCAGAACTCCAGCAGGTCAGCCCCCAAACTGTACTGGTGTGCCAGGGGTTATTCCTCCCCAGGTGTAGGACCCTACACTTCCCCTCACTGAATTTCATCAGGTTCCTCTCTGCCCAGCTCTCCATCCTGTCCAGGTCTTGCTGGATAGTGGCACAGCCTTCTGATGTGTCAGCCACTCCTCACAGTTTTGTATCAACAGCAAACTTGCTGAAGGTAGATTCCATCATTTCATCCAGGTCATTGAGGAAAATACTGAAGAGGACTGGACACAGTACTGACCCTTGGAGGTACCCACTTGTTACTAGATTCTGTGCCACTGATCATGGCCATGTGAGTTCTGTCTTTCAGCCAGTTTTCAATCCACCTCACTGTCCATTCATCTAATTCACACTTCCTAAGATCACCTATGAGGATGCTGCGGGAGACTATGTCAAAAGCCTTGCAGAAGTCAAGGCAGACAATATCCACTATGATGGCAGTCATGCCATCATAGAAGCTATCAGGCTAGTCAGACATGATTTCTGCTTGGTGAATCCATGTTGACTATCTGAGATTGTGAATCATTTAAAACAAATGGCATTGAAGATGACATGAACCCTTTTTTTCATCCAGTTGCAAATGTTACCTTCTAGGATTGCTTATGGTAGTGAAGCCCAGTGAAGTGGATCAACTGCTAGAATTCATGTCATCTATGCTCCAGAACATGGACAAGAAACTTCACAGACGCAATAGGAAAAGAGCTTATGTCCCCCACAAGGTTTTCACTGCTGTAACACATGCTGCCTTAGCACTCATGCTGGCAGTGCATCAGTCCCTGCCCTAGAATGAGAAGAAAAATCTCTGGTTAAATGCAGAGATGCAGGCAGGCAGGCAATTTTCTATCCATTGTCTCAGCACAGGCCTGCAATACAATGACAGAAATTCCTACCCCGGAAATTGGTGTTAAGAAGGTGTTTAGAGAACCTCTGTCTTCTCTCTCAACTATATCCCCATTAATACCCTTTGCTCAAATCCTTATACTTCCCCTTCTCTACCAGGCAGAACAGACTGAATGCATTGAGAAAGGTCCCTGCATGCCAAAATGGACTCACTAAAGGCTGTGGAAATGTCTATAAAACCAGCACTGCTATGCCCAAAAGCTGAGTCCCAGCAGCTTCTTCAGACCTGAGATATCGGACTTCACCTGTCTTTATTTCTGACCTTCTCTCTAGTTAATTTCTTCTGATTTTTCCCCCATGTATTTTGAGGTATTGCCTACTCTCTAAGCTCTCTATAAAAATGAGAAAAGTAAGCTCACTTAGAAGCTCATGTAGATGAACTTTCCTTAGAAATGTACATATTTTGGCTGTAAAATCAATCACAATGCTAATCAGAAATTCAGAACCTCTAGAAATCTTTATGAGTTTGATTCTTGGACAGATGATAAGTCCTAAACTAATTTATCGAAGTAACAATTTTTGAGAAGTTTTTGTAAGTCAGGAATTAGTTTCAGCCACCAATTAGAAATTTTTCACATGAAATTCTTGTTGCTTTTAAACAGAAGTAATAAACTTATATTTCATAGCTAACACCTTATATGCCACAACTTATTGCTAAACCGATACTAAAGGAAATCAACAGTAGCTAGACAGGGACGTACAATTTAATAAAGAGTTTGCACATACATCAATAAATCAAAGACTGTCACTTACATTCAGATTATTTTTCCCACTGATGCATATCTGAGAGTTGAAAATCTCATTTGAACAATCAGTAGTGGTTTGTGTCACAGTAAGAACAAAAGTGAGCTTTGAAAAAAAGAAATTTCAAGTATATTTTGATATTTTTATTCTGCTTATTCATCACATGCTGCTGCAAAAGCATTAAAAAATGCTCCACATAAGATATTATAGTCAGAATCTTATTGATAAAGTGCCACATTACTTCAAGCTTTGATAAATATTCCCCTGTTCCTGCTACAGATTCCAAGCAAGCTAGGCTGTTTTATCCAGAGAATAAATATCAGAGAGTATAGCTATGAATGCTGCTTTGCTGTTTATGATTTGGAATTATTTTTTTCCCTATGACCAGTCTTTGAAAATTTATTCTCCTTAGTTTATTTTCAAATCCCTAAATGAAATAGGCAAAGTGAGGAGATGCCAGCTGATTCTCCTGTGGTGCACAGTATATGTTTCTGTGCTGAACCTGTCTGAAATGCAACCTACTGTTTTGGAACTTACTCTTTTTAGCAGTCTTTCTTCTCCAAAACCTTAGGCCTACAATGAACAAGCAATGGAGTAAATAAATAGGTACCTGAGTAGCCAGAAAGTACAGATACTGGCCTGTTTACTAAGGATGATTTTACAGTTCCCAGTATGCATCAATTTTGAAAGTTATTGAGGGGAATTTGGATTTCCAGGCCACTGCAGAATGATCACTGAACAGCCATTTGCTGGAGACAATCACTATTATTATGGCCCTGACTCCACATTCTTTGAAGGCATTGAAGGATTGGTATTGATTTTTCAGTAGCATTTGTAAAGGGCCTGTGCACCCGTCAGCAGCTGGACCATATCATTAGACTATCTCAGGGATTTTTCATCAAATATATTTCTAAAGGTAATGGCTAATAGAAGAACTCTTAACCTCTAAATCTGAAGATGAATGTGTAAGAGGGGTTCGTATTTTGCAGGAAAGAACTTCAAGAAAACACCTGCTAAAAAGCTGTTTGAAGTTATGGATCACAAGCTAATCCTCTGACTTATGAAGGCAGCATAGTAACAGTTTTCTGATTAATTGATCTGATTATTTTCAAGGTTGTTGGATTCCTAATGTGCACAGGAGTCAAAGAATAACAAAGACTTATTTCTTGGCTCCAAAACAAACTGGACTCTCAGAAAAAAAGGATGTAACAGCTGCTTGGCCACTCTCATTGCACCTGTGGCAGCTGATAACATAGAATGCCGAGTCCCGTGCTCACAGACTGATTCATCCAACATTCTCCTCTGACATGGTCCTTCCTCTGTTGCACACATATTTTAAATATTCCCAGCACAGCTCTGAAGCTCCCGACTCTGATGACTCCAGCGACTCAGGGTCACAGGCAGAGCAATGCTGCAGCTTGGGCTGCGTGTGGGACCCTTTCCCATCATGTAGTGTGAAAAACACTGTTTTGCATTAGGCTTTAGGTGAACACATCTGAATGTGTTGCAGAAAAATCCTGGGAGTTTGTAATAGTATATTAGAATCAGGTCAGATTGAGTTAATTGAGATTTAGGTGGGGTGAGAGTAAATTTCATTCTAGTTAGTTGAGCACTGATATCACCTCTGCCAGACAGTCTCACTGTAATGTTTTTTAACATTTAAAAATGTTAATCTGGAAAAAATGGTATCTATATCTGCCAAGCAAAGAATAAAATTTATTTCCTGCAAAGAGCTAGAATTTAAAAAAGTAAAAATTTACTTTCTTTTTCTAAATTTCTCTTTTTAAAAAATCAAGCACACAACTTCAGTTTTGTCTTTGATTAGTTTTAATCTCAGGTTCGTATGCAACCTAAATTACTGTTGCAATAAATGGAATAAAAAAAAAATAATGCCAGCTTTTTGGAAAGAAAATATATATTTCAAGGGCTCTACACTCAAAATCAAATGAAAATATGAGGAAATTAGTCTTCAGTTTTAGGACTTTCCTTTCTTAATCCAATCTAGTAGTTATCTCAACCACCTCTTTAGCTATTGAGTTTACCCAAATACTGGTCAGGTATTACAGTAACGTTACTCACTAAATGCTTAGGAAAAGCTTCATCAAATTTATGAAATTTATTAGGAAGTGAAAATTATGGACTTGAGAAAGCCAACAAATTTTATGAGTCTGGAAATGCCCTTCCAAAAAACACAGATTTTACCAAGAAGCTTGGCTTTAACAAGTCAAAAAGTTTTTGAAAATATTTACTGAAACCACAAAACTTCAGATGTTTTTTGCTTGTAAATAAAGGATAATGTAGTGCAGATGAAGCTTATTTAAACTATGCATACAAATACGCATGAATGCCAATTGGATTCAATTTAGCCTGACTTAATTTGAATTAACTTGATGGGTCTTTTGACACAAGCTGTACTGACTAATTGTTGCTTATTTGGGTGCACTATATCAGTGAGCATGGCAATCAAAAGCTCAGCCAGATGTTCATATTTTCTTTGATTGCCCACAGCCTTAGGTTTGAAGAAAAGTCAATCAGCAGAATGATTCTTCTTAGTGTCTGTCAAGGTACTGATCGCGTTACTGTAATAGCAGCCCAAATAAGCAGATTCCCTTTTCAATTACCCTGTTATCAGACTTCAGTAGACCTCTGCAGTCTTGGTTTGATATCATCACAAAACATGGAAATGATGTAGTTGATATCACCATGATATCACCACAGTGAAGAGTTAATGTATTTTTATATAAACTTCTACTACTAATATGAGTCACTTCTGTAAAAGTATATTTTATATGTTTATGATGAGTTATTGCCTGAAGGGGTATTTTTTCCAACCATCAACTAAAAGCTTTTAATAAGCTGAAAAATGAAACATATGGTACCCGTGTACAAGAAACCTAAGCCTACTGAAACAATGTCTTTGGATTTACTTTAAAACTTTCGGAGACCTGTAAGATACATCAAGTTTTAACTTTCCTGTACAAGCAATGTTTTTGAATTCCATAGTGTTTTTATGAGCACATACACAGAAAATTAAGGGGGTTTTATTCATTTTCTATATTTTTTCAGGTGTTTTGAATACATTTAACAGATGAAAAATTTTCATTTGTTTTCAGGAAGGATACAGCTCAAAACTATCTTAATCTTTTTCCCTCCTTTCATACCTAGGTGTTCCATGTGTGTCTTTGAATTTCTTCTATAATTGCACAAGGGTAAAACATTTTATTGCAACCCATATAGGAACGGTGGTAATAAGAAGAATGTATGGTTTGCTACTGTGTTAATTTAAGAATTACCATGGTCTGGATTTCTCCTCGGTTCACTAATGTTTTAACTTACAATACCCACCTGCCTGTGAAGCAGGTGAATACTTTGAGAAACAATTATCATTCAATTTCTTTGCCTAGGGCACCCTCAGCCCAAGATGATTCATAGCTAAAGAGAACTGAGGGGAAGAGCACCCAGGCTGGACCACAACCATTAAATTGCTGCATGTCTGTGTGTAGGACTGATGCAGGTCACTTACTTTATTTGTACACGTTACATCAAAACATTTTAAAGCTGTGATTGTAGAAGAATCCTTGCCTTGGTCCTTAAAGGTGACGGACTGTGGACAAGAGGATTTCTTGTTTTCAGCTCTTTAGCTTAAAAGTTGTGATGAAATGTCATCTGATTTCAGCAAGTGCAAAAGCAGACCAGTGGATGGTAATTGCACTTTGTGCTGCTTCTACCCTTTAGAGTAATGAAGCCTGTACTTCTCTTTTACACATGTTTAATAGGCATCATGTCAAAAAGATGAATTTAACCTGGCAGATGAAGACAATAAGGCAAAGATTGTGAAACATTATTATGGGTGATGAGCTCCAGCAGCAATTAATTCAGGAATGAGTTTACTGAAGTAAGCTCCCAGGCTCAACCACAAAACCCTGAATGTGGCTTAGTTTTCGATCAAAGCTTTCAGAGGAAGAGATTACATGAAAGAGGAGCTACCACATCCACCACAAAGCTGCTTAACAAGACTTATATCTCAATGGAAGGTCTTTCAATATAAAAACTCTTTAAGCTGTGTTTTGAAACTGACACAAATTCGTAAGTAGTTTACAGAGTTGTTTGAATACTGCTAGTGTTTGCATACCTGTTGTTAGAAATCCCACAGCTGCTCAGGTATTGCAGAACCATCTAGCGCCTTCTACCACAAAATATACCTAGGTAAAGAAAACAAATAACCCAGCTTCTTCCCTTTACTCTCATAAAAAGGTTTATAAATCTAGGTTGCATACATCCACCACTCCTGAGAATCATCCTCGGACTAGTGCTAATTCAAGGGAAGTGTTTGCATAGCGTGATGGGGAGAAAACGAAGGGGAATGGGCAGTGGCGCTGAACAGCATGGACTCAGAGCCAGAGGACATGTGGTGGGACTGTGTGCCTGAGGGAGGAGGTAACATTCTCATTTTGGCAGACCTCTGCAGAACTAAGAACTAAACCAGAACCTACCTCTTCCACGTGCAGAGATATAAGAACCTGAAGCTCTGCGACTGGTAGATTCGCAGTGGGTCGGATCCCAGCTCCCTCCCTACCAGCCCCCAGGCCACGCCGCCGGCCTCACAGGTGCGGCCGCTAATGGTCCTAACGGCCCCGGCCCTGGGGTGGTTCTTGCACTGCCGCTGCTCTCGGGCTGAGTGCCGGCCCAGCTCGGGGTTCTGTCCGCGGACAGGGAGTTCTGCAGGCACTTCATCCCAGTCACTTCGGGTTTGCCGTTCCCTCTGCGTGCTCTGAGCCGTGCCAATCTCCAGCCCCGGCCGCGGGTGGGGGATGCCGAGAGCCCCCTGCAGGCGACTGGTCCTGGTCCTGGTCCTGCCTCTCCTCTGTGAGCGAGGGCAAGCGGCAGGCTGGTCCACAAGGAACCTTCTCTGTCCAGTCTCAACCCAGACTCGGTAGAGGGGGAAGCTTTGCTCAGAAAAACCATCCAAGCGTCTGTCCTTTCACCTGCTAAATGAGGGTATTAGTGTAAATATTTCCTCAGCTGTCATCTTTCTCTACCTTTATAGCCCTCTGCTGTGATGCACCTAGTGTTTGCAGGCTTTACCTTTTTCTTCTCTTTGCCTCCTTACTCTCCTGTCAGCCCTGTGTGGGAGTTTGCCTACATCTATTTACAGAGACTTGGAAGTGCACATCGAGCTCTGTATTATTTCACAGTGTTTAAACAGGAAAGGGCTGGATGCTATCAGTTTACCGCTGCTTCTGGAAGGAAAATATTCCAATGTTGCAAGAGAGCCCTGAAGTACTTTGGTGGTTTTGCTTTTTCTGAATTTTGTGTCTCATTAGAGTTAAATGTATCATTTCATACATCATCACAGCTGAGTTCCACCTGGGTGACGTGCATCCAAATTTGCAGCATATCTATATGAAGTACTTATGGTTGTGCATATTAGGGAAGTACTAACTAACTGTGCTTGCATATGTTTCAGCCCTTAGTTGGCTTTGAAATTTGTGATTTTGCTTTCATCTTAGTTTTATGTTAGATAATTCTAACCTACTCATTAACTTTAATGAGTAATCACAGTGGCTCACTGCTGTGTCTACATGGCACACTTGTGCATACAGTCATCAGAAAGATTATGCAAAACTTGAGAAATGAATGCACACATGCAAAGCTGCATAATGCCTTGAAATAGTCAAGAATCATCGAATCAGGAATTTTTTCAGGTATCATCAGTTTGTGTACTGTCCCTTTTTTAGTTTTTTATTTCTTTCTCCAGGAAAATTGTCATGGAAAGATGTGACATTAGTTCAAGCGGTTCCTCAAGATACTATGATTTTGGTTTCAGGTTAATATGTCTAGCACATGATGTGAAGCGCATGGGTCATGTGCTTCTCTGTTCTGGGGAAAGGACACAGAGAGAGAGCAGCACTTGTCATTGGCTATTCCTAACCTGGACTGTCTTGATGGCAATCTCTCTGGATGGTCCTGCCAAGTTTTTATGTTTTGCGAGTCCGGCAACATATTAGCATGGTTGTATATTGATTTCTCAGCTTGCTTACCCTTCCCTATTGTTCTTTCTCCCTCCTTCAGATACCTAATCTTAAAGGTTAAAATTCTGTCCCCCTTTTCAGATGTCCCATACTTTTCAGTGCCACTATAAAATGCAGCTGCTCCATAAGAATGGAGCTCCTGCAGAGGAAGCAGCTTAACGGAGTGTCTGTCTTAAAGACAGAGGTGCCCTTGGGAAGGGAGGGGAGGCAGAACAAGGGACAGGGACTTGGCTGCAGCCGGTGCTGCAGGTGTTAGTGGCACCATGTTTCCTACAAAGCCCTGCAGCGTTTGCTGTTCTATTTAAGTGCCATTTTTATAAACCAGTTTTGCTGTCACCACCTAACTAGGAGGGAGGTGCACTCTCCCCACTTTGCAATGACTACGAGAAATAAACTTTGGCCGCTGCTGTATACCAGCAATCACATGGGATGCTCCCAGACTGGGCCATAAATATTTCTCAACCTCCTGCCCTGGGCTGAGGAGAGGAAGGAGCCAAGTTCTGCTCCCATCATTATTTCCCCATTTATTTCCTCATTGTTTCTTTATTTCTTTTTTTTTTTTTTTTGTCTCCTACATTGTTCTGCTCTCTGTTTTGTGCTAAGAACTATTTTGCTTAGCTTTAGTGTGCCTTATTTTTAATAGAGTTACCTTTGGTCAGCTGTCAGTATTGTACTCCTCTCCAGTCCCTCAGCACACAAGGAAACAATCACCGTGGGGATACCAGTGGGCTTCCTCCTACCAGTCAAATATTTCCAGTCATTTTGAAGAAAAACATCTGATAATTTCAAATGGAAACATTGCAATTGGAAAAAGGGGAGAGGCAAGGAGGTTTTTATGAACTAAAATTCCATTTGCCCCTCTCTGAAAGTAAACAACTTTGATCTTCATATCTGTGCACGGAGCAAGTCTGCAGGCCTACAGCAAAGTGGATATTTCTAAATTCCTTTTGAGGAATAACAAAGGGATAAGTGATCCTTTTACATCGAAATCAGGAAGTTACTGAATAGTGAATGTTATGAAGATTATATATTTATGCATTCTCCAGAGCCTTCTCATGGTGCTGTGTTATTTTGTGAGCCAATTTTGGCAACAGGACCACGAATCTGCTACTTTCTCACCTGAGCTGCCATTGAGATGATATTTCAATTTAAAAAAGGCATAGGCTCCAGAGACTGTAAGAATATAATATAAACCCTTACATATTATTTTTTTTATGTTAATATTTGACAGAAATAAGCTTTTATGTCAATAAAAATAACTTCATTTGAGATTTCTCTGCTTCTTGTATACTTAATGTGCTGTAATGAACAGTGCCTGCTCCAGAAGTTGCTCAGGTCACTTGATATTACCCTAGCAGACTTCACTGGGTGTTTTCTGTAAACATTCAGAGCAAACTAAGAAACAGCAAATTACTATCTTCGTTTCAGAAATATTAATTGTATTGGAATGTTCTTACTTGTTAGTTAGATCCTGAGTTCAGCTCACAATTTGAACATTTAGTTAGTATTTTCCGTTTAAAAATACAGGTTTATGGATCTACTCTACGTTTACAGCTCTGCTTTAGCCATGTTTACTTTTCATTTGTGCTAGAGAACTATGGAGCTTGCAGGCTGGGCTTCTGCAGGCCACACGAGAGGCCTGATGTTCCTACAGTAACATGGTATGCTGTGTCCGTTTTCAAGATCTCTGGCTACGAGATGTTTTAGTGGGAGATGGGAACTGAGTGGGAGGCGTCTGTCTTCATTCCTGGTCATTACGATTACCCTGGGACCCTGGGCAGCCTTGTTGTCCCTGCCCTGTGCACTAAGGTTAATTATCCATTACATCCTCACTATATTGAAAACACAGCACAACATCAGTTTAGAGAACTTGTGGGGCTAGAGAAGAATCAATTTGGTTTTCTTCTTGTAAGTAATTTTACTGACCACACTTTAAGGCATAAAGCGAAGGCCAGGGCACAAAATTAAGAAAACGGTTTGTTAACCTGTAAGAACTCTGGCAGGTACTCACATCCAATGTTCTTTAGTGTAAACAGAAGAAGAAATGATGATAAATTCTATCAGCTATTCTGCTTACTCTATCATTTGGAAAGTGATTAATTTCCCATTTTCTTGTTATCTGTTGAGGGCTTATTGACACTGTGGCAGATGTTTTTTTTTGTTTTAAAATCATGAAGGAGGCTGAGTGATTATCCTTGCTGAGCCTTATGTTGCTCTGAAAGTACCAGCTGAGTATGAGAAAAAGCAATAACGTTAGTCACTTGGGTGTAGAACGACTGACAATCAGGAAATTGAAAACTACTGCTACTATTAAGTTGTAATGGCTCGTGAAACGTATACTAGATATTGAAAGGCAATCGAGTAGTCAGCATCATCCACCAAAATGCAAATTACCAAATGATGATGAAAGGAAATCAGATAAGACTCAAGGTTTTTCCTGGAGAGTAAACTCTAGATTTGAACAGAATGAATAGGACCACCAAGTAAGGAAAGAGTAAAGAGATGCATTGACATCTCACGTGTGGATTTTATGATAACCCACTGTGTGGACCCTTGGTCATTTCGTATTGATAGAAGTTATATTTTAGCAGTGTATAGCATATTGGATAGACTTAATTTTAATTTTCATCAACAGTTTAATCACTGTGCAAGCTGGAGTTCATTTATGCTTCAGCAAGATTTAGTTACAATGTCTTTTTGATGTCAAAAATAATTTCTTAGATGATACCAAGGAGCAGAGAGGATGCTTAGACGCCAGTCCCACTGATGAATTCATAACAACTGCTCTCTGTCTTACTGAAGTAGGATGTGCTTTGATGGAGATCACTTCTCCACCCTTGAGAAACTAGAAACAAAGTCAAGGTCTGGCAAAGCTCATCCTCGAACCTAGACTAAACATGTCCATGGTAGCATTGTAGGCATTGGCTCCATCCTCTCTCCTCAGAACAGAGCCTTAGTTCACATAGCTGAGAATAGAATAAAACAAGCCAAATTTGGGCTTGAACAGCATGTCTGACTATCTGCATGCTTGCAGCCTTGTATGTACTTGCAGCACTGTAATAATCTTCAATGTCCTTGTTGAAAACAAGACAAATAAATGGCTTAAAGAGCCATCTACTTCTTTGCAATAATCTTGGCATTGCTTTTTACCAAATTAACAGTGAGTCTCCTTGACAATTCATATGCCTAGAAAAGGAACAGAAATAAGACACCTTTTCCAAATAAATAAAATAGACATGACACTTAATATCCTATCTTTGGTATTTTCAAGTTATTTTTGGTGCATGTACAACAGATGATGTTAAGTCACCAAAAAAATGAGTGTACTTGTAATAGAAAATCAATTGCTATTAAGGCACTCCTACCAGTCATTAGCATGTGAAGCTCCACTTTATAAACTTAACAAAGCTGTTCCCAAGGTGAAGAAAATTAACTGTGCTTAGTTTTTGAAGCAGATGGTAGCTTTTTGTGTCACAAGGTTACTGTTGATGTTATCCATAATGACTGGCCACTTAGACTGAAAAAATATCTTAATTACATTTTATGAAGTTTTTCCAGAGATGTGCCAGCATGATGACTTGGTATTGCCCTTTCCTGAATTAGAAAAAGGAAAGAGAGAGAGGGGAGAAGAAACTCTAAGTGTACACACAGAGGACAGTTTATAGTTGTAGGACCTCTATAGTTGTAGCTTGTCATTTAAATCTCAATCGCGTGTCCATGTTATTCCTGACAGAACATTACCTCAACCTGTAATATTTGTTGGCTTGTGTTTGCTGTGTCCCTACTTACTCCATGTCCATGCAACACAGCAGCAACATCTGTGTTGGCAATGTTGAAACCATATACCTTCTCCAGAATGGCTTTTCTCTCTTTAGATAGAGGCTAGAAGCAAACTTCAAGAAAACCTGCTCTGTCTGCTCTGAGGTAGGATGATATCTTGATATCACAGAACATCCAAATTCTGTTTTGTCAGTTTCTAAAGATGAAATCCAGATATCATATACAAATTTCTCATTCTTCTTGGGATTACACAGGTTTTTTTACTTTGTGGAGTGAAAAATATTAATCATTGTTTTTGTACATGCTTGGTAGAGTAAGGAATTCAGCTTGCAGTTTTGGAGTGGGTAATTTTTCATAACAGCATATGATGAATCTGAGGTTTTATGTTTTTTAGGGCTAGTAGGCTCTGACTACAGATTATAGTTTAGTTCATAGAGAGACTGAGTTTTCTGAGGAGTTTTGACATGAAATTTAAATTTCTGTTGTAAAGAGTGCTTTTTTTTTTTCTTTTTTTTGTTATAGCACTGCTAATATATAACTTCTCCTGAAGGAAAAATAAATACCACCATTTTTGCTTGAAGGCAAGAATATATAATGGCAATTTCCCCCCTTTAATCAGAAACTTTGGGTGAGCAAGAACAGCACATTGAAACAGAGAATGGACAAAGAGGAGTTAGAATAACCACTGGTGGCGAGTTGCTTTCCTGACAACGATAAATAGTAAGGTACTTAGGGAAGGGCTAAAGAATAAACATGACAGGTTTACACCTGAGAGGTGTACAAGACTCAAGTTCGTTTCCTGCTTTGGGATCTTGTCAACCTCAACCGTGGCAAGATATTTGACTAATGCTTGAAAAGATCTGTGTTCATTTGGCTTCCTGTATACACCATTGCACTCTTAGAAACACTGTTCTGACTCTACCAAATCACAACCGTTTTTATTTTTTTTATCGAACTGACCCAGAAGTGTTGATTTTTTTAGATAGGGTTAAACATCTCAGCACCTAACTTAACATAGCCCACCTGACCAGCAGAAAGTAGCTGCTCTTTTGCCAAACTTACTGGAGCTGCTTTCACAGCTATTCGGGACATAACCAGAGTTCACAAAGAGCAGGTAGCAGGTTAAAAAATTATGAAATGTTTTGGAATAGGCCCCAGGTGACATATATCATCAACAGTTCTGGTTCCACTGTCTAAAACAAGGGAACAGAAATTTTGTGTTCTGGTAGTTTCCGGGTCTTGGTCTAGTTCTTGTTTTCCATTTCTGATCAATAAATAGGGTCACCTGCCTACCTGATGAGATTCTGCAAGGATAAGCATGAGATTTTGAAGCACTCGCACATTATAGGTTATAAGAGAGTGGCTGGGGAAAGAATGTAAGGTTCCTATCTCTTTTTCGATAGTGTTGTGCAGACTGCTGCAGCTACAAATCCAGAGAAACTACATGTGAACGTCTCAGCCTTGTTGCATGCTGCTAATGGCCAGATCAGCATCTTGTCTATTAACACTTCTCCTCCCAGTGCTATTGCTTAGTACTTGCCAGGACATGTAGCGAGATTACTATTTTGTTTCATTCTGGATGGTCTGAAAGCAGAGTAGAATTACAGTAATAACAGCGGGTGAGCTTTGGATATTGCAAAAAAGAGAATGACCAATCCAGGTAGACAAGACTTATTTTTATTAATAAAATTTGTATTTTCCTCTTTGAGGTGACAGTTACAAACTTTGGTTCAAAAATAAAAGAAAATATGAACAGCAAGAAGTTGACTTTGAAATCTCACTTTTACATGTATAAACGTGCATAAGAAAATACCAGTTGGAAATGAGCCAGCAGAAACTAGTACTATTTAATTTAACAATTTATAAGAAATAGAAACAAACATTTCTTTTCAAGTCTTACATATATTATGAAAAATAATTACAAAAGGATTTGTGTTGTAAAGCTAAAATGTAATTTCTACTTCCAACTACCTGAATAAAATGTTCAGAGGGAAGGCCAAACAAACTTTTTTTTTTCTTTTTTTTTTTTGAGACTTGATTAGCGAATTCTAATAGTTTGGGTCAAAGACAGCTCTGTAGGAAGCAGTCCCCTCGTATGTTGCTTAGCAACTATGTAGAATCACATGACCTAGACATATTGCATCCCTGGCCTTCAGGTGAAATAACAGGAGAAAATAATTCATATTAATGGGATGGGCAAATATTGTATAGGACCATTCTGTGGAACGTTTTGTATCCAGTTCAAGAAGCAAACATCCACTATTGCTTACATTAACACCTAAGTAAACACTGCAAAAATCCATAAATAATCTTTTAGAATCCAGTTTTAATATTTATGCAGACCAAATAAGCACAATGGAAACAAATTCAGATGAGAATGAAAAAAAAGGAAAGCTATACGACTAATTTATTTCACAAAGATTTTTAAGAGATCTCTTACCAAGAAGTTGGTTTTTTTCTTACATATTTTCCCCACCCCAAAAATATAAACTTGTTTATTTCAGGTATATACATGTATCTTATGAAATTCTGGAATTAGAAAAGAAAATAAAAAGTCTGAGGTATAGCACCATGGAACGCAGCACCTTTGAAGGTGCTTTCATTATTGAAATTCATCACAGAGTGATGTCAGCAGAAAAGAGTTGTTTTGAGTGTGCTGCTCAAGATCTTCCAGTTTTGCCACCTTAAATTTTGTTGGCGACTTCAAATAACAAAGCTCTTCAACAACAATATATACAAAGGGATTTTATTATTAATCAGGAATGGAATTGGCTTCACTGGCAATTAGAGCTTTATTTTTCAGAATACATACACAGTATTGACAATGTAGTTTTGTAATTATAAAATAAGAGCCAGGTGCAATTCAGATACACATGCAAGTTTTGGAAACGGACAGAGATACCAGTATAGTACTGTACATAGAATAATTACAGTTTATTAAACACTTTCTTAACACCTCTTTGTTGTAATGAAAGGAGCACCATGTTGTTCATTTTTTTACAGCACCAAAGGAATCCAAAGGGGGGTGTTCCTAAAGTGAGCCCTATGTTGTCTGTCTGTGCCACAGCATCTTTGCAAAATAAGTTTAAGTCATGTGATTCTGGCCCTACAAGGGCAACAATTACTTTCTAGATAAGACATACATACACCGCAAGACATATTTTCTATACCATCCTTATTCAAAACTTGCATGTGGCATGAAGTGGGTTGGTAGCACCAAAGTGCAACATTTCTGTTGATTTGATTTTGTCTTAAGCTTAGCCAAGGAAGCAGACAGGACCAACCTCAAATCCAAACTTCTGGTTCTGATCACCAAAGTCATTGATCATCACATCAACAATAGGCACTTGGTCTATTTTGGGTGTGTTGATTTCGATCACCGTCTTTGCGTAGCCCTTTCTTGACTGTTACAAAAGAAGCAAAAAAAGCAGACATGGTTATATATCAGAGCAGCAAGCATGTACTGTAGATCTTCACAGCCTAACTCTGAAGTGCAGAATTTGAAATTATTGCCCCCTCATGCAACAGATATTACAAGCTCTAAATTTTATGTTTTCTTAGGATTTTATTTTAAAAGTGTAACATGGAATGCTTTTGATTTTAGAAAGAGAATGATCCATAGCTTTTCGATTTTCTTAAATAGGCCTACAAATGAAAAATGATGTAGGACATTTAATGTTCCTTAGAGCATTCTGATTTCACATCTATGCTATTTAATAAACAATAACAATATCATAGTGCCTTTCTTGTGAAGAAGTTACTAATTAGTTCTGAAAGACAGAAGAAAAATCCACTTCTAAGAAGAAAGACTGTAACTGTCTCACAAAATATTACAGCAGCTCTGCATCTACTTGAGCTGCATCTCTGTCTAAGAGCCAGGTATGTGTCTGGGCACTTTCTGGTCTCCAGTTCTCTGTCACTGACTTCTCTGGAACTGCTTTCAAAATGCTCCCATATCAAAACCCAAAATAACTCATGAGGCTTCAGCTGTCACTTACTCCTTTGATGTCTTTGTTTCAAGGTGTTTGGGACAAACCATTCTATTTCTGAAAAGTCGTAACAATTGCTACACCTATAGAGACCCTGCTGAAAAGTGGTCAGAGCTGATGCATATTTGGACAACTCCAAAGATTTTAGCCAAGCTAAAAGAGGATTATGAAAGGTACAATTCACAAACTTTGCCTGGCTTTGGATACTGAAAAATGAAATAGAGAGTTCCATGTCAAACTATGCAATTAATTCACTATGTTTGGGTACATAACTATGGCTTAGTTTACACATGTTTTTACTGTACTCACTAAATATTTTGTCTGTGTATGCCTTGATTTTGCGTACAAATGTATTTTGCTGATGGGTTGCCTCCCATGATTATACCTTTTTTTGCTTCTGTTCTTCCATAGTAGTGTGCTTGTGCTAGCAGACTAGTTGCAGCACATTGGTGCTGACAGCCTGTATCTATGCCAAGTTTGTTCCATTTCTGTTGCTTAGCTTATGGTTTTGGGGTTTTTTTGGTACATATATGAAATTTAAATAAGGCTCTAGTGTACTGTATTTAAAAATCTCCTAAAAGAAAGTTTATCGAAAAGTTTTTTGAAAGCTTATCTCAGAAGAAAACTGAAAAAAAAAGAATTTGTTTGATTTTTACTTTAATTGACAGGTTGGTTTTGTAAAGACACTTGTGAACCTCTACTTACTGCACAGCCGTCTTGAAGGGCTTTGATGTAGGGATTGTTGTCATAAGACATTTCTTCATCATTTGATCCTAAGAACCTTAGTGCTTTGTCATAGCTGTCAGATGATGCATCATGCCAAGCTACAGACTGATGACAGTTGTAAGTGAAATTTTGTCTGGCAGAGGCACTCAGTAGTTTAAGGAATGTCATTTGGACCATATTAATGGAATTGCCTTCAACATCCAAATAGGAAAGCTAGAAAATATAGAAAAGATAAGAAGTTTCATGAATATTTATCTATTTCCTTTGTTAAAATGCGAAACAAAATTACTGTTGACAGAAGAACCACATAACCATCCTTAATAAAAAAATCAACCAACACATAACATTTTATGGAGTTTTATAGTTCAATAAAGGTATGACTCAGTAAATAGATTTTCATGTTGTGGCAATATATTTCGGATTAAGAACTACATATTTTAGCTTCATTCTAATTGGAAAGACTGAGAATTACCCCTACCATATAGTGTAAAACTGAAGAATTTCTGGGAATCTCTTTTTATTTAATTATAAAGTTATATCAGCCTGCAGTCTCATCTTTGCATACTCAGTATATTTCCAGTTACCTAGAATGGGACAAGGGATTTATGCTCCAGCTGCTTTACTAAGGTTCAGTGGTGATGTGTGATCTTCCAGAAGCCAGATCCTTACTCTCAATTCTGCAGGTGACCATTGGGATTATTGTGGGGCAATACAGAGGGGGCTCCTGCTGTCCAGTGCCATTAGTGGCTCTAATATTTAGGGGAAAAAAGCTGGGGCTGAAAAGTCTTTTCATTATCTAAATATTTATAAATTTCCTTGGGATCTATTGGTCACAATAGTATGTACTTTGTGAATAATTGTTGTGTTGCAGTGACAACTTACAAGTTTGCCTCGCTTAAACTCACTAAACCAAGAACCTGGATTCTCCTTTGGCCATGATGAAATTCTAACCTGCATGGTAAAAGAGCAGAGAGAAGTATTAAAAACATGTTAACAGATGCAAAGGTTTTACAATACCTGAGACAAATTTCACATCAGATAGTGAGTAAAGTCTCTTCTGTATGAGATCTCAGCCTCTTTAAAGCTCCAAAATATGGTGTTTTTCTTGTATACAATGTCTTCAAATTAGTGACTTGAAATGGAATCCAAGGTGATAGTTTATAAAGAGAGCTAGTTCTATTTAAGGGAGACTGTTGTGATCTGTTAAGATTCAGGTAAACTGCTGGGATAAATTGTTCCTGTGAAGAGTGCCTAAATTAGTTTTCACTGGTGTTGATACTGATAGACCTCTCTCATTTAGGCAAGCTTTTGGAAAAACTTCCTCTTTCCTCTACACCATATGCTCCATCAGAAGTAATTTATAACAATGACTGGTCACTGTTAATAAATAGTGTCTTACATCTACATTGCATAGCTATAAATGAATAGATATAAATGAAACCACAAGAAAGAGAAATAGAGTTTAGCTTTTAGGTGTCAAATGCTACATGATGCACTTTCACTGGCTGCACAGTTGTGCTGCACTCTGAAATGCAGTGACAGGTTAGCAAGCAGGTGCTTTGATTTCCTATGCAGACAGAAGAGTGAAAGTGCTCTTTGTTAACTTGATGTACCATTTTACCACTTCATTCAGATTTATGCAAATGTCAATGTAACCAGAAAGACAGATATATGAAAATGTGACAGTGTAATTATCCCATTTAGTTCAACATTGCAACAGCATAGTAATATCTGTCAACAGCCAACTGAAAACAGATTGGTACTTACTCCCTCAGATTTCTTATCTGGGTAGATGCAAGTTTCCCCACCTGCTGTGAAATTACAGTACACTTTGAAGGAGTCTCCAGAACAGCCCTGGTTAGGATCAATCCAATATTCCCCTAAAACAAATGAGAAAATATTTGCCTTACATAGTAGAAATGGTATTTAGAAGATCCAGGTTTTACTACTGCCTAATGGTCCTTCAAAGTTTGTAGCAAAGTTATTTTATATGAATGATGAGAAAGCTACCTTTTCTTTTCTGCCTTGTGATTTGTTGTTGCTGTTTATGGATGATAACACCAGGATCAAAGTCTATTTTTATTTTTGGTTTTGTCTAATTTTACTTCAAACCATGACTGTTGCAGGATACTGCTGAGGTTTTGGTGGAACTGCAGAGACCTCAGTCTAAAGGAGGAAGGACATTTTGTGTGAAAAAGATTTAGCCATTTCATTATTTCAGCTAGAAGAATAATTTGTACCTGTGGTGATAGCACTCTCAAAAATACAGAGCAGAGGCAGCCTTAAGCAGAAATAAGCTCTGGTTTATTTGAGAGAGCAAAATCTGAAGTCATTTGCGTACCTGTCTGCATAAAAGGTGGTTGCATAGGGCTTGGTGATGTAGCTGGCACAATTACCTAAAGCTTCCATTGAGAGAGATACACCTCAAGCAAAGATGATTTTTTACTACTGGGTTATAAAGCTGCAACACTAGTGAAACTTCAGGCTCCTTTAGCTGATAAAAACACCTTAATTAATGCTTGATTAGGTGACATAGTGGGAAGAACAGTTAAAACTTGCATGACACTTCCCATAGTTTCAGCAGTCCTATCAGACTGGCATGATTGAGAATTCAGGCCCTACAGTGCTAGGGTGAATACAGGCTGGGGATGCAGTCAATCCAAAATCCATTAAGAATCAGGGCTTTTTAAAATCTACCATTCTATGATCTAATCTAATTCTATCATTCTCCATTCACCATTATCATTCTATCTAATGATAATGGTGATTTCTGTGATGTGGGTCCTTATCTCCAGCTAGTTTCAGAGCAGGACAACGTTTTAATCCAGTTTCAAGGAAATATCAGGGGTTTCAAAGAGGAACAACAGGTCCTTTCACCAGTTCTGTTTTCCGAATACAGAGCATAGACAAAGCACTATGGTATTTTAAAATTCTATTGATTCAGACTGTATTTATTGAAAACAGTCTTTCCTACCTGTAGGTCTTGTCCCTGGAAAATTCTGTAATTTAATGAATGCATTTACTTTTTATTTCAATCAAAATAAGATTACTTTGATACGAAGAAAGCTTCAAATAATAAGCAAATAATGCTAAATGAAGAAGGTGAATGTGTTCTATAAGAAACATTCATTATTATGGAGATACTGAATTGTAAATTGTGTACTTTTCATATAGCACATGCACTGCTTAACTACTTCTCAAGGCAACCATCTGTTTTTATCTATCTAGAGTGAAACCAATAAAATATTATTACACTCTCAAAATCTATTTTTCCTCCCATTTACAACCAGGAAAATATTGCTTTGAACTGGGGAAAATACCCATTGCAATCAAAAAAATATATGAAAGGAAGAAAACTCTGTGAAAGTTGGCTTTCATTTAAACCTTTCCAGAGGGGTAAACTCACATAGAAAAAAGGAAGAAAACTACAAAGAATAATTAAATCAAGATAGTTCTTCAGAACACAGTGTCTTGTTCATGCTACTATGCATTTTATTAAGATATTACTTAGTAGCATTAAACAGTATCAGAGAAACCTGCATATCTATTTACGGAATAATATAGAACAAACAGTGGTCATGCAGTAAAAGAAATTATTTCTAAGGGTAAAAGAATAGTAAATTTTTTGAGAGTCATAATCAATAATAAATCATATATAATACTAATGCTAAATTTTAATATTATGCTACGCTAAAGTATACAGCTACTAAAATTCTTGTTTCTTTTAAAAGAAGCTAGTAGCTATCTCAGCATGCTGACATTTGTGATTTTACTTTCCATTGATCTAAACAGCATCCCTCTCTGGATAGTTCTGGAGACGCAAGGCTCACTTTTTGAAACAATAACTGTTTTTCATTTAGCACTTTAAAAACTGTCATGTATTTTAGGAATTTTGGCTTTGACCAAGGCAACAACTCTTACTTACATTTTATAACCTTTTATACCTGCAAACATAGATTTAATGAGACTGTATTTATCGGGCAACTATATTAACTATCTACCAATAATTAATTATTTGGCCAAAGTGTCTTAGCAGATTATAACTTCAGCCTCATTTGCCTTTGTCATGCAATATTAACATACCATCTGGGAAGTCTGGGTGGCAGAGTTGCAAGTCTTTGCAAGTTCGGGCTGGATTATTCTGAGTGCCCATTGGATACTTCATATGCTCAATGTCTTGCTTCAGTGAATTCAGCGAACCAAAGATCTCTTCCATGCCATCAGAATAATCCAGAATATTATCACCAGCATCAGATAACATGTAATCAGGAGATCTTCTTGTCTTTTTGGGTGATTGGATTGGCAGTGGCTGAATGACCTCACCCGGAGGACCCTGAGTAGAAAACAACGTATATGGTTACTTTTCTGTTTGTTTTTCAGCTGCATAAATACGCAAAGGAAGACCACAGAACATGGCTTGGAGATGCTTTGAATAGGCTTTCTTCAAATTCTCGACTACTTTTCTTCACTTATTTCCTTCAGAAGGATTCCTATGTGCTTTGATTTACTTGCAGAAAAAGATGATTGTAGAAGGCCAAATGATTACTGTGCTCTAAACTCTCTCCACCTTATTGCTGTTTGGGGAAGACTTTGCTGCCCTTACATAAGTGTGCAGAACTGTCTGGCAATTGTGTCTTTATCGCTGGGAAGTCCCTCAAGCCAAGGCATAGGCTACGACAAATGAAAACGGCGGATGTTTCCTCTGATAAAAATTTAAACATTCCACTTAAGATCTATAAAGCAATATTTAATTTCAAAAAATTGAAACACTACACTGAGATTTGGACTGTTTTCATTTTAGATTGTTATGATATGAGAAAAGAAATAGTAGAAACAGAGGAATATTAACAGGGGGAAACCAAAATCATTCCATTTCTTGTGCTTCAATGTAACATATTAAGTAATTATTATGAGGGATTTTTTTTTGTTTATGTGTGTGTGTGGGTTGTGTGATTTTTGTTGTGGGTTTGTTGTTTGTTTTGTTTTGTTTTAAAGTTTCTAATTTTTTTTTTCAGTGCAGACAATGTATTTCTGTGTCTGGTGGATCTGTGCTTCATGAAAAAAAATTTTTCAAACAATCATTAATATTTTCCTTATCTACATTTTACAAATGGTGTTTTCTACCCTTGTCAAAACAGGGTCCTCATGTCAGTGTAATATTCAACTAAGTGTTCTTACTTACTGGAGGACCTGGTGGACCAGGTAACCCACTGTCACCCTTTTGACCAGCAGGACCCTATAAAGCAAAGAAAGAAATACAGTGTTGACCATGTTACACAATGTTAAAAACATAATAGATGCAAAAATTAAGTAAAAGAGAAAAAAAGTATGGAAGAGAATTACTTACGCTAGATCCTTTAGAACCTTTTGGACCTTGGGGACCCTGTGGGAAAGAACATATAACTATAGTTAGAGTATATTCCACACAACACGGATTGAACAAGAGGAATGGATGAAATTACTTACAGGTAAACCAGGAGGACCAGGGGGTCCAAGTGGACCAGCAGGACCGGAAATTCCCTAAGAAAGAATGAGAGAGTAAGTATGGAACTAAAGTATTTCACATACTGGACTAGATTAAAAAATGCATATCTATGAAAGAGGTTGTCCTACTCAGCATCCAGCCTTGACAACTTTTGATTTAGGCCATTCACTAAAGTAAAAATATTATCTGACAGTTTGAGTTACTCATACTTGTTCTTACACTGCAATACTTATAGTCAAAACTGTGTTCCACCAGAATGGCTTGGAAAACCCATGTTTTACATACTGCCTTAAAACATGGCTTATTAACTAGGAGAAATTAAGCTACTTTTGGTAGTGCAGTTAATAAACATGATGAGATTGGTGCTACTAGTTCCATCTCATCCCTCATTTAGGTATATGTATTTCCTTGATCTTCTGAAACATGCTAGGTTCTCATTTCCAGCTGTTTAATTTCACTGTATTTGTACAATGCCTATGAAATTTTTAACCTCTAGCAGGAGGCTCTGGGTATATGTACTCTTTTCTTGCATGGAACTTCAATAAAAACCACAAGTGTTTTACTCACTGCATCACCCTTGGCTCCAGGAGATCCCTGTGGGCCAGGAAGACCCCTATCACCTTTTTCACCCTGCTCTCCTGGAGGTCCAATCAGACCAATCAAACCAGGATGTCCCTAAATGAGGTGGAAGAAAATATAGTTAAAACTCAATATATATCTATAATATAAATATGCTTTGCAAACATAGAAATTAGAGCTTTCAATTGTCATCACTGTTGCTAGTCAACAATCAACCTGAAAAAAAATATTCTGAAAGCATATTTATTGTTAGTTGGCCTTGAGACTTGGAGATTATTTGCAGGATGTGACCGCTTATTCAGTGAAAGACATCTTACTGAAAATAATACAGAAATAACAATACCTATGGGTACTAATTTCATACCAACTTTCACATTTAGATGCTATTAAGCATATTATAGAGTCGCACATTTTCTCCCAAATGTAATATAACTGTATAAAGAGCTGATCCAAGCACATAAAATCCCCTGAAATTCACGAGATATAAATTTATTCATAGCCCTTTATGCAGTTTCTCGGATACATAAACAATCAATAGATAGTTGGGACTCTATTTAGAAAATGCTATCCTGGATGTCTCAATCCATTATTTCAAAAGAAAATATTGTAGCTGTTAAATATTTACCTTTTGTTGTTTTAAAGCAAAACTCTCAAATACTTTTTATTTTTAGTTACTTTGGTTTTGTAAAACCAACAGTTCTGTTTACATCAATGTCTTTGGGATTTTCATTGCAAGGAAGAATTACATCATCAACAGATTACCACACAGGCAGTAATCTTTTTCTTTCTGTGTATCTCCAGGATATCAGATGTGCCTTAAAACTTGATAATTACTGTTAGGGCAATGGGAAGCTTACTGATAGACACAGAAACTTGTTTCACTTTCTGATACAAGCCCCCTAAGTGTTTCTGCTAATTTTATACAGACTTTTAGACTGAATCAAAATTACAAAGGCACAAACAGTGAATAAAGCATACCTTCTCTCCTTTGGAACCTGGATCTCCTTTCAGGCCAGGCAAGCCAGGTGGACCCTGAAAAATATCAAGGGAAGTAATGTTAAAATAAGTTTTAAGAAACTTGCACAGATCATGGTTTCTTGAAATATTAGTAAAGGCAGTGGAAGTAAAAGTAAGAATAATTCAGTGGTTAATGGTTGTGATTGATAGCATGTGATTTACGGCCCAAGATAAAGTTGAAATGTATGCTCAGAAGAGGTAATGATGCCACTGTAGCATTTAAATTACTTTATAATTAGAAAAAAAGTAAAGGGTTTTATGATTGTAAATATATGAAGAACAGAATCACTAAACTCTTAAAGAGCACTGAAAGCATTCAGCGAAGCCTGATATTAAAAAAAAAAAAAAATCAAGTTTTTTTTGGTTGATTAGCCAAATTGTGCTTGTAGTTATATTACATGCTTTCAATTATTACTTCCACATTAATTGCCGTACCTTATTTTAGTTGCTTATTTTAGCCTCTTCTTTCATAAAACAGTGGAAAGTTTCCTCTTAATTTGTTTTCTCTCAGTTACCACAGTTCAGTAAGACTTTTGTAGAATATAAATCAGGTTGCTTATAATAACTGCTCCTCAATATTTTGTTGTTGCGGAACTATTTTGTATTTTCTTTCAGCATTCAGGGTGTTGTTTTGGGATTACGGTTTCCTTGACTTGCCACCTGAAATTCCTTTATGATCATGAATAATGCATTTAAATCTATATTTTCTAAATAGTTAAGTCTTTTCTTCTGAACATTGCAAGCATACTTAATGAGATGTAGGTGTGCTAGCTCCAGGGACATGTACAAGCTTATGGTCCTTTATCAGTTTTGTAAAAGTGATTAATTACACAAATTACTTAGGTTTTGCAATACTACTCTGGGCAATCCTAAATGCTTTTAGGAACTGCCTTAGACTCTTTGGGCATCCACTCCTCATTTGGTATATAGGGATTACAGAGTTGTTAAACCCTACCTTACAGAGTTGTTAAACCGATACTTTTTTTAGGTATTTACATGGCTCTCATCATATAGGAAGGTTATAATTTTTAATTTGTATTTACAAGGCATCCTTTCTGCAGGACAGTAAAGACATGTTACTTTATGAAACTGAGTAAGAAATGTTCTTTATGCTGCAGTTGTCCCTAAACATTTCTCCATACTGCTAGATTTCTGTAAACAGAAATATGCTTGGGTGGGAGACAGAGCTGTGAACAACCAATACAGGGTCAAGAAAACCATTCTACAAGCCCTTACATATTGTAGGGGAGTGTACAGGAAGGGGACAATCCAAAAGATTAATTTTTTTCAGACCTTCCACTGTAAGCCAATGCTTAGGGAATCTATTGGAAAACTCCATTGCAGTCTCGCTACCTGGGAAACTACTGCAAAGGATAAACAACATTCAGATGGATAGGGCTTACTTTCTTCACATCCCTTGCAAAAACCACTGAATAATCTTGTTATAACTTGACATAAGCTACTTTTCCCTGACAGTGCTTTTTTTAATCTTTACTGGGGTCATAAGAGCAATCTGTTAAAGATACTATTTTATCAATAATCAACAATATAGCTGGGTAGATGGCACAGAAAAAGATTATATATGAACCTTATTAAAATCTCCTTGGTTTGTTTATTCTCCGGTTATTTCTTTTTAATTATTCTAATCCTTGTTTATAATTTTTTGAGGGATGTGAAAAAATCTTCTGAGGTTCATAACAATGACAGTGCTGGTCCTGGGTAATTTGTACAGAATGAGGTGAAAAATTCAGGCCATGCAGTGGATATGGAAGTTCAGAAAAGGCATTCATTTCTCAGAGGCTATTAATCTCACACTCAACATGTATGCATTAGGCGTAGAGCTGCTAGACTAAGTCAGTATCTCATCACTACTAGTCTCATGCTGGCAGTAGACATCTGTGAAGTTATGATATGGATAGCAGTAATAAGTGACCTTTTCAACCTGGCACAGATTCAAAAGTGCCATAACACTTCATGTACAAAATATTATTCAGTGCATATCCTTTCCATCTCTACTTCAGGATATCGTTAGATGCAAAAGCCTAGGCAAATACATAATTCATGAATGAAAAGTGGAATTTTTAAGCTTTCGGAATACAGAATCAGACATTTTCACCTGCAGTGTGTTGTGCTCTACTGCAAATCTGCTTTCATATTCTTCTCCTGATAGCAATCTGCTGCGGAGGGAGGGAGGTGAAGGAGGGAGACTTAACCTCAGCAACTTTTACATATAAACTTTACTTTCTTAGAATCCAAAATGAAGTTTAAGTTTCAGCAATGTATCTAATAAAAGTTCTTGTTGAGCTAACAGGTAGGCTGCACATTTGGGAGTGTATAGCTCATTAATACACTCAGCTTCATATTTGAATTGAAATATTTAAGCTCTCAAAAGTTGAGATACTTTGATGGTGTATTTGAAGGCTTCTGGTGACTGACATGCGAGAAAGGGAGGCTTATTACTGCTAAGTACTTGCTCATTTGCTTTTAAAATTCAGCGCAGAATTGCAATTGAGGAGATCAGTTTTCAGTCCCCTGATTTATCCTCCATGCATTTTATTTGTAAATTGGGCACATAATTTGAAATAATTTTAAAACATAAACTCTTTGAGGGAAAGACATTTTTATTATGGGCTTAGCACAGGGGAGTCCTTTTCCTTGCAGATTCCCATTCATTGTTCCCAACCTCTGACTTGCAAGCAATATGTTATATGTGAGACTTTAGACAAAATTAGAATGTTAAAATGAAGGACAACAAAGATCTATAGCGTAAGGTTTCCTCAGCATATTATTAGCTCATTATTGTTTTTTAAGGGATATGGAGGAAGATGAAATGACATGTAAGTGCCTTTGTAATAGTATCTATAATTATATATATAGAAGTAATTGATAGATACACATATGCACCAGATCACTGTTCATTGGGGAAAAAAAAATAAAAATCTTTCTAGTGTGGTGCATAAAAACATATGTTCTGAAACTCTTTCTTGTGGCTTGAGAAGTTACATGTTTGGAACACTTTTGGAAACGGAGAGAGTAACACATACTTTCACACGTGAAAGGGTTTTAGTCAATGAAAGAAAAGACAATTGCTCATGTTCATGTATGCACATGAACATGAAAGGCTGATTTGGGGTATAAGTCTTAATGTATGCAGTATTTCAGTTTAAATTCCCTATTTTTTTCCTCTTTTGTTTTTTATATACTGGAAAACTCTGATATGAAAGTTTTATAGCTGATGTCAAGACCCTGAGCTCTCACTGGGGAGGAAGGAATGCTCTTTGGATTTTGAGTTCACATATATAGTTTAAGTGCAAAAACTTCTGGTGTTAAGGCTATCCAAGGACCTATATCCTTTCTATCCTCTAAATCCATATAGGAAAACAAACAGATGATTTCCTTCACACTTCCTACTCACAGCCTTCCTTTTTCCTTTTAAGAATCACATAATTTCTGAAGCAGAGGATAGCCCCTTATTGCCCTATTCTCCTAAAGTAATCTGATCGTGTATGTTGGCACACTTAATTTTCTGGCCTAAGTAACAGAGTGGATTTTATGGAGGATGTGGTAACACTGCTTGCACACTGTAAAATGCCTTGAGACTGTAATATTTGTGTATTATTTTTCCACCAAACTATAACAGTCCGTGTTTTGTTTCAAAGCTTTTTATTCCCAATGTGTAACTCAACTGAGATTATAGGGGGGAATTCTACTTCAGTGAGTTTGGAGAGCAAGAGATAGAGATCTTTCCACTAAACCAGATCACCTTTGCTTGACACGTGAAAAATTAACCTACTGGCCATATAGTTTAGATTTAAATTTCTTCACATAATGCTGACTATTGTGCAATTTGTGCTTACAGTGTTGTTATTTCAGCTTGTTAGAAAAAATGCACTAAAATAGCAAATGTAAATAGTAGCATTTATGTAATTTTTATGTTATACGTTATCTATAAGCTTCCTTTGCTCTAATCATATTGTTAACACAGAGCACAACTGTGGTATGCCCTAGAAACTGGGAATATGGTTAATTCAGATCCTTTTAAACACTTTGGTCATGAATTGCATTTCCTGAGAGTGCCACAATGAAAAACAGACATGCTGCTGCTGTTCAGTTTTATAAAGCTAGTCTATTTTCTTCTTTGGTGAAAGTCCCCTTTTGGCCCTACTTCTGATTTTATTTTATTTTTTTTAGTTTCTCTAAGGAATAGATATGACCTAAGCTTTTACCCTATATAATATTTTGCTAAACTAGCAATTATTAAAATCAGTGGACGTACAGAATTTACCACTGCGAAGGAAACAAGATGATTTAAGGTATTAAGCTTTGCTGATATGGCAACAGAAGTAGTAGCTACATACTATAGTAGAGTAGTAAAACGAAGGCAGTCATGTATCAGCTATTACCAGCACAGATAATAGTGACTTTGTGCTAATAACTGACTTGCACATTCATTTTTCTGTAAATGCACAGACACGTTAATAGTATATTTTAAAGAGTGCTTTTTCTGCTTTAGCACGAAAAGGAAGGGTACTCACCAGAGGCCCAGGAGGGCCATCCTGACCTGGTGCTCCAGGTAGACCTTGTTCGCCCTACAAGAAACATATAGTTTGCTTTACCAGAGGACGTACAAGAAATTCAATATTTAAAATATTATTATATGCTCTCCTTACTTACCACAGGGCCAGGAATGCCCCGGAGACCCTCTGGGCCAGGTTTTCCTGCAGGTCCCTGTGGACCAACTGGACCTGTTTTTCCAGGAGCCCCTTCTGCACCAGGTTCACCCTAGAAAGAACATAAGCAACAGGTCAGAGAGAGGAAGAGCTGACTAAGCTTGGCACTGCAGGGGTACGCAAACTGCAAAGCAAGAGCAAAGTTTCTTCACTCCATTTTTTAAAAGCTATTCTTAAAGAGTGTTCTGCACAAGACGGTTTTCTGAACAAAATTTTGATCGCTTCATATTAAGATGTGGTACCAGCAAAGCATGCTCATCTTGCTTCTCTGCAGTGGAGAGATAAGTGGGGCCTGCACTGATGAAACTCCATCATGTACTCCATTAAGTATTCTGGGTGTTAATTTGGATTTTACAGTTTACCTATTATTAGTTTCATAAGTTTCACACTCAATGTATGATAAGCAATTTACATTTCATTTGTATGTAGTTTACATTTCCATGCTCCTGAAAAAACATAAAAACATCTTGAACGTATTACCTTTGCACCTTTTTCACCTTGTCTGCCTTCAGCACCAGTTGCTCCTGGAGGTCCCTGTAAAAGATGGAGACTGAGTTTGTAACCTTAGTTTTCTGAAATATTACAAGTTAAAAAAAAATAATAAAAAAATGTGAGTGCAATTTCCACTATATTAATAATTAGTAAATGTAATCAAAAGAAGATTTCATTTCTTTCTTGACATTTTATTCACATGATAAAAATCCCGATCTATCATATTGACTCATTTTTCCCTTTACAAAAATGTCTGGGATTTGAGAATATCTAAAAGAATATATATCACATAACACCTCTGATATGATGAGGTTAAGAACAAAAAACTAGAACAGAAAAAAATCAAAGCAGGATAAAAGGAAATGAGCAATACTAAGTTACATATACAATAACAGTTTTAAACTTGCTTTCCATTGGTTTTTGTCTATTCACTGTAGTTTATCCACTGATTCCAAAAGAGCCTGTCACTCTACAGTGCACAGAATGGCATAGAATCGTAGCATGATTAGAGTTGGAAGGGACCTTAAAGATTGTTGAGTTCCAACCCCCCAGCCATGGGCAGGGACACCTCCCACTACACCAGGTTGCTCAAAGCCCCATCCAGCCTGGCCTTAAACACTTCCAGGGATGGGGCATCCACAGCTTCTCTGGGCAACCTGTTCTAGTGCCTCACCACCCTCACAGGAAAGAATTTCTTCCTAATATCCTCCTATACTGCTTTATTCTCTTAGTCAGGGATGGGCTCAGTAAGCCTTTTCATTACATTGAGACAGAAAAAAAAAATAAAAATAAATCAATACATGCCATAATATTATCCAGTAAATATGAAAGGAAAAAAAAAATAAAAATCACATGACTAGAGATTGTAAAAAGTGAAATAAAGACACTGACTACAGATGGCTCTTGCTATCAGGTTTCCTGCTATTACTCTACAAAATTTCTGCTTGACAAAGAAGACAGAACTTGGTACTACTGGAAGATATAGAGATGGAGTAAGGTTTAGGTTAAGGCCATAAAATAGGAGTGGCAGTTGTCTCATAGCACTAACTATTGCTGATATCACCCATCTTTCATTTTCTTAAGGTTTCAGTAAAAAATAAAAAGACACTTTTTTGCTCCAAAACCTTAAGGGCTGATTTTCAGGTCAGGAAATTAATTTTTATAGTTTCAGCTATGAACAGAAGCAGTATCTAGAATCTAATGTACTCTTCTTAAAATCGTTCTCTTATATGTACTTAGTTTAGAAAAGATGCACTCAAGTTAATGGACCAACTGTTTTCCTACAAGGTTTATTTTTAGCCTGGGAAATGTCTTTATTAGAAGTAGCTATTTCTTGCCAACCAATGAGTATCTTAAAGCAAAAGAAAAAAGTGACCATGATCAAATGCACGGAGATTTTCTGAATCACTAAAACTTACTCCCTAAGACTAACCTGTTCATTAATGCAACAAGCAGTTTGTTATGTAGAAATTAAAAAAAAAAAAAAGTATACTAAGGATCAGCAACAATAAAAATTCAACATCTTCCATTTATTTACTTCATGACCATAGACCCCCAAAAAATAATGCAGGCCCCTAAAAGTAAAGCACTAAAACAAATTCTTAATTTAACAGACAAGAACTTCCAGTCAAGCACCCACCTGTGTGCTTTATGAGCTCAGAGCTTTAGACAAGAGTTTGACCTAATTTGTTATACTAGAACTGAATTTAGTCCAAACTTCTTACAGCCTGTTATATTTCACATTCCACTACTTCTGGCACATAGCACATACCTTGAGCAACCCACAGAATGATGTAGGTTTGAAGGGATCTTAAAGATCATCTAGTTCCAGCCTCCCTGCCATGGGCAGGGATGCCTCCTGCTAGACCAAGTTTCTCAAAGCCCCATCCAGCCTTGTCTTGAACACCTCCTGGACAGAGCCTCAACAACTTCCCTGGGAAACCTGTTCCAGTGCCTCACCACCTTTGTAGTGAAAATATCTTCCTAATATCTAATCTAATTTTAATATGTGATCCAGTTGCTGACTATTTAAATCAGGAAGAATATTTTAAATCACTGCTGTTCCAATAGTAATAATCTCTGATGCAAATACCCTTTGTGTAAATTGGTTTGGGGTTTTTTGGTTGTGTTTTCTTTTTTTTTTTCTTTTTTTTTTTTCTTTTTTTTTCTACTTACATGAATTAATTTACACGCCCATTGTCTTTACTGCTAGAGAATTCTTTTTTACTTGAATTCCCTTATGGATTATAATCTGTCCTATTTAAGAAACTGAAAAGGGTTGACTGCTACTTTGTATTTGAGAAATATTGTCTCTGCATAATCTAGAAATGCAGCTGCAACATGAATTAGAGGACTAAGAACACTGTGACCGCTAAATTACAGATACAATGAATCATGATTGCTAAACAAAGGGTGTGCATTCACTATTAAACAGTGCCAATGCTGCATCAACCACAAAGCAGCTGAACGAACTGCTCTTTCTAACAGGCTGTGATTGCTGGCATGGCACAGGTGGTGCTTCTACAAAGAAAGACTGCTAATTATTATTTATCTTACCTTCCTACACTTGAGTTGTTAGAGTGTGTGGTAAATTTTCACTGACAGAAAAGATCTCAATAACAATAATTTTAAATTAATGCATGGCTCCCCACCCTCATCACCCCACCTACCCATGATGATTTTTATGATCATTACACTTCAGAATTGGACATATTGCCAGATACATTGTATAAAGAACTGAGAGGACAAGAAAAATGCATAAAAAAACCCAACCAAACTTGTCCTCAATTTTTGTAATGTGAGCTGTTTGGACATTTTTGTCTTCCCTTCTATATTTCATAATTTCATTACAGTAATTTAAACTGTTGTTTATAGTTGTCTGTCATTTGACAGAAAATATGATTTCCAACACAGAAAACCATTACCACATTTCATCACTCTGTTAAAACAGATACGAACCTGGCATACTTTAAGGCATTCTGTGCATTTTTAATCAAGACAGAAAATCAGCTTAATTTTTGAATGGTGAGTACACCCTGCTGAGGCAGCATGATGCTGTAGCCAAAAGGGAAAAAATCTCCTTCCTAGAAATGTTTCCTTTTTTCTAAGTTATTGACATTGTATATAAAGACAACTGACCAAATAAACCTTTGCTTCTCAAAATTTAGAAGCTGGCTTTGTTGCTATATCAATATCTGTTCTTTAGCAGACAGTATACCCTCCAGTTTGGAACACAAACATATCCTAGAATTGCATTTTAAATTCTAACATTTTTAGATTGATATACAGAGCCTTATGTGTATGTGATCTGGACATCTAATTGACTCTAATAAAGAAAACAGCCAAACAGCAGAAAATACAGCTGAAGGGCCGAAGACTTTGAAAAGCTGAGAGGAACGTAAGCAAGAGGTACTATCTGTGTTGACTTTTATTGATTGCATATATTACTTTCTTTTTTTTTTTAAGAGTGAATGTTGTTTGATGTCTTTCCCTCATGCTATTTTTAACATTTGTCAGACAGAAATTGATGTATTCAAGCTAACAATATAACCCAGTACTCCATAGTAAAACAAAACAAAAGTCCCAAAAGTACATGCAAAGAATTAAGTTTCTTTGAAAAGAAAAAAATAGTAACAACATGACTATAGAGTGATTCAGTCTTTGTATCTGCATTTCTAGATAAGCAGGCATTGGATAAGAAGGCCTTTTGAGATGTTCCACTTCTCACTGATCACTACTCATTTATCTCCTACATTGGAAGGAGAAGCTGGAAAAACATCTTCACACACTATGCTGTTAGTCGATGCTGATGCTATTAAGAACATCATGAAAATTTGTACAGTTGAGAACTTCCACTGAGAAGTCCATAGCAATCTGTGAACTCCTTGGTTGTCTTAGATGCTCCAACAATAAAGTCAACTTGATAAAACAGTTTTTGTCTTCAGAACATTTAAGAACATTTCAGAAGCCACATCCTTCTGTAAGGTTGGCAAGTTTCATTCTTCTCTTTTTTTCAGATCAATTCAGACAGCAATATTACAAATATTTAACATGCATATAATGGGGAAAGAATTAGAAAAGGGGTTCCTACTCCCAGAGCTGTACTAGACTGTTTTCTCAACGTGGAAAGTAATATACATATATGTAATGACTCAAGTTTCTAGAGAACTTCCATCAATGAAAAACTTGCCAAGGGATTTGATGATGGAAAGCTCACAGTGAGAGGAAGATGTGCCGATGAAGAGCAGCCATTCTCAAATTAGATAGAACTGGCAAGGCTAGAGTTGGGTTGGTATATCTAAGAAGTCACGTCAGTGATCTGCTGTGGGATACCTCCATCAAAGAGCCTCTCGTGCTAGATATTTTTATAAATGTAAAGTAAATATGACAGCTGACAAAGTGGTAGCCATTGTGTTCAGCCTCCAAGGTCTTCATTTGGCAGGATGCTTAAATGGGCACTGAAATCTGCAAACTGAAACAAACGCAGGCTTCCTAACAAGCATCTATGCTATGTTGAATCAGGAATACCAGGAACTTTGCTAATTTTTTCAAGTAATTCTAACAGATTTTTTTAAGTAGTGCAAGTTTGCTTTAAAAGTTGGTGTTTTACGCATTGATCCTCTTTTGCACTGAATTATAAAATCTGGCCTCACATTTGTTAAAGATAAAGATCACTTCAGCTATGTTTCCCTTGATAGATTTCATAGCTCTAATTTTCTAAATAGTATGTGCATAGATCCATGCTAGATTTGCATGTACAATTAGCATGATTACTAGCGCCATAACTATATAGATATATAAAGCTGCCTGAGGCTGTATTAACCTGATCTGGTACATGCACAGATCATTTCAGAAGTCCAAATCTGTAAAATATTAATTATTATGTAAGGCAAATAAAATAATTATCAAGAATCCATGTAATCGCTTTGAGAGACTTTATCAATGACTATGTCACATGGTTGTCCCTTCTTAATTATATTTTTGGCCTATAAATATATATATATACACACACACACACGCACTGGTGGTTTTTTTAATCTAGTCATTCACCTGAATATAGGACTTTGTTCTGAATGTACTTTCAGTTTTATAAGGGGAGACCAATGTATCCGTGGTATTAGGACTTTCTGAAAGGCAGCACTGGAAATATTTTTTGGAAGTGCAATTGTTAGGTCTGAGAAGTAATATATTAATTAGGGCACACATTTTATGGATGCTTAAATGATCCATTTTTGCTCCATCCACAGATTTAGCTTTTTATTTTGATATAGAGTTCAGCTAAACTGCCATTAGCTAATCAATTTTACCTCTCCAGATTAGGAATCTGGAATAGGGTTATTGCTCTGACATGTACTTCCTAAGTGGTATTTCTTAAAATAAATTCACCATACTGCTTGTCATACTTCTTCAGTCTTCAAAGCTCTGGTACTTATTGTCAAAGCCTTTAGAGCACCAGAGTAAAACAGTTTGGATATTTGCTTATCTCACCAACTGATACCTGTTACCCATCAATAACCAGGAAATATAGTTTATTCTTGTCATTCACTTGATAGTTGAATGTCACTGTAAATATCTAAGGGACTTCAGCTACAGATACAATGAGAAAACTCTATGTCCATGTCTTTCACTAGAATTTGCTTCCCAGGGAAAGCTGGGGAAACCTCTTTGGAACCAGCAATACTAGATACAGATTACTCAAAACTCCGAGACCTGGTAATAAACATAATTTTGTAAATCTGGGCAGTGAAACTGAGTTCAGATCAGTTCCAAAACGCAGGGGGAGAGGGGAATGAAAATGGCTAACAGAATAAAACAGGAAAACAAAGAAAGGGGTGGAACGTTGCTTTCTAGTAGTATAGCCAGAGCTCCACCTCCATAGATAGTGGTATTACCAGTGAAATGGTTTGTCCTTAATCCTGGTGAAAGGGCACTTGCTAGGGTTTTTTGTTGAAATTGATTCTGCCATAAAAAATGCTCTTCGTTATTTTTCATTAGCTGTATGTTCATTCTGCCAGCAAAGTACGAATCTTTCAATCCTTCGCTGTTTCTCTGGTATAATATCAATACAGTGCAGACTCTCTACAAGCTTGAAAGGTCCAGGTACTCAAGTAATGCAGAATCAGACTCTAGAAAATGTTTTCTTCAGAACTCAGGAATGGGATTACTTTGCGATATATTCATACATTTTCCCTAAACTAGAAATACATCAAATCACAGGCGACGTAATATTTGTGTTTCTAAAGTGCTTTTTTGTCTAGGTACAATTAGATGCAAGACATGCAATCCATTAGGAATGACCTACTGCCTTTTGGATAATAAAGTAGGAAGTTGTAACTTGATGTCAAACAACATACTAACTGCTAATATTCAATCGAGCTGTATTTCAGGGCTAGTGATGTTTGCTAATGCTACCATAATCACACTATTATAAAATGTTTTTATTATATTATAAAAGTTAGAGCAAATAGATAAAAATAATTTAGCATGTCAATGTTCACTCAAGCCTATTAAACAGAGCAACTTAAGACATTTTATTAAATAGCTCTCAGCTTACATTTAATGATAGTTCCTCTCTTGTTTTTAAAAGTGTAAGAACTGCATCTAATTGCTCTCTGAAGCAGACCTAAAAGTTGATGCATCTACTACAGTTCTATAAGTGTAACATTATTTACTGGTTTTGATTAGCTACATTTGCATGAAGCTTCAAAGACTTCAGAGATAATGAAATGGCTTCAAAAGTTACAGAAATGTCTGCTTCTGCTTCATAATTTTGTTTGCAGAGGGGGTGACATAGGTTTGCACAAAAGCTGCATTTAAATTATTTTATTTCAGAGGTAAAACTAGAAAAATAGACACATTCTTCCTGCTCCCTACAAGCAGTCATATGCCTAAGCATGATGTGTTATATTACTGTCATAATGACTCACTCCTATTAGTAGACTAATTCAGTGGACAATGAATACACATGGGTGAAAAGAAAAAACACATTTATAGATTCTTCTCTGTGGATTTTTGTTCCCGTGTTCCATGTAACCTGTGTTAATGAGTTTTCTCCGGTTTTTCCATTTTTTTAATTTCTCCTATTAACTTACTTAAAGAAACTTTAAACATCACTTATATGAGTGTTACAGCATGGAAAACATGTAGCTGAAATTCTCTAGAATATAGTGTCTCAGAAAGATAGATTTACAAGAGAAAATAGGAAATTACTTACTCTTTTTCCAGGTGGACCAGGTGGGCCAGCTTCCCCTGAAGGACCTGGTGGACCCTGCAATGGAAAATGGTAAGCTCAGTGGTAATAAAGAAAAAATTATACACACAACAAACATCTGCAATACCTTGGCGCCTTTCAATGGGCAGAAAGTAAGTACCATGGATAGACACAGAGAAGTATATCTGCTTATTCAAAAAAATCCTTTCCTAGAGGTCTTTGGCACTTTTTAGCAGCTTTTGTTATTGTAGAAAATACAGTCATTTTTTTTCTCTTCCCTTTTGTAACAAAACATTTCAGAACAGAAACTGGCTGCACAGAATAGCATATGGTCTTAACCTACTGCCTAACTCCATTAAGAAGTTTTTTGTTACTTTTGCTAAAAATTTTCACTTACATCTGTGAGTTAGCTTCCCTTTGGGTGGCTTTCCTCCGAAAAATCTTTTGTGCACTGATAGCCTTTTGGCCATCTGGTAAGCTGTGACACTCCTAAGTATTTAAGGGATGCTGAACTGTTTGATAAGCTTTTCTTCAGACACATAACACTCTAAAAGTACTTACTGTTAAGTAAGATGTAGAGATACTAACTTTCTGAAGTTTGCTGGTAAACTCCAGTTTATAACTTACTTTCAAACATCTTTTCAATGTACTAGCACTTCTTATTTTCGAACTACGCTGTACAGAATACTTTCCTGATAATCAGAACTTCCAAAGCTAGACAAAGACTTTCCAAAATGGAAACCCTATCTTTTTGCATTAAAAAAAAAAAGAAAGTTTTAATATGGGAATTACAGAAAAATAAAAAATGATGCTTAATATAGATATTGCTCAGATTCTTAACTTTCTTAAAGCAAAAACATCAATGTTTTGCTTCAGTTCAACAATTCAGCTAATGAAGACCATTTGGCTGCAGCATTCCTTTATTTTGCTCAGAGTTGCTCTATTTTTAGTGCTCCCCAGCAGCTCCAGCACAAATCTTTAACACATCATTTATTTCTGCTTCTAAATGAAACTGAACTCTTGCTTCTGATTGTCACTATAATATGTACAGTTCTGTCTCTGCAAGGAAATAAATATATCTTTTTCTGTATAACAGAAATAGCATTCATTGAGAAAATGCTTTTAAGAGTACGAACGTATAGAAAACACTAATTCAGCAAAATATACTTTCTTAGCATAGGAGAGAACAAAAGCAACTGAAATAAAATGACAGAAACAACTCACAGGTTGACCAGGATCACCATCTTCTCCCTTCTCTCCACCAACACCATCTTGACCCTACAGAATTCACAGGAAAATAAACACAGTGCAAAATTCAGATCAATTCAGTAACTTCATTTCATGTGTGAATATAAGACCACTACTTTTTTACAAAGCATTTTCCTAGGGACATCAGTTTTCAAAGCTTTTTAAAGATTTCTAAACCTTATTTAAGCCTTAAAAAATGTAAGGAGAAAAAAGCAACAGATTTTACAGTAAAGTCCACATCTCCAGACAAGGAAGATGCAGAGTTAACTAGAATTTAGTGCAAAACAAGACTAGGACCTAAAACTGTTTTTTTTAAGTGTACTTACAGCTGGACCAGGTTCTCCAGGGGGACCAGGATCTCCAGGAAAACCAACTGGGCCCTAGATGAATCAGGAAAAATCCCCAAGGAACATGTTATCCATTGACAAGCAGATAGCAATGTTCACACATTTTTTATGAAGCATAAAATTAATTTAGTTCAAATGCAGAAAATTATATACAGTTCTAACACAACTTCAGCAGTGCTTCACAGTGCTTTGTATTAAAATTGTTAAGCTCACTTACTGGGTTACCCTTAGGCCCATCATCACCTGGAGGTCCTTTAGCACCTGGTGGTCCAGCTGCTCCGGGTGGACCAGCCTCACCTTTTTCTCCCCTTTCACCTTTTGGACCCTGTAGAAAACATACAAACACAAAAACGTTGTCTGGACATTGAGTGGCTGAGAAACTATTAGAATGGAGAAACAGTTTCTCAGGCCTGGGCAATGTTACTTGTCAATAAATTCTGGCATGTGAATGGGAAATTAGGACCTCAGCTTCAGACTGGAAAACCTGTGAATCTCAGGTTGAGTGCCAACATCTGCACCCATTTTGCATCAATGAAGTGTCTTCAGAGAGAAAAACATGCATGTCAAAGTTAAAACTTTTGGAAGGAAAAATAGGTGCTCTCCTAGGGAGCCTTCAGTTTTGTCCTCTAGCTGTTACTACAAGAGCTGGCTATAATTATAAGGAAACAAATTACATTTTAAAGGCATAAGTTCTTCTCTGAAAACCTAAAGAAAATGTACAGAAGTGCTCAAGTAATCTGAGTAAATGCTTTCTAAAATAAGCAGTACCGGATACATTAGTTCACTACAATAAAGGTTAATAATAAGACAAAACCAAAATACTCACAGATGTTCCAGATTCTCCAGGAGGTCCAGGGTTGCCAGCTTCTCCAGGTTCACCCTGTAAATGTGTGAGGATAAACTGATGAGTCATAGGTGGGGGGGAATATTTCTATGAATTAACTTCTGTTATTAATTATTCTTCTCATGCTTACTCATATGAACAGCTTACAGGAACTGTGTTTTATTTGATCTACCTAAAGGGGGCTGTGTTACATATGGTTTTTCAGAACTGGAATCTGAAATTTTAGAAAGAATAAATCAAACTAAGCTTTTCGTGAGCCAGAGAGACTAACCTTCCCTTTGGACTTTGGAAGATCTTTCCCTTTATTATCCCATACATTGCAAATTTCCTATTTGTCATCGTTATTTCTAGTCACAGAGAAACCAAAGAAGTATATTGACTGTGTATGTTATTTTCTCTAGAAGATACATTTTGCCTGGAAGCCAGTTTCTACAAATAAGAGAATACTAATTGAAATAAATGCCAATGGAGTGAAAATATTGTTGCTGTAACTACTGTTAGAATAAAAAATTATATTGAGAAAAACAGTAAAACTTTCACCACAGGCCACAAAGATGTATGCTGTGTATTTACTGGTGATAGAAATCGTTTAGTAAAGCAGATGGCTTTGTGGACAACACCATATGAAGAAAATCTGTGCAAGTCAAAGATTATACACTATTAAGTGAATATTTCCATTAATTCAGTCTTTTTTTGAACTAATACACAATATTGGCTCAAAAACTGTCTTTGCAATTGTTTATTTTAAAGTTTATTATGTCTGATTGCTTTCTAGCTCAGTGGTCTGATAAATAAACCTCTATAGTAAACTACTCAGTAGGGTATTTAGATGTTAGCATCACAGGCACAAATCTGTGAAAGGACAACAGAATCTGCTTTGTCGTTGTCAAGGAATGTTGAGATAAGAACTATATATATATTTATTTCACAGTAATTCTCAATGTAACAGCTAAACCTTTTCTATTATTTTCCAAAGCAAATGAACCTTGCCAATAATTATGCCTATAAACAAGGGTATGCATTAGCTGAAAATGCATCTTACCCAATGCCCTCTACTGAACTCAAATATAGATTTGGAATAAATTTGTGTGTCCTTCATATCCTGTATGACCTGCACACTCCTCTTCCTTCTAGGACAATTTAATTAATACAACATGCATGTCTATCATTTGCACACAGACAGTATCAATGTATAAGTCATTAAATATGAATTTTAAACAAATCTTATGGTGTAGATACTGAACCATTTTTTCATAGAAGCTAATGAATGCACAGGTTTCACAGCCCTGAAGGCAGCACAATTACCTCATCGGCTCCAGAATTAGGCCCAACGTAAATATTATGTTAGATGAATGGAAGAAGAACTGAGTACCCAACTGAATTCCATGATAGGATAATTAACAGATTATCACAATTTTAGGAAGGATATTAAAATGTCCTTTAGAAGGGGCACTTTTAAAGGGCGAGTTTGCCTTTAGAAACCGTGGTGTGTTTTATTAGACATATTTAAATTTGCAGTAATCTTAAAAATTAATGATCCCTCTTAGTACTTAATATTAATTTGCTTCTGTGATTCATTATTTTTTTAAAAAGTAATCTAATGGATACTTTAGGTCAATATCATTAAGTATGTGTTCTAGGAAAATTCATAATTTTCATTCCTTATCCTCTTCACAGGGTTTACTGAATCTGCAGCAACATTATTGTTTTTTGTCCCTGCCTACTATCAATCACATTAGATTTATGTAGCAACTGAGAATACGATCATTAGCAAACACATTGATGTGTTTAGTTAGTAGGTAGTTAGTAGGTATATCTAACAGAGTCCCTAGTATAGAGCCCTTCAACAGGTTCCCCATTGCAGGACTGAGTGATATAAGAGCATTAATTGTGCCAAGTCTTGCCTGACAAGCACCTGTGACAGTATAATCCCTTTCTAAGTTTCTCAAAGAGTAAGTTTTTTTCCAGCGTTTCTGCCAAATGATACTGTAATTTATGATGACTCACATTTGCTTTGTAATCCACTTTTTACCCTCCTCACTGACAAATACATCTTCATTTTATGACATCATGCAACAAGAGAAAAGATGGGCTTTTTCTGATATATTGTCCCTGCTATAGCGCACACATGTTGAAACTGGCAAATGCAGGAAGCTTATGAGCTCTGTGAACAGTAACTCCCCAATAAGAAGCACTGTGGAAGACAGCAAAATTGGAAGAGCTAGAAAATTTCGAGATATTCCCCTTAAAGAGCATCTGTGAAAGATGAGACCAGTTAAAGTTTCATCGAATGTTATTGGTTCTGAATCATTGCTTTATTAAAGAAAACGTAACTCTTCCCTATATGCAGTCCTTATTTTTTCTGACACCGATTTTTATATTCCAAATAGTAGGTACTATGAAAGGTTGTACATGTTGTATACTGCTGTTAAGGGAGTTAAACAATGTTTTGATAGAGAAGATTGTAGGTTATATATATCTAGTCTCGCTCAACATATTCTCAATGACCTGGACGAGGGGACAGACTGTATCCTCAGCAAATTCACTGATGATACGAAACTGGGAGGGCTGGCTGCCATCCACTGTGACCTGGACAGGCTGGAGACCTGGGCAGAGAAGAATCTAATGAGGTTCAACAAGGGCAAGTGTAGGGTCCTGCACCTGGGGAGGAAGACTTCTGGGCGCAGACATAGTTTAGGAGTGGACCTGCTGGAAAGCACTTCTGAGGAAAAGGATGTGGGGGTCCTGGTAGAAAGGAAACTATCCATGAGCCAGCAATGTGCCCTTGTCACTAAGAGGGCTGATGGGATACTGGGCCGCACAGGGAAGAGTGTGGCCAGTAGTTCAAGGGAGGTAATTTTCCCCCCCTACTCTGCACTGGTGAGGCCACAACTGGAATAGGCTTCCCAGTTCAAGAGAGACAGGGAACTACTAGAGAGTCCAGCATAGGGCAACAAAGATGATTAAGGGATGGGAGCATCTCCCTTATGAGGAAAGGCTGAGAGTGCTGGGACACTTTAGCCTGAAGAAAAGAAGGCTGAGGGGAGACCTTATTAATGCTTATCAGTATCTGAAGGGTGGGCTGAAGGAAGATGGAGCTGGACTCTTTTCAGTGGTTCCCAGTGGCAGGACAAGGGGCAATGGACAGAAGCTGGAACACGGAAAGTTCCATTCAAATATGAGGAGAAACTTCTGTACTGTGAGGGTGATGGAGCACTGGAACAGGCTGCCCAGGAAGGTTGAGTTCCCTTCTCTGGAGATTTTCAAGACTCACCTGGATGCAGCCCTGAGTAATGTGTTCTATACGATCCTGCTTTAGCAGGGGAGACCTCTAGGTGATCTCTAGAGGTCCCTTCCAACTCTGGCAATTCTATGATTCCGTGATTTACACAGTCTGTATGTATAACTAAAACCTGCAATCTTTATGTTATTTTTCGCCCTTCTCTTTCTCTGCATTTTTGGTAAGGATGGTATTCATTCAGAATTCATTGCACCTTCTCCATGGGACATATCTAATTTTCTTTTGGGAAACAGATTTTATGATCTAATAATAGATTTATTCCACCTCTGGAATTTTTTTCCTCTTTTGTAATCAGATCAGAACTTTGAAAAGTTAGTGTGGTCTTTCTTAAACAAAGAATAAGTGGATGGAAGGTTGCCACCTTTTGGTTAAAGTCTGGGACATGGTGGTTTATTTTGTATGAATGAGAGGCAACTTTGCAACTGACTGGGATGTGAAAAGGATGCAGTTATACTTTAGCTCCTTTTTGCCATCCTCACAAAACATTAAAAAAGAGAAAAATTGTGACTTTAGAAGACAACCCCTTTTCACATAGGTACGCATACGTGACTGTTATATATATATTATAGATCTATATGGAGACAGAAACTTAAGAGACAAATTCTAAAGTTGTGTTGCATCTTCTGGGAGGGCTTGTTGGGGAGATGGAGAAGGATGAGAAAAGATCACAGTCAGTGAGTCATATAAAGTTATTAAAAGTAATTTGTTAGGACAGATATCCAGGTAGCATAAACTGCCATAGACACTTCTTGGTTACATACCTTATCAATTGTCTGTGCAAAGATGTGTGCAAAAATGATATGCACACATAAAGATGTCTGTGCAAACTTATCAGACATATTTTTAAACTTAGAGCCAGAATACTCTATTGATTTTGTCCTCTCACTTCCACCTGCAGGATAAATCAACAACTTATTAAGCACGTAAACTATTGATTTCACATGTTTACTGGGTTGGACTTCTTAGTCATGTACTATTTTTAAAATTATTTTAGAATTATATAATAGGAAGGAGTATAAACCTAGATGAGTGCAGTGGTTTTCTAACATGAGACTTTTTCATATAGTGAAACAGATTTAAACTCTGAGAAGCTACAGAAAGAATGCTTAGCTTCTGCAGACATTCATTTTGCATTACTCTGATTCTGCCAGTTTATCACACACTGTGGAAGGGAGAAGGGGTGGAAGAATGACACAGTATTCAGTGCAGTTGTCACGTTTAGCTTAAATTAGAAAGGCAAATACATTTGATTAGGCTTTGTGGAAAAGAAGTATGAGGTTAGTATTACTTGTTCTGTTTCCTCTCTGTGTTGTAAATTCTTAGATGCTGTATCAAGGCCCAGTTTTAAAAAGTCATGAGCAACTTACTGGGTATTTAGAATACTGACTAACATGCCTTTGATATCAAACTAGAGATAAGCATGCGTTGGTACATTTTGTTTTTCCATTTTTTATTAATTATAAGATCAACAAAGAGAATAATCTCTGGGTGGAAGCTGGATGTGTTTCTGGTTGAGTGTAAGTCTTGAGACTTCTAGACCACTCCATGGATGCTACAGGCATTAATAATGCAAGGCTACATGCACATTTGTACTGCAGATGTCTTTGAACATCTAGGCCTTTGTGTGTACAGCAGAGGAAACAACAAGCTAGTTAAAAATATATGGCACTGTGACAAAAATTGTTTATAATTTGCCAGAAGATAAGGGGGTTTTGAAACCCCAGTATTAATGACAAAATATCCTCTTGTTTAACCATTCAAATATGAAAGCCAGCAAATCTCATTCACTCCCCAACAGTGACAGGGAGGATGCCAAAAATGTTTTTCCACACTTTACAGTCAACACTGCATTGCATTATCTGTAGTATGATCCATCTTTTCTGAAAGGGATGCAGAGGCCAAAGTGTGCTTACATAATAAGAAAAACATAGGGGAAAAATATGCAGGAAGAAAAGGAAAAGAGAAAAGAAACATTTTTTGTTTAAAAGCATGAGCTGTTCTCCCATTGTGGGAGCTCCTCCTGACAAAACTATTTTTTATGATCTCTAAGCTTGCAGAACTCATTAAATGGAACTGAAATTAAAAGGGAAGGTATCCTAACTAGGAGATAAACTGGCATATACTGAAACTCAAGAAGGAGGAGGAAAGTAATAGTAAAAAATAAAAATTCCAAAATATTATACTTGAAAGCTTCTCTGTCTGGATGCAGAGAATATGGGAAATAAGCAAGAGGAAATAAAAATGACAACCAGTGACGAACAGTCTGAATTTCATGTTCTTGAATTAAATTTGGTGGGCTGATTATCGTGAATCATGATTCTAAATCACAAAGAAGAGCCATACGCAGAAAGAAAGGAGTCAGGAGGTCAATATAAGCCAATGTTTTTACAAAATGACTGGAATATAATTTGATCATGAAACAGTAAAAATTAAAGAGCTGATTGAAACAAATGGCAAAATTCCTATTGACTTCATTGGGCCACAATATTATACAAGGCAGTTTGTGGTTTTTTTTTGTTTGTTTATTTTTTTTTTTCTTAGAGCAGTGAATATAATGGGTGCTACCCTAGATGAAGTGTTCTCATAATAAACGTGTTTCTCAGTACCCTAGTGGTCACAGGAAGAATTTTTTCCCCCACAGTGCTATTTTTTTTTTTCCTGCTGACATACACACTCTCTTTTTCCAATAACTTTTTTTTTTTTTTTTGCCATCTCTACCAATTCTAATATTCAGAAAGGTTTTGGTACCCTTTCCAAATAGAAAAAACAAGTCCTGCAGCTCATCATGAGGTCAAGTTCTCTTTCAAGATAAACTGGAGGAACAATGTCACAAAATTGAGAGATTAGAGGGAATATCCTTGTTAATATCTTTGTTAATAATACAGTCAAACAGGAGAGCATTATGTTTTGTATGTCTTATGCAATTATGGGTAAAAAAACCTGAAGATACAGGAATGCCACTGCTAACAAGGTAGGTTGATGCTCAGAGCCACATACTAAGATACAGGGAACTTAATGAAGCACTGTCAGCTTCAGACATGACAGTGCTAGCATGAAAAAACTACAGTATAAAGTTAATATTTTCATCTGCTTGGACTTAGTACCCTTTGGTCTCAAAAGACATAGAGAGACAAAGCTAGATGTTTTTCCAAGAAGCTATATATTATATTAAATTATTCTACTACTCTCTTCACTACATCCCAGAGCACTGGTAAGCAATTTATTTGATGGACATGTAGAAGAAACCATGAAACATTTGAAGATTCTATTAAAAGAATAGTTTGGTCATATTGATAAGAAGTTGACAATTCCTTTTGATATGGCCCTAATATAAGTGAAGGGTTATTTAAAGAAAAGATATTTTAGTGAAAAAAACAGACACAACCCTCAAATTTTATGCTAGATGTCAACAATAATAAAGAGCATCATAACAAAAAGATCATTTATTATTACAGAGGAACAAGAAGCTTGTGAGATACTGTAGGATGAACCGCAGATTTTAATTTTTTTTTTATTATTATTATTAGTCATACAAATGATTCTGAGAAAACAATGGAAACTTCCTTATCTTGTGAAAAGAAAGAATACCTAAAAGCTCTGTGAAGCAGAGTGATATGCTTTTGGACAGGAATCAAGAAGAGGGTCATGACAAATATATGTGATTTTGATTGACCTGGTACTTGAGTCATAATTTGTAAGTTCATAGACCTGATGGATTTGTACTTGAAGGTACAGTATGGGTACACTGTGTCAAAGGGAATATGTGGGTAAAAGAAAGGGAGCAGAAGGTATCTGTGCATTTGATTTTCTGATGGGACATGAAAAAAAAAAGGAAAACTTGCTTCTTATTCTTAAGAGTTATTAATACTGTGAGCTTTCTGAAAAACTACCAATACTGGCAATAGACTAGGGATGTCTTTTCTAGCATTCACTGACATCAATGTTTCACTGAATACATATGATATTCTGTGGCAAATATTTAAATACTCTGGAGCAATCTACATAGTTTCTCAATAAGTGATTTATACAGTGGCCTACAATATATTTCTATTCTGTTTCCTTCATCTTATGCCCCTTTCAAAATCTTACCAAATCCAAAATTAAAGAAAAAATTATTATATTAAATCTGTAACATTACAGCAAAATGCATTTAGGCTTGTATGCAGAATATAGATGAGGTCATCTGACCTGTTAAAATAGCCATAAAAAGGAATTTCAAGAAACTCTCTTTTGGATTTTGCATTTGCTTGGCATTTTGTAATAGTTAATGCTAGTGAGCTAGATATCACACACACACAAAGCCATTATGTCTGTTGCAGGTGATATTTTTCCTTTTAGCAAAAGGAAGATATTATCTGATGTTCTTTGGGTGAGATATAAAATTAAAAAAAAAAAAACAAACCCAAAACCAGAAAAAAAACAAACTACCCCATATACTGGTAGGAAATTTTCTCAATAGAGAACTGAAACTATCAATGAAAATAATTTTGATGAATGAATGTCATATAGCATCAGTCCTAAGTCAGATTTTCAACCAGCACAACTCATCCTCAAACAGCACAGCTGACCTTATTGAAACTATATCTATCTCTATGAGGAACAGATACATAACGATGCTTCAGGTCTGCTTCACCTCATGGACATGTTTACTGCTTACACATTAGATAATAGCTTATATTCTTATGTTCCAGATAGATAGCTATATGATAGTCAAAGCTACACTACTATAAAATTAAAAACACTTGAAGCTAATAATGTTACTGTAGGCATCAAAGTATGTAGTTGAGGAAATCACCATACCATTAGTTTAATCCTTCACTTGAAAACTACATTTTCTGCTCCAAAGCTCTTTTCTCTAAGTATTTTTGTGATGTAAAAACATGAAATAAAAAGACCAACCATGGTAAGTCAGCCATTAGGCATACAGCCTGACCACTATTAACAACTACTAGGTCAATGAAGGACATTTAGGAACTGTAATATATCTCTAAAGAAGAATCAAAATTTATATCCCAATGTTTGCTTTTCCTAGGGGGATATTATAAACACTTACCTTTTCACCAACACCTCCAACAGAGCCAATTGAGCCTGGGGGGCCTTGAGGACCCTACAAAGGTAAAAGATATTAGTTATACAAAGTATAGTTATCCCTAATATAGTGCTTATTACTGAATTACTGAGAGAAAACAAAAATAAATTCTTACATCAGCTCCGTTAGGACCCTGGGGACCTCTTGGACCTGGAGGGCCAGGTGGACCCTGTATCAGAGACAGTTTGATATAGTTACAATCAGAAAGAATAAATCCAGTGGGACTTTTTCGGCCAATGAAAAACTCAATCTGTAGAGGAATTTTCATCTTCACCATGCTACAGAAACAGCAGGGCCAGATTGTTGCCCATTGTTCACAAGGTTGGGGATCCAGGCTATATTACACAGTACCTGAGCTGGAAATGATGTGATGATTAGGACTCCTGAGAATTGGTTTCCTGGATTGTATTTTCCCTTCAGGTTACCAGCAAACCCCTTTCCATATGGAAAGAACCCTGGTAATTAATTGTCTGGTAACAGCCATGTGACACTACTTGCACCATGGTGCCTACAGATGGGCAATAATAAAGCATTTGGGCTTGGTGTAGTGTGTTAGAGGCAAATGTATACTGTATAGCTTGCATTTCAGTCAGGACCATCCCAGAGGGCATTCTGTTAACAGTATAAACAGTTGGAAAATGTAGTCTCTAGGTCACCTGGAAAAGCAGAGTAAACACTGCCAAGTAGTGTTTATCAACTTCTGGCCAGTCAGTACCTGAAGCTAAAGCATGATGCCCTGAATTTCAGAAAAGCTGCTCCAAACTCTCTGGTGCAATGGTCTCTCCTTTTTCTCTTTCTTCCCTGAACCTGTTTGCCACTATCTCATCTCAGACATATATAACATCTGCTTTACTACCTACTCTTCAGAGTATTTTTTAAGTCACATAGATCTTGGTATTAAAGATGAGGAGATAAATGTGGAAACAAAGTAAACTCCAGGGAGGGTTTATGTTATACAAAATGTTTCATACTCAATCAAATTATGACCAACAGAAAAAGCAATAATATATGGTTAATCTTTATGGCCCCAAGAGTGACCAATGGGGAAGAAGTCTTACCATTGGGCCCACATCACCATTTTCACCCTTTTCTCCTGGTGGGCCAGGGAGACCCTAAAACACATAGAAGCGTAATGAAACCTATTAGTACGGTACCTGGAATGCTGAGTTATAAATCAATATTAAACAATATAAATCAGATCTACATGTGAGACTTGGAAATTTGGGGGAGGGGGTGGGGATCAAGAAAACAAAATCTATTCTCATTAAAACAAACAAAAACAGGAAATATTTTTTTTTATATTACAGCAAAAGTGTTGCATTTGGAATACAATATTGGACATGGTATTTTGGGAGTCCTTTCAGTTCCTTATGGCAAAAAGTAATTTCTTAAATTTTAAGTAAAATTGCCATAAATTTACGGTAAGATAACCTAGACAGGCCCATAGAGTTTTTCAGATTTTCTTTACTTTCAACTTTTTTTTCTGGAAACTTTCTTATTTTTAAAATAAATAAAAAATTAAATAGGAAGGAAATTCACAATTAAGGTAATAAATATTCAAAATTACCAATGATAATTTTATGAACAAAAATACTTAAGAATTAATGTCCAATGAAAGTAATATCAGTAGAATTTAACTGGAGTAAATGTGATGCAGTTACCATTGAGTAATATATATATAACACAAAGCTGCTACATCACAATAGTTCGCAATTACCTAAGAATTGCATTACTGAATGAAAGAAACTCCTGGTTTCTCAAGGGTACTTCAATGCCTTTGGTATATATGGATCTTCATCCATGGACGAACACACTCAAATTAAAATCTTAATCAGATGAATAAAAGTGGTCATTTGAAATAATTAGAAAAATTAGAAAAAAAATAGAAAATTTAGAAATAATTTTTCCCCTAGTTAGTATTTCTGAAAATAAAGACATTTTTATTTTTAAATGCAGTATGAATCTACTCAAGACATATGTATTGGTGCAGTCATGAACTGTTTATCTTCCATGGAGGCATGCAATATTTTATAAACTTTGTTGTAAGTTTTGTGAACTACATTATGTAATAGAATTTAAAAAATGAGTAAAAAATAAGTACAAGTTAAGGTTTAGCTTAGTGAAGAGTAAGTTCACATGTGATGGATAGAAAGTAGATGTACTGTTTAATATATTCAAACACTATTGCTTTAATTTTTCCATTTTTTTAAAAGAGAGTATATATGATTCATATTACAGCTTAATACATGGATTAGAAACAGTTTCAAAGGGCTCTGTGATCTCATGTTAATTACATGGAAATGAATGAAAGGTGCTAAATGTCTCTGTTTTGCTATATTTAAGCAAATTAAATATTTGAAAAAGCAACTGTAATTCTTGGGATGCCTACATTTTGCTGCATGCTTGCTTTGTGGTTTTTGACTCATAAAATAACAATTTTAAGAGGAAGAAACATGAAACTACAGGAACCTGCCAATGATGGCAGCAGTGTATAACCATCATGGAGTTCTGCTAATCTTCCAGAACATGAGCAGTGACTGTGATGGTATCCTTGAGAAAGAAACTATGTCACCAAAACCTATTCTGAAAGTGCAGTAAATTACTAGGACATGTTAAATAGTCCTCCAGGTTGAAACTTTTCTTTAAAATGTGTATCTTCAATAAAAATATGTGCTCATTGTTAAAACAGAAATTGTTGGACTTTATAAATGAATGAGGTACTGAATTAAATTTTAAAGCTTATGGTATCTAGGAGGTCAGTTTCAGAGCATCTCCTTTAGCATTGAATTTGCTACTTACACGTGAACTCTATGAGTATGGGATCTTTCAGTTCTTATTAACTGATGTTACCATTTAATTAATAGAAGAGAATACTCATTCAGTTTCTGACATAGAAATCAGAGTTCTTATAGATGGAAGGGAAAATAATAAAGGAATTTACCTGTAAGCCAATAGGGCCTGGAGGTCCAGGGAAGCCTCGAGGACCTTCATCACCTTTTTGCCCAAACATCCCTTGCTGACCTCTTGGGCCTGGTTCCCCATCACCCCCCTAGATGGAAACAGAGAAAAGCAAAAATGTGGATAAATAGCAGAAAAAGCTCCACTGAAATCACCGGTAAACAACTCAGAATCACTCCTAATATCTTTACAAATGGATGTACGCCACCTTGATTGAATGAAGTTTGTTACACAAATAGAATACCACAGACTAAATAGAATCTATTACAGAAATAGAAATGTTGGTCAAATAACACTGCATGTCTCACAAAATGTTTCCCTGAATACCTCTTCCCTTTCACATCTGCATAAACATTCTAGCAGCTGAATACCTACATAGTAGCAAATATGTGCAGCATGTAGTTCTAGCAGTCTTCATAGTAGAAGAATTCAAAGCTTTCTAAATAAAAGTCTAAACCCAATTACCTGGTATCAGGTGGATTTTAAAAAGAGATACTCTTTTCAATGCATCTAGTACCAAGCTAATTTTATTACTGATTGTCATACAAACCATTAAACTATTTCACTAAATGGATGGGCCCCACTTGCTGTTTACACTATTTGATTTTTAATACTTCCTTCAAATTATTGCCCCACTGTAAATCAAAAATAAAGTAACACCTATGCAGACTTGCTTACAATAAACAACTGCATGTAAGGCAACAATGACAGAACTGCTAATAGTGATTTGAAATGTATTCCTGAAGGAGCATGCAGTTCAAAGAACTTCAAATTATCAGGTTAAGTTATGGCAAGACTTGGGTTTGATCTGAATAAGCTACTTACAGCTATACCAGGGGCACCAACAGGACCCTGGAGACCTGGTGGACCTGGAGGACCCTGCAAACATCCAAACAAACAAACACACAAAAGGAAAAGTTAGTGAGTATTAGATTAAAAACAAATATAGAGATAACCCTATTCAAGGTCTATGATCAAGGTCCATTAATCATCTCTACATTTCTCCATGGAGAATGCAGCATTATTGACAAGTCTCTTCCATTCAGTACAAGCATTTGTTTATCTGTCAAAGACTCAGGTTTGCACATCTGTAATAGACTTCATACTGGCATTTATTGAAGCACATCTGTAATTTTTCAGAATATTTAAAATAGATTCCCATACAAACATGAATCCAAATGAAAAGCGTTTCTTTCACAATTAAAGTTATCAGATCTTTCAATGACATTTGTGCACAAGTCAACTTTTAAAGCATAATCAATAATCTATCTTTAAAAGGAATCCTTGTTATGTGGATTAGTTCTTTTGAAATTGCCAATGGTTTTCACAACAGCACAAAACTTATTTTGAACTCCAGGAGACATGAAAAAGTCCAAGTTCTTGTTGAGCACTGGGAGTCACATTCTCTTTGATATTAAGTCTCTTTTCAATAGAATGACAAAAAATATCTCTGGGAGGAAAGTTTTTTTTCCAGTCTCCTTACAGAATAATAACTTTCTAAGTTATATTGCGTATCATTTAGAATTCAGTAATGCATTTGATGTAATGATATCTAACACAGAGAATGGAAGAAAGTAGTTTATGATGGTGTTAAAATTATGTGCTAGGTTAAATCTGTTTTTTTTTCGCACCAGCCAGAGATATTAGACTTATAAAAAGTGAAAGTAAGAAAGCACAAAACCTCACACCTGGCAACAGCTGTTTTGCTAGTTTAGATAACAAAGAAGTTGTCTGCAGTTTCTAGGATGGGAATTCTAACTTAGTGCAGAATAATGCTTGGATTTAAAGACCTTCCTAAAACTAAAATTAGATTATTCTGCCCTTTATAAAGAGATTAGGAAAAGGAACTACTTAAGTCTTGTAGTCTATTTCCTTTTTTCTGGGTTTCTTCTTTCTGGGTTTTATGTATATTTTAGAGTATCTTGAATATCTATCTATATATTAGAGATGACCAACAAGGCCTTTCCTCCCTGGCCCTACAGCACGTTGAGGGAAAAGCAGATTTGAAATAAACACATTCTGAAATTGTCAGGGTTGAATGACTGCAACTGAGGGCAAACAGGATTCAACACAGGTGACTTCAAATGGGGTAACACTCACTTCAACTAAGCAGGCCTGGACACTGAATCCTGTATTTCAAGGAAAACATATTAGGTTCCCAAATGCCTTAAACCTTGAGACTGAGAGTACAGGATATGTTCTTGATTGATTATGCTGCAGACATTTGATTTGTAAACCAGGTTTGCTGGAACATGCTGCAAATGCATTAGTACTTTCTATGGGAACTGTGGTTACAGTCTAAGGCTCTGCATAACTAGCTATGCAAAAATGGTCTGACATAGGAAAGTGTAGAATTTTTTTTTCTTTTTCTTTCTCTGATGCAGAAGCATCTCTAAGGAAGTGTCTCGTCAAAGGAGAAAATAGAAGGATGATCACATGCAAAGCCTGAAGTGGAACTGGAATGGGACCTAGTTCATATGCTACTTCTGTCCTTTCCTTTAAACGCCAGAGTTTTCTGTACACAGGGGCTGTACTGTAATGAACCTCTTCAGGTGGACAAAGAGTAGCTGCATATATTTCTGTGTATCCTACAGCTGGTTACATCTACAACCGCAAATAGATTAAGATTGAATTATTTTTTTTAAATTTGATTAATTTCACAAAGTCAACCAAAGCTCACGTTATCATAAGCAATTTTAGTCTGAAGTAGAATTTGTTTACAACTTGTTAACATATATGTTTCTTGGAAAAATGGGGTTTATAATAGAAGTGCTCTCTCATCCATATGTATAGTATTACATTCTGTGTTAATAGGAAATTAAAAATAACTTATTATAGCACAGCACTTGTGATTTGTCCTATTTTAATAAATAGGATCATGAAAGTATGTGTTTTCTGTACTGGAAACTGCAGAAATCCTTCTCACATAAATAACTGAAAAAGACATACTCATCCTTAAAACCAAAGAAAACCCTTGTAATTTTTTACACATTTTCTCTCTGCATTTTTTAATATGATATTATCATAAGACTGTAATTTGCTTGAATCTGTATGTATCCTCCTATAAAACATCATCTGATTATGTGTAAGCCATGAATTTTGTGCATTTTTTAGAAGCAATCTGATTTTATGATGCTTAATAAGATGTTAATCATAAACTGACACTGTTCTCAAGATAGTAAATATGCTTAGTTATCAATAGCCCTATATTGAGTTTTTTGAACTTAGCAAACTGTGAATATTGATAAAATATAATTATAAAAAAACCCTTTAATTACTTCTCCATTTTTTCTTAAGGAAAATTACTCAAATGAAATGTCAGTTTATCTTCAAATTGAACAGAAGTGAAAACAAACCTTTTCTGAAGTTTTGGGAAAAAAAATCAAATAGAAAAAATCCTTTTTAGCATCAAATTTTCAAGTGGAAAAAGCTCATTTTTATATTTCTGGCCTCGATCAAAAGAGGAAGTGCTTGAACTTTAGAGACAGAAGCATTTCAGATAATTATATTAGTAAAAGCCAGATTCACTAATAGGCCTGATGATAATATTCGAAAACTCATATAAACCATTTCATCAGAGGTCTTTGTTATTCTGAAATGTTGCAGTCAGTTAAGTGTTTTGTCCAAGAATTGGATATTCTTTAAAAATTTTAAAATTATATTAGCAGATTTCTCTACTGAGTCTTCATATTATTTGTCGTTATGGCTAAGAAGCTAAAGCTGGGTATGTTCACACAATCCAGTCAGTGAAGTTAACTTAAACACAAGAAGAAAATGTATGTATATTCTTGGTCTCTCCCAGTTCAGATGTAGAAGGGAGGAATTAAAATGATATAAGAAGAGTGCTTAGGAATGTAGTTTACTTATCTATTTTTTGATGATTCTGTAAGCTCAAGAAATATGGAAAATAAATATACGCATGGTTCTATAAGTACAAGCTTCTAGTATTGTGTTGAAACTCAACATTACTTTGAAGAAAAAACATTTTAAAGTGTGTCTTTGTTTCTGTTCATTGATGCAGCAAGGCTACCTGCATACTTCATGCATGAATGCTTTTTATTTATGAAGACCGTAATGGAAAAGGATTTTGCTACTCACGTTTTCTCCCTTGTCGCCTTTACTACCTTTCTGACCTGGTTCACCGATTTCACCCTGTAATTGAAAGTTAAAAGTTAAACTTCTTGTTTAATGTGGTCTCCTTCACAGTTAGCTGAAGTCAATATCACAGTATCTTTAAACGTTCCCTTTGATATTATTATTCTGTGTTTTATGCTGCTTCTTCAAGTGTGAATGCCTAAAGGGGCAATTCTGCATTGATCAATAGTATGTCATATTAATCCAGATATTGATTGCTATACTGCAAAGGGTAACAAGAGCTGGCTTTGAAGTATAGTGCAACTGAGCTTTAAATAAAGCAAACCTTGTTCCTCATGTCACCTTCAATATAAACTTATGATGAAAGCACCCTGATTTACAGACTCATCTAACTGTATCTGACTGAACTGCTTTTTACCGTAGTGTACAATATTTCAAAACTTCAAAATTATTCAAATCACCATGAAACCATGACAGTAAAAAAGTTTGCCTTATAAAATAATAAACGACAATTAAATCACAGCAAATACCCTCTGTGGGATAAATAACACTCATGATTCATAAAAATGAACCTCAGAATCTTTACCTTTACCCTGTGCTAACTAACAAAACAGTGCTGGATCAAGCAAAGATGAAAGTTGATCCTGAAAGGTGCCATTCCAAATCCTGCCAGAAGTCAACAGTATATCTTGGCTGTGAACATATTATGACATCCTTAACCTCTCAATAGTGGTTCCAAATCAATATGCGCTATGAGAACATTTTATCTTATTCAGCAAATCAAGTTTCTAAAACAGGCAAAAATCAATTTTGACATCAACTGCCTTGATTTATTTTGCCATACTTTCATCCTTGATTCTTTGCCAGGATAAATGTTAGTCTACTACTTCTTGAACACAAATTCCAATGTCTCATGGAATCTGTACCTCAGACATCTGATTATAGAAGATTCTTATAGTTTTTTTGCAGTGGGTGGAGGGGGTTTGAGGGAGGCAGGGGTAAGAGTTGCTTTGTCATCATATTTACTGTGAGGAAAGATACAACCAAAGAACTATACTGACAGACCTTCTCACAGATACACTAATACCAATTATAATGATTTACCTTGTCACCATCTTCTCCAGGAGAACCACTAGGACCAGCAGGACCAGGAAGTCCTACAGGACCCTGTACTCCATCACGTCCAGCTGGACCTTGAGGACCTTTTTCACCCTGGTTTTGAAGAAAAGAAGGTGATCCACATTAACACAGGAGACTAATGAAGATTTCAGTACTGGGAATCATGTTACTAATACAATTTATTTTTTTTTTTAAAAAGGCAAGAGAAAGGAAACTATAAAGAGAAAAGATTGTATCAGAAAATTATAGTAAGTAATCCTAGAATTATAGAATCGTGGAATAATAATGGAAGCTGATGTCAAATACGCTATTCTAATGCACAGTAGCTAGGTACAAACTTTTAATGAAAGATTGAATTGATAAACCTTTTTATTATATTCATTCTTTGTTGAATTAATAATAACAGCATAATAAATAAATAAGTGTTTTACTATTTACTTAAATGTAAATATAAAAGGATTAGGTCAGGTATTATGAGGATATGTTTAATAGGTAAACACTAGAGTGGGAAAAAGTAACATTCTGGAATGAAAAGTCTGTGCTGTGATAGTTTTATGTGACTGATTACTTACAGGAGCACCCTTCTCCCCTGCAGGGCCTGGAGGACCCTGAGGTCCAGGTCGACCTGGTAGACCAATTGGGCCAGCAGTGCCTGCTGCTCCACGTTCCCCTGGTGAACCCTGGAAAGAAATAAAAAATTGTAAGAGAATTCTGATATAGCCCTGATAACTGTCAGTGGTTTCCATGACCCACCTCAACAAAGAAGATACCTGTTATTCAGTGAGAATCCAGCTGGTAGAAGGGTACATGTTCAATACGTGGAGAAGAAAAAGGCTGAAAGACTGAACCTGAAGTTCATGCTCAATAGTTTGTATTCGATACCAATTTGAGGGTTTTTTTCATAAATACGCCTTCCTGTATTTTTTCATCATAATAGGAGTGAGCTTCAGCTTATTTCCAATAACTTTTTCCCTTCTGTGTTTCCAAAATACATTAACATACCACTTTGGTCAAAGAATATTCACCATATTAAACTACAACCCAACAAGACCAACCCACACCACAACCCAAAGTTTGGTCAAGTTTTGTGCTGTACATTGCTGTGTTGATCAGCAAATTTCTGTATTTTCATTCACCTGTGTAAAAATCTATTAAAGTACAATGACTAATTTTATATCTCATACAGAGGAAATTTGGATGTACTGGTATTTTTAGATGAGCACAAAAAAAGTTAAAAATCTAATATTGCAAATTTGAGGGGAAAAGACAAGTGCTGTATGTGGAAAAAACCACTGGAATTGCGTATTCTAAAATATATTTTTACACTGAACAATAGCAGAGAGAAATAATTTTTACTCTAATATGAATAAGCATCATTTAAATGAGAAATATCTTCATCATTAATGTATTCCTTTAACTGTCCTATCTGAAACTACCAACGCATCCATAAGTGAAATTCATTCTTTTGAAGCAGTATAGGGCTTCTGGCTGTTCCATGAAAGAACAACCTCTCTTTTAAATACATCAATCTGCCACAAACCCAAACTCCTTAAGCTTTCATAACCTAACCTGTGCTTTTATGGTTTCCACTGGATTGAGCTAACTAGACAAAATTGAGAGAATGGATAGGTATGTAACAATCTGCAGTGCTCTAAAAAAAAATAGAGGTACCTACAGTGGACTAATTTTTTCCTGTCCTATTTAATGTGCTTTTTAAGAATACAGATGGTATATACTTAATATAGTACTGAAAAAGGAAATGAAAAGGAAACAAGGTGTTCTGGCACTAAAAACCTTTCCTAAAAAGATACAAGGGAACTGATAATAGTATAGATTAGAACTTCTACTCAAATGAATGAAATTTCAGATTCAAAATGTTAAATGTTGGTCTATCCATATTCGTTTATCATTTAGTCAAAAGTCATAATGTGAACTATTGATTTTAAATCATCTTTGCAAGCTGGGTTGATTTCCAAACAGTGATCTATAACCAAAATTCTCTGCAATTCATAAGCAAATAAACAGACACCTGTTTGGAGGCATATCACAGCATGAAAATGACAGGGGGTAAAACATTTACACTTGGATTCTTAATATCTCCTTCATCACGCAGGCAGATTTTGACTAAGTGTTCTTTTGTTTGTGAAATGGATTCATGATAGCACATGGGAAAAACTATGTCTACAGATGTTAACTGCCATCTAACCTGCTTTTTTCTGTCTCTCCACAAAAGTCGACACGTACAGGGAGACAGAAGCATGATGCTCTCCTGTATGCAGGCAGAGCAGGAAAGGTGGTGGAATTTCTTTGCACTTTTTCTACCATCACTGGGTGAAAACTCTGACAGGAAATTCAGCTTTGCCAGTCCTGATACTTCCTGAAGATTCAAGATACTGTTCATCCTTCCTGTGTCCTGTAGATAGGGCAGCATTGGAACAAGGACAATGGAGTATTCTGGTCCATTATGTGCTACATATGCGTGAGGCTTGTGCTTACTAGTCTAATGGGAAAAACTATTTCACTAAGAGCAACACAGTTAACCTTGAAATTTGTGGACTCACTGGAAACTGAGAAGCAGAGAGCTGTCCGTCCCTCTGAATTTCTATATTTTCACACTTTTACAGCACCTTTTTTTTCCTGTCTTTTAAATAATTTATAATTTTTGCATGAATAGAGTACTGTTTAAGGTTTGTTTACTCTATAGTAATACTTCTCCAGCTTTTCAGCTTGATACCTAGGAGACAGATTTTTACACTTTAAAGTTATTGATAATTTCACTTTTCCAACTGATATACTGGAAGTGGGGTAATACATCATGGAATGCATAAGTAGTAGGTGCTGTCACGTGATGCTCTGAGTAGCCAGGTTTTTTTTCCATGTTTAAGCACAATCAAATTTACTGCCTCTTGGAGCATTGGAATTTTAAGATGCTTTCACCTATGAGAGCCCATTTTTTTGCTTTTATTCATGGCATACTTTTCCTGGACTGACTCCATTAGTATAACTGCTACTAATTCCATGATATCATGCTTTTCCCTCCAGGTAACTGTGGCAGAAGAGAATGGTTAATGGTTTCTCCAAATATTTTTGCAAGTTATCTTAGTAAGATGTAATTTTGCATGAGAGTTCAAAAAAAAGTATCCGCGCAGGAATCATAGATGGCTTTATCCTTCCAGGTGCCAAGGATAATTTTTTTGGGGGGTGGTTTTTTTTGTATTGTTTTGTTTGTTTGTTGTGTGTTTTGTTGATTTTTTTTTTTTTTTAAGTCTGGGTGGATGCCTAAGTTTCAGTCCCGTTTCTGCTTTTTTAGTTCATAAGACTTCAGTGAATTCAACAAGAAACAGTCACTACCCTGCAGCCACACTACCATGGTCTCTGATCTTGTCAGCTCTCATAAGCTACACAATTTTAGGTCATCTCATCAGTAGGATGTAAGAATAGAAAGCAAAAATATCCAAAGAGCTCTCCTATATCAGACAGTAAATGTTAACAGTGGCCATAATTCCCAGTAGCTCTTTTTACTCCGCCAAGTTTGCACATTTATCTTTGCATCATTTTTATTTATTATACTTGAATTCCACGAGTTACTAACAAGTACTAAACTTTCTGTTTTCAACAACCCTCTCATTTCTCTGTGAGAATGGCCTCTAATCAAAGCAGAACACCTTAAATTATAGCCACAATTCATAAAAGCATTTTAGGCAACTTATTAAGTCTGTTCTCTTGTTCTGTGTTTATTACCTTTTTTGTCACTCTGTCCCACTGTGAAAAAATCCCCATATATTACTGAACTCCTCGTTAACCTATGGTACCTATGGTCTTGCAGTGGTACTCACATCCTGGAATCTTTTTATTAATTTATGGAGGTTTTAAAAAACCTTTTCTACAGAATGGAAATTTCATGCTTTGCCTTGTTTATCTCTCTTACTTATCTCTCTGTGAAGAGATACATAATTATAGTTATTGTGTACATAGTAATAGCACTAGATTTTACTGATGATTAACAAAATTCTCAACAACTGAAGATTCCCATGACTGAAAAATGTTTTTAGAATAAGGAAGACAGCTCTAGATAGTTCAGAACTGATAATCTGGTAGCCTACAGCTTGCTTCTTCTGAGTTCTATTTGGGCATGCTATTCCTAAATGAGCTAATGAAAAATGACTGATTGACATTCTGAAGAGCTTTCTCTTATGGGCATTCAGTATTCCACAGAGTAGTATGAGAAGGGAAGAAAACAAACAGAAGACAAAGATAGCAGATAAAAGAGAAATGCTACCAAAAAAAAAAACCCCAAAAAACTGACCCCCACAAAAAGACCCAAAACCAAACAAAAAACTCACAACAACAAGCATTAAACATAAAAAAACCAACCAACCAAACAAACAAAAAAAATAACCAAAAAAAACCCACAAACCAAAAAAACAACCAGCAGAAAACCCCCTTAGTCTAGAGTGCATTCATGCATCTCTTTCTTTTGTCCAAATTGCTCTAAGCACAGTAATTGGCATGCACAGTATTTGGAGCAGTCATTTGTTTGGTATGCTTGCAGATGTATGCACTAGCCAAATAAAGCTTATAATTGACTATATATGCTAGTTAGAATCAATTGGTATTGGCAGGCAATTGGAGGAAAATCATCCAGTGTCATGAATTCTCTTCCTTTTATAAATGGCAAATGAAGACTCCATTATAATTACCCTTCTGTATGTACACTCTGTTGGCTAAAAACAGATGGGAAAATATTTCAGGGTTATTTGAAGCTCATAGTCTGCTATGAGCTACTGTGAAAAAAACCCAAATTATTGTGGTTTAATTGTGGTCCCTGCAAATGCACAGAAACCCAGTGTTAAGGGCATCTATGCATCTTTTTTCACTGAAAAACATTTTTAATATAAGATGTTAGTAATTAGAGATGAAATAGCAAAAAGAAATCCACTCAGGACTTCTGGAATATACTCAGGTCATCTTGGTGCTGTTTGTGTCTCAAGCGGCCCACTTGCACTAATATGAACTCAAAGCATATTAAAAAAAACCCCACCTCTCTTTCCATTCTGCTCACAATTCCTGCTACCATCTGGTCCTTAAAGATTAGAAAAACAATATATGAAAATTTCTGAGCTTCCTAGATGATACTTTCTATGACTATGTCTACCTTAGCAGGAAGTGTGGCCTCAACACTGGATTTACAAAGTGGAGAAGCAGCTGGTACTGTGCTTCTGGCACCCATATTCTGTGTATTTCTGGGCTATACTACATTCTAGTTTGGCACTGAACTCCCACTAGCCGGTGTTAGAAATGTGTCTGACATTTCTCTTCCAATTTAGTTTCACACAAAAGGAGAACATGATTTGAAACTAAGGATGGTAAATGGGGATGATTGAGACATTCACCTCAAAAAAGGCTCTGATGTTTTGAACTAAAATGCTAACTTATATACGCCTTAGAAGAAATAGTAAAACACGGATCATCTGAATTTAAATTCAAACACATATATTTCAGAATATGGACCTAAACAAAGTATATGCTTTTGCCTCACAACCTTACGTGATGCATGTTTATGAGAAATTATGATAGCAGTTGCACAGCAACTGTGTAGGCATCCTGTCTGGGAAAGTTGGATGTACTAAATGTCAGGTATGCTTGTGCTGTCTGTTTTGTGCATGCTCAGAAGAGTTCTGGTTCATTGCACCTGAACTAACTCTCTGCTTGAGAGGTTAGTCCAGCCTCAGGGCCTGCTTTTACAGAAAGCGGAGACATGACCTTTAGATTGAAGAGGCTATTTTGGTCTATGCTTTCTTGATTTTGATTCATCTTATTTTCTAACAGTTCAGATTGTTCAGATTGGGTGGGATGATATCCCTTTTGACTCTCCCTGCTAGCTTCCATTGCATTCTATTACACTGCATTCCATTACCAGCTACTTTGTTTTGGTGCTTTTGGGGATTGAACATATAGTGTAAGGTGTTAAGAACTGTAAATCACAAATGAAAGTTCTTGATTTAATTAGAAACTCAAGGGCATTATGATTCAATAACTAATCTTAAGAATTTAAGTATTAATTATTAAGAAATTGGGAAGTAAAGGCTAAAAGTGTGCTACAGCAGATCTTCTCTAATAATGCAGAAATAATCCAAAAGCAAGAACATTCATACTATGTTGTTTTTTTTCCCCTCCCTGTTTAATGCATCCTAATTTCAGTATGAATTGCAGGGACAAAAGAAGGCTATATTGTTGAAATACATAGAATTTCATCTCCTCCATGACTCTTTTATCTAACAGGAATAGCTGTGCTGAATTTTTTTATTTTTTATTTTTTTTTTACTTCAGTTGTACTGAATGAAAGAAATAAATTGACAAGATGATTGTCCAAATCTACACAATTCACTTTTGGGAATAACCTTCCTGTGTTTTGCATACCCATGTATCCTTGTAGAACTTCCTTGCATAAAAAACGACAACAGAGAATATGTAACTTTAAGCATATCCTACTTCAAATACCTTTCAGCAAATAACTACCAGAAACCGAAGTGAAAGAAGTAGCTGAAGTACAAATAGTAGAAGCCCAAACAGAAAACAAAAATCTAAATGTAAAGAACTCTTGAGCAAAGGACCATCTGGAAAAAGCCTAGTCACGCTACTTAAGAGAGATTAATTTAGTGGTTTTGAGGAGTGAGTACATATCATTGCTTTTCAATCTATCATATAGAAAAAAACTAAGTACGACAACACAAAAAGTTGGGAAATACGTTAATACATTTTTATGCCTATGTTGATCTTAAAATGTTGAGAAGAAAGATTATTGTGTGACATGATTATGTTTGCTTGGCTATGTAAAATTTGTAATAGTTTCACTGATCCTGTCTATAGGCATGGTCCACACAACTACATTAAAGAAAAAGTCTTCACAGTAATGGTTGGGTTTTGGTCATCTTGTGTTCTAAAATTCTTAAGTAACTGTACAATGCATAATTTCTTTACATATTCATAAAATGGTATTGTTATTAAGCCATTCTTATATTCTTGCATGATCTATTTTTCCATGGAATTCAATGGGAAATTTCAAGTTCCATTTTCAAAAACAGGCTTACATACAGAATCATAGAATCATAGAATGGTTAGAATTGGAAGGGACCTCAAAGATCACCGAGTTCCAATCTCCCTGTCATGGGCAGGGACAACTCCCACTTAAATATAGGCTGGTATATGATATATTTTCCAAAATATAGGCTGGTATTTTAAACATTATGTGGGTCAACTGTATGAGTGAACTGTAGTGTTACAAAGCGAACACTGCTGTATTGAGTTTGTGTGGCAAGATTTTGGTAGTGGGAACACTGCAGGGATGGCTTCTGTGAGAAGATGCCAGAAAATCCCCCTATGTCCAATAGCACCAATACCAGCCATTTGCAAGATGAACCTGCTGCTGGCCAAGCAGTGCCGATAGTGGTAGCACCTCTGTGAAAACGTATTTGAGAAGGGGGAAAAAAATGTTGTGCAACTGCAGACAGAAACAACTTTGCAGACACTAAGGTCAGTGAAGGAGGAGGGGGAGGAGATGCTCCAGGATCCTGGCAGGATCTGTGACCCCACAGAGAGGAGTATATACCAGATAAAGTTCTCTGGCAGTACCTGTGACCCCATGCTGGAGCATTTCTTTCCTGAAGAACTGCACACCATGGAAGGGACCCACACTGGAGTAGTTTGTGAAAAACTGCAGCCCATGGGAAAGACCACATGGTCTAATGGAGCCTCCTGTGCATGGGACCCCATGCTGGATCAGGGGAAGGATGTGAGGAGAAAGGAGCAACAGAGACAGCATGTGATGAATTGGCTGCAACCACCATTCCCCACTCTGCTTTCTCCTGGGGGAGGTGGAGAATTTGGGAGTGAGGTTGAGCCTGGGAAGAGTGAGCGGAGGTTGCTTTAAGATTTTCTTTTTTATTTTTCATTATCCTACTTGATTTAATTGGTAATAAAATAATTTCCCCAAGATGAGTCTGTTTTGCCTATGATGGAAATTGCTGAGTGATCTACCTGTCCTTATCTCAGCCCATAAGCCTTTTGTTGCATTTTTTGCTCCCGCTATGCAAGAGGGAGAGTGATAGAGTAGCTTGGTCAGCATCTGGCATGCAGCCAAAGTCAACCTACTAGAACAACATGAGTCCATTATCCACCATCAGTAGATTTTCCACTATCAAAAACCTCTTCCATCTCAACAATAAATTATGTAAGTGGCAAGTATTGAGCAACAAGTAAATCTCATGCCTATTGATAGCAGAAGGCTTCAGATATTCACAACCTCCACATTCCTTGATTGTTTATTAGTATGGATAATTACTAGAAAATTATTGATCACTTTGAATTACATACACATCTGCTGTTTTACAGACTGCATTGATGAAAATATCACATGTAAAGAAGAAAAGAAGCTACTGTTTAATACTGTTTACTTTTCCATAAAATTATTATGTTTACTTACAACTGGGCCAGGTGGACCTTGTGGGCCTTCTCCTCCTTTCAGACCAGCAGGACCCTAGAAAATGGGGGGAAAAAAGCATCTCTCTTACACAGGAAAGTTCAAGAGTTATTTTTCCAGCACATACAATAGGAGAAATGGCAAAACTAAAGAAGTTCCTTTTTGCTTATATAGCCAATGATACTTAACAGTCTTGGATTCTTGATGTCTGTTCTCCCATTGCATTGATTTTTCAGCACAGTAGAAGGTTCCATGAGATAAGAGTTAATCTACTGTTTCTTGTATTTAGAAACATTGTGTCAATTGTTCTAGTGCTTATTTCATACCTGAGCACCTGGAAGGCCTCTCTCTCCAGGGAAACCACGAAGACCTGCTGGTCCATCTTTCCCAGGAATGCCTTGAGGGCCAGGGTCACCCTTGGAAACACATTACATTTTGATTTAAAAAAAAAAAAAAAAAAAAAGAAAGTTTAAATTGCTTATGCAAGTCATTAAATGAGTGATGAAAATTAAATACCGGATCCTAGTTACAGTAACGACAAAAAAGGTTGTGCCCCCACCTATTCACCCACAAATCCTTTTAAGATTTTTGGTTTAATAGTCTATAAAAATGCTTAAACATATCACAATTTATAGTGTAACTTCGACAAAATATAATTTGTGAAAAATGCACCAAGCCATAAAAGTATGTTTATTTCATAATAAACTTACAAGGCCCACTTAAAATGGAATATTTAATATTATTACATAGTAACTAGTTAAGCAATATTTTTCTTGTGCCCCAATGATTGCCAAGAAAGAAGCAAAGAGCTAATCTGGTCAGTGAAATTCTGCCTTGTAGCTATTAAAAAAGTAATTATTGGCTCAAGAGAATTATTATTATTTCAATGGAAGGAGATACAGCTCCAAAACAGGAATCTTCCAGTCTTCAAAATCTGTCTGGGTGAAACATGTTAATCATGATTTTATATTGTATGTTGATTTTACTCTGTATATTCTGCATGGTGATTTGAAATGTGAGACTGTCAGCAATTTATCTGCCCCTTCCAATTTGTTCCCCAAAGCCACATCGTACCTTAGCACCTTCTTTTCCTGCAGCACCTGGGAGGCCTTGTTCACCTGGTGGGCCAGGAGGACCTGGGTGACCTCTTTCACCAATTGGGCCAGTCTCACCAGTAGGACCCTAAGTACAAAAGTAAACCTTCAGTCATTAGAAGGTATTTAATGTCTTGGGGGGCAGTGGGGAAGAGCAGATTCTTAACATCCAGCCATTATGAGTATCTGCTACAAAACAATATTACCATTGGTTAGTATGCATTCCTCACCTTCCCCCCAGGCAAAGCTGACTTACTAAATATCTTTGTCCTATAAAATAAATCTTGCATTGCATTCTGCCTGCAGACATGACTGTACAGCTTCCAAAGAGTGAAATCCTGACCTTGCTCCTTAAGCACTGCAGCTTTAAAACACAGTGCGTCCCCATGTATGAGAGGAGGTTACAAAAAGGACATGGGAGAGTAATCCATGGACTATGCTTGCCTTAAAACACTGTACTGTTATTTTTCGGAATAATATGAACTGAAAGTTAGGAAAGTTGAAAGATATCTCTTCAGATTCACTAGCAGAAAATTTTCACTAAGAGAATTACCTAAAATAGCTCATGCAATTCAAGTGCTTGATTTTGTTGGAAGTATGTAAGATTAGATGAAATGAAATTTTGATAGTGAATCTCTACACAATCTAAAAGTGACTGAAATTTGGTCTCTGACAAGGGATTCACATGTTGCATTGCTCTTTCTAAACTATTTCATAGTAGAGAACTCTGCCTTCCTGACTTCTGTAAACCACCAGCTTTATAATCACATTAAGAAGACTCATAAAAAAGGAAGTGGAAAGGTACCCCCAACATGTGCATATTTTGTGGAGTCACTAATGATAACTGAGTACACCTTTCTAAAATTGATATGCGTAGTTTGTTACAAAAGTTAATATAACCATCAATATAGTTCTTTTAATACAAATACAGCAATTGCCTTAGCCATAATACAGCCATTAAATATTGGTCTTATGAAGTTAACTATGAAATTAAGTGATGTACCTGAGGACCAACAACACCACCAGGACCAGGAGGACCAGTTTTTCCTTGAAAACCCTGCAGAATAATTATAGAATACTGTGTTATCCAGGAGAAGATATAGAAGAGCAAAATGCATATCTCTGCTTAAAAGGAGAAGGAGAAATTCCATGTTACACATTCTGTCTCTTCAGGAAATAAAAATGAGAATTTTTTTTCCCATGTATACTTAAAAGTGAAATACAGATTAATCTTTCTTATGCCTATCAGTTCCATTCTCTCTCAGGTGGTACAGCAGTAAAAATTCTACCCAATTTTACACATCTCTCTAGGTGAACTTGATTAGATGAGTCTGAATGCATAAGTGATGCAGCTAAAAGAAAGCTGAAAATACATTTTTTACTTATATACATCATAGATCATAAAGCCAGACATAGAATGCCTTTTAAAGAAAGAAGACACAGGTAGCGAATTAAGTTGGAGTGGCATTAAAGAGGAGGTTAGACAGAAAGAAAATTAAAAGAAATACAGTTCAGGGAAGATGAAGGGTACCTGGAGATCGTAAAAAAAGGCAGCATGAGTGCCACAAAAGAATGAAGATAATGAGAAATTGATATGACAAAAACTGGGAAACACAGAACAAGAAGAAAAAGTTTTGGGGACATTTTTTCAGAACTCTGGCAAATTTTACAGAATTTTGATTTTCTAATGAGTAGTTAGTCATGTTTTATGCTGGGCTGGCCACTAAATGAACAACAGATGTTCTCTTTAACATATCTGTCTCTCTCTTCCCCAGAAGAGAAGAGAGAAAATAAGGAAGACACTTATTCATTACTTATTTCATTCACTTATTCATTACTTATTAATTAATTTATTTCATTACTTTAATGAGATATTAATAATGAAAAGAAATATAATAATATCAAAAATTAGAATTAAATATATACAATATATACAAAACCAATATTGAGCTCCCAGATGACAATGTCCCCACCAGCAGGGACTGGGAAAGTATCAGACTGGACTCAGTGATGGATGGGAACAGAACACAGGAACTGGATTCACGAATGCATGGATGGAGATCAAAGGCAGAACACTCATGTCCCTCCTCAGGTGCTGGCCATTGAAGAAAAGAGGCTGATTCCTTTGTTCCCTCAGCTTTACACTAAGCATGATGCAGATGGGATGGAATATCCCATTGGTCAGTTTTGGGTGGCTTGTCCTGTCCCCTCCACTGCACAGTTGTGACCCCTCTACACTCTTCCAATCATCCAATGTGTCACACAACAAAGGGAGCTGACCTTGGTAGTTATAGCAGTTAAGTATAAGCAAGAGCCTATCTGCATACCATTCCTTGATATGAACTATAAACATCAGGCCTTATCACTCTGGTAGTAGATATTGTCTGAAGAATATGCCATTAATTTCAGAGAAAGAAGAGGCCTAACTGAAAAGTAAAATTACTAAAAGGAAAATTGATTCTGTTCTACCTCAAACCAGGATATAGTCCCAGACTTCTGTCCAAAATTAGTCAAAAAGGTAAATGACAACATCACTTTCTACTATTTAACGTATGTTTGAAATGTGCTAGATTATTTCTTTTAAATATTAGAAGTGCTGCATAAAGTTAGGAAAGTACATTTACTGCTGTATCACATCTAGGATTCTACATAATTCCCACACAGGCATAACAGTCTACGCCTGCCTCTTACTCTGCTCACCTATGTAAAATCAAAGGTGTCATCTGGCTCATAATTCTTATAAATGTTTGGCCCCACTCAGCATTCCTCTGGGCACAGTCTCACTGACAGTTACCCCATTCTATCAGATCCAGTTTAGCTTTTTTATCTTTCTCTATCTGATTCTCTTCTTGCTGCCAGCCAGATGTTCAATTTGGCCCATAACTGTTTAGGCACTCTCTCTCAGATGTCTGAAATGATCCAGATTAAAAACAAATACAAAAGTTCCCCTTTGGTCTAATGACTGAAAATCAGAACTGCCAGAGATGGAATCATTCACATGTCCCTTCCTTTACACAGTCAAAGCTTCTTCTGAAGCCTATTGTAAGGAAAGACAAAGAAATGTTGAAAATTACCTATTTCCTGAAAGTACCTTGAGGAAATCTGCTATTCCCAGGTTTGCAGATTGCATTGATACTTTGCATGTTCAATGATTCTTGATTCTGATGGTTTTACTACTTGGTTTTCTCTCTTATGTCATCAACTTATACAGATTCAGATTTGTAAAAGAAGTTAATAAGCAAAGGGGATTTCAGCAGCAAATATTCAAGATGACCTGAACATCCCATGGCTTCATCTCAAATATTTAGTATTAAAAATTTTACATTAATGCCTCATGCAGATTTTAAAGTTTTTTTATTATTATTTTCTGTGAAAGACAATTTAGTAAAACTGAGTTTATTAACTGAGTAAGAAGAAGGTCCTTGATTAATTCTAATAGATGAATTAGCTAATATATTTCTATTTCATCATTTCACAGGCATGAAACACTAAACTCTTGGATAATACTAGAAAATCTAATAATCTCTGCATCTGATACCTCCTGCCAATTCAAAATTGATATCACTGAAATTGATAACCACTTCTATGGAGGAACTAGCTTAGTATTAGTTTTCAGTATCTAGTTTGTATCTACATTTATATTCCAAATTATTTATCATGATATTACTGTTCCTTTGTCTAGAATTTCAGCAAATAATGGCAGTTCTTCAAAGTGCATATGACTTGCTGGGGGAAGAGGCTGTAACTTTTCTCCACTAATACTTAAGCTCAGTTGCTATTAACATATGCTTATTATTCCATAAGCAAGCTGCAGAATGCAATCTGGGAATCCAGCTCTCTAATTTGTTAAGCTTGAGTATGTCTCTTAGCCTTATTCCCTAATTGCTGCAATGCTCACATGCACCACTGAACTTTAATGGACTTTAATGAGATATACGCCTAAATAAGAAACAGAATTCTTAAGACCCTGATTTACCAGTGAGCGTTACAAAATTTTTCTGATTTATATATTTTTTAAAAATATGACATGGGAATGTCATCAAAAACAGTCAACAAGTCTAGTTTTATTTAATAAAAAAAAAAATATCTGTTTTTCTACAAAAACATATAAATGAGAACCTGTAGGAGGAAAATATTTTTAAAATAACTCTGGCCCATGTATACATAAACCCAGGGCAGAAAATAATGCTAATGAAAAGCTGCGTTTGCTTTGAAGTTACTCAAGTTTTATATCAATCAATGTATATCAATGTAACTAAACCCAAAGGAGATAAAAATTAGAGAACTATACTATTGGGAGAACCCAGAGGAGCCTGATCTAAACATTACACAGAGCCCATACTTTCATTGTAGTTTGCATCTTTAATTTGTAGTCATAAGTGAAATCAAGAAATTGTGGAATTATTGTTGAAGTGGGAAGAGCCTTCTAGAACTCATTGGTACAATTACCCTGTTGAAGCAAGGACAGTGAGAGCTGGTTGCCGACGAATATGTCCAGATAGCTTTAAGTATCTCCAAGGATGGAGACACTGCAGCCCATTTGAGTCATCTGTTTTGATGCTCAGTCACTCTCACAGTGGAAAAGTGCTTCCTGATGTTCAGACGGAACCTACTTTATTTCAGTATATGCTCATTGCCTCTTGTACTGTCACTGGGCAACACCGAAAGGAGCCTGCCTCCATCTTCTTTACGTGCTCCCTTCAGGTATTTATATACTTTGATGAGATTCAAAATGGGCCTTCTCTTCTCTAGGCTAAACAGTCCCAGCTCCATCAGTCTTTGGTCACAGAAGATACGCCCCTTCATTTTAGCAGTCCTTTGCTGGCCCCTCTCCAGTAGTTCGCTCTCTTTCTGGTATGGAGGAGCTCAGAACTGGACACAATGCTCCTGGCCTCAGCAGGGCTGAGCAAAAGGGAACGATCACCCTACTGCAGCCCAGGATACTATTAGCATTCTTCATTGCAATGGCACACTACTGGCTCATGTGCAAATAAATAAATACATAAGATTAAAAGCAAAATAGTAGCTGTGCTTTTTTTATCAGACTAAAGAACAGTTTTGAGCATCCTGCATTCTAAACAATCATTCAAGTACATTCTTATGGTACACAAGACCAGTCTTTGCAGCAACAAAGATGTTGTCAATAATGTTTCTCTCACATACAAAAAAGCCATTATCATTGTAACGCGTTACAATGCTACAGTAGTAGCAGAAGAAAATACAGTTTTTCAGTGTGGTGTGTTACTTCAAGCTCTGTGCTCTCCCTTCCAGCAGTGGAAGTGACTCAGTAGTCATTAACAGATTTCCAGTGAGGCTGGAACCCAAACAATATCCTTCATGCTGAGAAAATTTCTCTCTAAATTCGTCTATGGCTTTCTCTAGCTCTGAAAAATCCAAGAATTTTTTTTTTTTTTTTTCCAGTGGGATATGAGTAAGGTTTTGGCACTACAGAAATAGAGGTTTTTTTAATAATTACACTAAAACTGTTACATCTTATTTTTTTCATTTTGCTGTCAGAATTTAGTCATTATGATTCTTATGGGGATTACACAGGATATAGTTTCAAAACTTGAGGTTTGAACAGGTTGAATTTTTCCTGATCCTACTTTCCAAAGGTGATGTCTTTTGCATTTCGAAGCTGCTTACCTTTAATGAGACTTTTTATTAGGACATTATTTGTGTTTAGTGGCATTCAGTGAGAACTATATAGTAATTGCCTGACAAATCTGAGATCTGAGTATTAATTTGTTTTTCTTCCATTGACTGTTTAAGCTCATTGTGATGTTACTAAGAAGGCAAAGCAAAGAATAACCTCCCTCTTGTAGCGTGGAAGCAAAGTGAAGTTTTCTCATGCCCTACCTACCAACCCTAAGAAAACTGCAGTTATATAACCTCTTAATTCCATCCTCCTCCTCTTTTCTCTGTTGTCTCTGTCTCCTTAGTTTTGATAACACAATCACGGCCTTTGGAGGTTTACAACACTAACACAGTAGAGTACATTTACTTACAGTCTCACCCCGCTGTCCTGGGTGCCCCGGCAAGCCATCTTTTCCAGGTGGCCCCTGAAATTGTAAATTACATAAATCAAGGCATTTCTTAGCCATCCTTAATTCTGAAAAAATGTATGCAATTAGGTGTAAGAATCTCTGATCTCTTCTGCTTTTCTAGACAAGTCTTCAGTACAGCTTAACCAATCCTATATAAAATAGCTATGTTTTTAATAATACATTTCCTTGTGTCCCTCAAGATGCCTGTTAGTAATTTCTTGGAGAGTGACAGTTAGATTGTCAAATGCATGAATGTTTAAAATGGATTTCTGTAAATTCAGAAATTATGGAAAGTCCCTGAATTTTTCTTCAATTTTTCTTTGGTTAATGACTTACTCTTACTTATAGAAAATATACACCATGAAAGTAATACTTTGCCTAAACTCTATCACCTGGACATCAATGTAACAGAGTACGTGCAGTTTCATACATTGTACTAAATGTCCTATAAGACGCATCAATGATCATTTTGAATATGTGAGTTCTTATCTTAGCCTTAAAACTCAATAAGCATATTTTTAATCTATATATAAAACACTCCTTAAATAAATCTTCGAATACTAACTTCAAATGCATTGTTCTAGATACTTAAATAAAAAGATACTTACTGGAGGTCCCTTTGGTCCAGGGAATCCAACAGGTCCCTGAGGTCCTTGTGGTCCCTAGTATAAAGTCAACCAAACACATTAAGTTTTACTCTAGGTGCCATGACACCGGATTGAAAAAATTGCTTCAATTGTAAAGCAGATGAACAATAATATATATGAACTCTGTACACACAAGGTCTGGTTATAAGTATAAAGCCTCAGCTCCACTACCATAAATATTGATAGCAACAATTGACACACATAAGCATTGCCTGTGGAAGAGTGTAGCGAGATAAAGAAAAGCTACTTATATGAAATATGTCTGTGTATGACCCCTGAAACTCTGCACAATAAAGTAGGAATCAACTGTGAGTAAGAAACATTATTTTCAGTGTTGCAAAAATTATGGAAGGTAATTAAAAGTCCAAAGATCCTTTTAACCAATGTACATCTTTGGCAGTTCTTACACTCTGAGAATACTTCAAGCCAGTACAACAATGCAAACATCCAAAGAGAATAGGCCTTCCAGAGTTACCAGAGACTAAATTCTTGCTATCGTGACAAATAGTTGAGATAGCTGAAAAAAATCCATAGTGCACAAACGTTTTATTTATATAGCTCTGTATATACACGTATACATGGAAAGAAAAAAATTTCATATAAATTTTATAAATTTAAAGATGATCATGTGAGTTAGTATATCGTGTATGTATACGTACATATACATACATATGTGCATGTCCATATTCATCTATAACCATAGATAATTACACAAAATAGTAGCTTATGTGACTGTAAGGTTGTCACCAGAAAAAAAACCACAGGCCAGCTTTTAAAACTTATTGCTGATATGCTGAAAGGGGCTACATCAGCTTATTAAAACAATTTTTCCTGTTTAGTTTTTATTGTGCTAAGTCAAAGAGTAGCAACTTGAAAAACCTTATTTATTCTACATGGTCCCACAGCAGAGTCGTGTACCCTAGTCGTATAGCACAAGTCTTTATCCTGTTCTCCTAGCTATATGACATCTGCTTTTACTACGGCATCAGCCGTCTTATGTTAGAAATGTTAGTTTGAAGTTTGATGCAAAAGACTTGAAGGAAAAGGCCACAGCTCCCAAATTATGCTACCCTTTTGCTCTTCTGATAAAGCAAATTCCATAAGCCTCATTCGTTAGAGCCCAGGCTCACTTTCAGAACACAGCTACCTCCTGCACGAGGCAAAGACATGTGAGAATGTACCTGAGGGAGAGGATTCCTCATGCCCACCCTGGGTGAATTTGCCCTTAAGTGAATCTTAGTCAAGCAAGGGTAGACCTTGATTATACTGTAATATTAAATCTGAGTCAACTAAGTAGTGGTAGGTAAAGGAAGGAAGGAATCTTTGTGATCTCACTGCACTATTCACTGTTTTTATTTTCTCTTCCAAAACAGGCGTAAGGTTGTTTCTGAAACCTCCATAACACAAAAATATATTCCATAGGAGGGGTTTGGGTTGTTTTGGGGTGGTTTGGGGTTTGCTTTTGTTTGTTTGTTTGTTTTATTATTTTCATTCTGCTGTCTGTGAACAAATAACCTTCCCTCATTAGCTTCTGGATACAACATAAAGCATAAAGTTTCAAAAAAAAAAAAATAAAAGAAGAAGGAATTTTATAGAGGATAACTATTAAAAATTGACTCAGCTTCTGTACAAAATATGTGAAAGAATTTGGTCCCTCTCAGGAATAGAGTTATAAAAAGACAAGTCCAGAGGCCTGGAGCACCTCTACTATGAAGACAGGCTGAGAGAGCTGGGGTTCAGCCTGGAGAAGAGAATGCTCTGGGGAGACCTTAAAGGGGGAGCCTACAGGAAAGATGGAAAAGGCCTCTATCAGGGAGTGTAGCAATAGGGGGAACAATTTTAAACTGAAAAGGGGAAGATTTAGATTAGATATTAGGAAGAAATTCTTTACTGTGAGTGTGGTGAGGCACTAGAACAGGTTGCCTTGGGAAGTTGTGGGTGCCCCATTCCTGGAAGCATTCAAGACCAGGCTGGATGGGACTTTGAGCAACCTGGTCTAATGGAAGGTGTCCCTGCCCATGGCAGGGGGCTGGAACAAGGTGGTCTTTAAGGTCCCTTCCAACTGTAACCATTCTATGCTTCTAGGAACTCAGAGTTTTACTGTTAGTTGCACCTTTCTCATAAATTCCCATTGTATTTTAATTCTGACATCTTAGGGCTTTTTAAGGAAAGATTTGTGGGTTTTTTATCCACAATATAGCTTGTAGATTTCAAATCACTGGACTGATGGATTATGTGAGAAAAAGCACTAGGATGCTAACAGCATGTTATCAAAATTTCTTTTTTTTTTTTTTTTTTTTTCCCATTAAATTACATTTCAACACTAACTATGTAGGACAGATTATTTGATGTTTACATGTCTGGTACCTGAAGTCGTCTCAGTGGAGTAGAAATGACAGTTATTTTTTGTCTGAAATTCACCCCTACTGGGAAGCAAATAGATACCTCGCACTTGTGCTACACAAGTAATACAAGATATGGTGCTCTGTGATTCTTCATCTCTTTGCTCTAATCAGTTTCTCTCCAGGGATGCCTTCATCTTGGATTGATCTGCTCATTGTTTCCAGTCCCCCCACAGCTTTTCTTCCTTGTAACCTCTTGGAGCTGTCAGCAAACTCTTCCTTCACAAGGCTCTGTTATTCAGCTTCTGGTAGTCTGCCTCTGATATTCCTCCTCCCTTTCTTTGACTATGCCTAGTTTTCTACATTCAACATCCTAGTTAACTCATTCCTCTCTTAAATCTCAGCTTCGTGACTGTCTGTCTCTTACTTGCCACATCATTCCTGTTGTGCCTGAATGTTTCACTTACTCTTGCTATCCATGTTTCACTTGGTACACTGTCTTTTATTTGATATAGAGGTACTTTCAACATCTTACTTTAGCCTCCCTTGGAGTGTTGCCTTCTGTATGTACTGATTACAGTCTAGTCCTCCAGTCCTCAACTTTCCTTCTCAGCCTTTCCTTTCCTGCTACTCCTTACTGCAAGAACCACTGTCCTGCTCCACAAACCATTCTCTTGGACAGTTAAGTAATATTCAATTTCAGGAATGAAAGTCCGAAAACAATAAGTATGAAAAGTTTTTAGTAAACTAAAACTTCTGTTTCTAGTGCGCTTGGTATTGTTTTTTCTGGCATGGGCTTTAATGGCTTTCAGTCAAAAGGAAAGGAATCCTTCTCTTAAGCGGAAAAAAAAATAGACATACAGGTATGTGCATTTCACAGAATCACAGAATAATATGGGATTGGAAAGGACCTCTGGATATCATCTAGTCCAACCCCCCTGACAAAGTAGGTCCTTCTAGGGCAGGTTGCATAGGAACTTGTCCAGGTGGGTTTTGAACATCTCCAGGGTTGGAGACTCCATCACTTCTCTGGGCAGCCTACATTTCTTTACATTTGTATAGCAGAAAGATGTTTATTAAACCTCTATGTGCAACTGCCAAGGATAAACCAAACAAAATTAACCTTAATCATTTTTGCAAACATACAAACTGAAAATTTGAGATTTCTAGAACACATTCATGCCATGCTCTTATTAAAGTTTTATGGATGTCCTTGAGGTCTGATTCTATGGCCTTTTTCCTTTTCCAGTTTGGTCAGTCATTCTAGCAAAAACATTTTGCAGCTCTTCTGCCAGTATTGTTACACCAAATGGGTATGTATTCAGCAAGGAAACAGTGTAACAAGGCAACATGATGGAGCAGAGAAAAATACACAAGGAACTCCCTCCTCAGCAGCAAAGCTTCTAGAGATTACTGGGACTTGAGGGTGGGTACTGGGAAAGGATTTATAGATTTTCTACATGAAAAAGGTTAGTAGTTTAATAAATCACAACTAGAAAAAAAGAGAAACTTTGTTCTTAAGCTTTGCAAAAATACTTTGGCAGAAATCATGTCCACCTAAACTACCTGAGTTGTTTTCCAGTGCTGCTATTACAAATCTGATTTATTAATATTGTTTCTCTATATACTGCTGCGTAATGGGCTGACTTGATATTGGATTTCTGTATTGATTGGTAATATAATAGCAAACAGAAAATTTTATTTTATCAAGCACAATAGGATTTCTCAAGTATGCAGAAAGTAGGTTGAAGAAAATTCTTAGCTGATCAGAACAAAAATATCAGCTGCTTCAACAAAGAAGTTTCTGGAAATGGCTTGAGTGATTTGTAAATCACATAAACAAGCAGTATGCTGCAGTAAATGGGGCACTCTTAAAAGCACAAGCTGGTAAGTATAATTTCTATGTATACCTGGGAAGTGCATGGATATAATACAAAACACATGTACTCTCTGTGTCCTATTTATAGAAAACTGAGCCACAGATGGAAGAAGCTTTCAGCAAACTTCAGCTGCCCCATTTGTAACTTTGTGAAAAGCGTCATTGGAGTTCAGGTTTTGTTAGTTCTGCTTGAAGAAGGGCATGGACATTAGAGTGAGAACTGAAAATAATGCTCAAATCGGAGTCCTACATAGTGGGAAAAAGAGCATAGCTTTCACATACCCTTTCACCTGGTGGCCCAGGAGGACCATCATTGCCTGCAGTACCCTAGAAAGGAAAGACAATATGTTCAAAGATTAGGCTTCTATTTTGTTTATAAGAAACAGCATGTAGCCAATCTATACAGCATGCTTAACAATTACCTTAGGACCTGGTTTGCCAGTGGGACCTCTAGGACCTCTTGAGCCTCTTGGACCCTGTCAATTTGACACAGATACACTTGAGGATAACCACTGGATACTATAATAAAATCAAAATAATTCTTCATAGTATAGGCAATTAATATAAGAAAGCTTCTAAATTGCAAAGCAAAAGTACATACTGTTGGTCCTCGCTGTCCTCTGGGGCCTGGTTTGCCATGTAATCCCTGTAGAAAAAAGTTCACATCTTAGCAGACACTATATATGTGAGAGAAAGTTCTGGGTTTTTTACTGAAGTGGAAGCAGAGTGCAACTCCCTTAGGTTTAAATGTTATTTTATATTTAAGTATCTACTTTGAATTTCAATTTACAGAGTCATGGTCCTTATTAAAATTGATTATCTTTCTGAGTTTACTGGGACTTAAAGCTAAATGTGCTAAATTTGCCTCAGAGTGAGTGGTATTCTGTCATAGGCATTGGACCATTTTAAACTACTTTAAAATAGTAGTGAAGGTGGCACACAACAAGCAGAGTCCTTCTGCAGTTGTCTAAAGAACTTGGCATCATTTCCAATCTAATAATTGCTTTGCAGACAAACTTCCTAGGTTCCCAGGGACAGGTCAATAGGTTAACAAAAAAAAAAGGGGCAAGCTTCTTTTTTTTTTTTTTTAAATAACAGAAATAGGGACTGTAATACCTACCAGGACTCTGCACACTTGCACAGAGATACAAAACTTGCCAGAATATTAGCACTTAATTTTTTGCTTTTGATATATTTCCTAATCATACTCAACAGATTTCTTTCTTTAGGCTTGGCATTAGTATTGATGTGTATTCTAATGCAAAGGGACTTAAAATCCAATAGAGTATTCTTCAGGTAGAAAGAGGATCCTGATGAATGGTACTTCCTAATCTCTGAGGTAAACACAAGAGCAACAGAAAATCACCAGATGTTCCAATAAGGATTGCTTTTATTGGAAACCAATTAAATGCACACACCTGTTTTCTTGAGGGTTTTCTAATATTTTTATTTCACTTATCAAAATTAAAATTGTGTGTTGTTCTTAAAGTGCTACACAGCTGGTGAACTTCACAGGGTTCCAAGTTACCAGTGTGTGTGGCAGCATAAACCACAATGATATCCCTTTAGGCAAGATCAATAATAATAATTGTGATTCACATTATAAAACCAGCAGTTATCTAATTGATGTATAACTTAATCCTTAAGCATGCATGCAGTTTGAAGTTATTAATTTTGTGGTTAGTATCCTATCTGAATTTAAAACTTTATGAAGGCATAAAAATGGATCAATATAATTAGATTTTCATAATTTTAAGTCTGCTCTTTGATGTTATCATTTTGCTTGGGATTCTTTAATCTGGTAACTTCATTAGCAGTCATGTCTCATTTTTCTCAACAAAGATGAACTGAACTGTTTTATTACTTGTGTCTGTCCATAACAATACATCTTTATCTTAGCTAAAATAATACAATTTAAACCATATATAAGCAACACAAATGCAATTGGATTTCATATATTAATTCTTAAAATAATGAATTTCTGTTTGTTTTCATGCTGCAAATTAAAATGGATTCTTAAGAACAATAACATACGTTACTTCAGTTTGACTTTAAGTTGCTATCACCTACGAATTCTAGCTCATCCTCTTAATTTGATCATTTTTCTAACATCGTCTGCTATGTTCAATTGAGCTTTAGAGACAACAGCACGATGACCTTCTTTCTAAGCTATATTTCATTTTACAGTTTGAAGAATATTCATACCAGATTTTCCCTCACCTGCTTCAATTAAACAAAGTAGCAAAAGCTGTCATTTAACATCAATTTTTTTTATATACTTATTAGTACAAGTTCTTCATCTTCTCTGGTATATTTTGCATTTTCAAAGCTCAGCCTGTAAAGAAAGCTTGTGGCAAATCAAAATACTTATGAAATACAAGCTGAATTTCCTTGACAGTAAATTGCATGGGAGCAGGCTAATTCATGGGACACAGAAAAATAGTACTTCCCAACTCACTCAGCTGTACTGTCAAAAAAGATGCTTCAGCAAAGGCAATTTCTTTTATCTTTTTCAAGTATACAATTGTGGTAGTATATGCAATGAGAAAGTGTCTGAATTCCTGTAAATTGAGATTAATACCTTAAAGAATGAGAACCAGGGTCTCAGTATGTCCTGTTTTAACATAAATGTAGAGGTTCCTCTTAAGTGTGAAAAGCCTGTTTTTATAGGTCTTTAGATAGTAGCTGGTACCCTTAGCTCTCAGTGACTTCCCACTGAATTCCAAAAGTTGATTAAGTGTTATGCAAACATGAATTATCATACCCTTGCACCTTTCTCTCCATTGGCACCTGGAAATCCTGGGAAACCAGTTGAGCCCTAGATAAGAAATCAGTGTAAATACCAGAGGCTATTATAGCAAAACAGTAGCACAGCCAACATTTAATATCTATGAAAAGCACATCTCCAAAGTCATGTACATTGCACACGTCAAGCTTGCAAGTATGACAGCTCTGATGAATAGCTATAAATTAACTTACCATAACGACTCAAGTCCAGAATGCATTAAAAAAATCAATGTATAGAATAGACATTATTTGTCATCATATTAGACAATAAAGTAGCCATTAAATCTGTGCCATTTTTAGCAGTAGGAAAGAAATTGTCAGTAACAGCCCACTAGGAATAACTGTATCGTAATGGAGAGAAACAAACAAGGCCTTGTTGCCTCACAGTATAATATTTCTTTTACAAAATAACTTCATTCAAAATAAACGTAAGGTGTTGCCACATCTGAACAGTGGACCTCTATACACTTTACTGAGCTGTAAATTACTTCAGATCTTTATTCACTGTAAACTGACCACATGTGACTGATACATGCAATTTGAATATGTGGTTATATGCGCATCTCATAAATTGAATTTATGGGGATATTATCTGACTTGATTCTATATAAAGGAATTGCTTTCAGGCATTATTCCTGCTTTTTTTTTTTCCTACCCTTTCCTCCTGCTAGCTGCACAGTAAAATCTGAACAGTACTATTTTCTTCTTTATTTCTGCTGTAAGTGTCCAGTGGGACAGCAGACTTGTTATCTGCCAAGGTGTTAATTTGTCATAAGGGACTAGGGGGTCAAAGAGGTGATAGACTTGATTAAATACACTTCTAAGTGACTGGAGATGAAAATCAAAGCAGTGTTTGGTTTGGTCAGCCACTAGGACTACTGGCTAGACTCCCTGCTGTGAAAATGCATCTGTATCTAGGCAGTTTGCTATTGGTATTTCAGCAGCAAATACAATGCATATAACAAAACCTTAAAATATAATTTCTTGGTGCTCTTCTTAGAAACACCATAAGTATTTTTTCCCTTTTTTCTCCTTTTTTTTTTTTTTACTTACCATTTCCTTTCAATGAATCTTGCTTCACACAATCATTCCAACTACCCGTTAATGACTTAGAGGCAGTACAGCTTCACTGACACTAATTCTAATGAAAACCTGACTGATATTCATTGGTGGGAGAAAAGGAAAATATTTTTATTTCTTCCTTTCTTTTTTTTTTTTAATTCTTCACCAGTTATAAATTAAAATGTGAATAAAACCATGAAAATTCTACTCTGTGAAACACAAGCTTCTTCTTTATGATTCAAAAGCCAGAAGAAAAAATAATTCTAATGATTGGGCATTAACAGGGAGGACTTGCTTGTAAATATACGTACAGTGTTTTTGCAATTGTGTTAATTGAAAAGGACTAGACAAGAGAGAATAATATAGTGAAAATTATCAGATAATAGCAGTACTCTGAGAACAATTCTCAGAAGAAAAATAATGAAAAGCAAGTAAGTGACAACAGAAACAGCAGTGTGGACCTTCTTGACAACACTAGGACAAGATTTCTTATTTGCTTTACACAGCTAATATGTTTTTCTGCTTCTTTTTTTTCTCTTTCCCTTATGTTAATTTGAACTGGACTGTGGCTAAGTTAAAACACAAGTCTCTGGTGAATTGATGTATTGTACCTGTCAGGACTCTTGCTTGGAATTTTAAGTAACAAATTAGAAAAGCAAATAGTGAATTCAAGTTAGGAACTATTTTCAATTTTAACATGATAAAAATTTAATGTAATGAAATTCTTGATCGAATCTTTGCTGAAAAAAGGATCAATCAACTTTTATTTGAAGTGTTACCTCTTTTTTATTCTTAGAACTGAATAATGTAAAACCTCTTTGATCTTAGGCTTTTCTAAAGACAGTTCTAAAGAATAAAACGAGACTGAAATCTCAGACATTTGTGTTAAGATACAGAAGCAAAACCACATGTCTTTCAAGGTGAGTAGCTTTCAGGAACGCTTTCCATAGATGGATTTTTCACTAACACAGTGTTTTCAATGAATAAGCATTCTTCATCTATCATTCTTCACTTGACTGAAAAGGGCCAAAGTATAGGCCAGAGTGAGAAAAACACTTTGCTTAGCCAGTCAGGAAGTTGTATTTCTTCCAAAAAACTGTAACTTCAAAATTGAAAATAAAAATAGATCCCAAAGTAGAGCAAAGTTGATAATTTTACTGCAGGTTAATTGTTCAGTTGTGTAGAAGGGGTAATGGATTTTTTTACTTTTGATATTTCCCTAAATGAGTCATCTTTGAGACAGTCTAGAGATGCAATGTCTCCCTAATGGCTTCCTCTACACTGGGAAATGTTTGTGGAATTGTAGTTTTATTCCATTTTTACTTTCTTGCTAGTCTCAGAAAAGGGAGTTTGCAATTAATGCAGCGTGCCCATTTCCTAAAGCTGCATCAGGATGACCTTTTTAAAAATATGTTTCATTGAAACGTTTTAAAATTATAAGCCTTCACTTAAACCAGAAGCCACCTATATGGCTTTCTGTTGCAATCAGAACAAAAAAGATAGCTGAAAGATAAATGTACGCACATAAATCAACTAAGGGTTGGGGTTTGTCATATATTTCTTAGTGGAAAGGAAAACATGATGAAAATTGTAAATTATATGCTTCAAAGAAATATGGCTTATTCTATGGATGAAACAGTGATGATACAAACGTAATGCTTGTACCAAACGGAAAATTCCCATCATTATCAACCTCCATTTAGTGGTCAATATGGTGCTTATTATCTTTCAAGCCTATCAGGTGTCTTTTATTTTCAAATTGTTTAATGCATGCCCGTGTGACGCTCTCACAAAACCACAACTAATTGGAGGATGACAAAGGTTTAAAGATGATAGACCTAAGATGAGGAAAGGTAGTACTCCTTAAAGAGCCTGCCTTAGTGATCAAGTATTTTTCAAGATTTTGATTAAGAACATCATTGTCAAGAAAGAAAATGTGAAAAATGGCCTTTGCTTTAATGCCCACACTCTGCTTCCTCAAACAGACAAATAAAATAACCGGCAATGTGACTAATGTCAAACACAAGATATATAGTTTATTTATGGCTCACCTTTGGACCTTGTCTTCCTGGATATCCTGGCAATCCAGGTACACCAAGCTTACCCTACAATAAGAAGGCAGTGTTAAATTTTATTTTATCCTCCTTAGTGGTTCAGCAAACTCCTATAGAAAATATTTTTTCCACAACTTAGAGTTACAATACAACATGGAATATATAATATCCAATTAAATAAATTTCTTATTTTAACTATGAATCACCATTGGACTTAGTTCCCCAAACTTAAATAAAAATCCCACTCCAATTAAAGAGTTCATCAAAGCAAATACCTCAGTGTCTTCTTTTTTTTTTCCCCACCACAAAGTGCTGTGTAGTGATGTGAGACTGACGTCATTAAACTATTAATAGTTCCTAAGAAATTAGGGTGTTAGTAGGATTAAGCAAGAGAAATCCTTTGTAATTTATGCTCTGTGATGGCTGTTTAATTTTCCACAGATTTTTCACCAATAGCTATTTCAACAATCAACTTTCTTCTTGAATAGTTCTAAACTGTGATAAATCATATGCCACTGGTTATTTGCTGACAATAGATGTGTCAACAAATATTACCACCTTGTCAGAGAAGACAACAGGATGAGCAGTCTGATCAACACTGACATTAACCATTACTAGAAACGAAATATAGTATCCTATCCCATTGAGTCCAGACCTCTAGAGAATGAGTGATGGTTTGCCACTGTCAAAGGCAAGGAAAAGCAGTTCCAGTCTTTGAAAGATGGGAACTCTGGGGAAGAATTTACCAATTTGCCTATTCTAAACACAGTCCATATCCCAGAATATCACATTTTTGAGATCTGAATGGAAAAGATACGATTAGGCAAGATAATATTGTACACTGTAGTAATCTTAGGTAATAAAAAAAATATGGAAAGGAAACTTGCCAAAATAAACATGTCTATTCTTAAAAAACGGAGCACAGGAATAAAGATGTAGTATCATCATATTCATAGAATCATAGAATGGTTGGAGTTGGAAGGGACATGTAAGTGCATGTGTCTCACTGCGAAATTATTGAAGAAGAATTCTTTGATTTATGAAATAATTATAATGCTGCCAGTTATGTGCCACACTGAAACAAGCTGGACACATTATAATGATTGAAATTATTTGCATTATGACAGTGCATGACACTCTTCCAAATTCACTGAAAGTTTTTTCCCTTATTTTAGCATTAAGCAGGGCCAGTTGCTGAGGTTTTGAGTACGGATATAGATGTTTTTTGATTATAAGCTCTTTTCTGATATGTTCCTCTTTTTTTTGGCACTATACTTAGCATTTTCTTTACTAAGTAAATCCAACCCCAGATCTATTTGGGAAAGTGATATTTCTTATCACAGGTTTGCTTCATGTAGAAAATATGAGACTACTCTGGTACTTTCTTTAGTATGGAAGAGTAGCAACTCTGCATAAAATTAAGTCATAGGCAGGACAGGGGCATGGGACATTCATAATTGGTCTTACAGGCATATTCCTAATATTGTGGGGAGATCTAAGAATTCAAAAATATTATTCCAGTCTTTGAATTAAAATAAATACCACAGGACCAACATCATGGAATTCTCTGACTCACTCTGTTCTGGTCAAGTATCCAGTTTGACTTTCAATGGGCAAGAAAAAGTATAAATGTTTGTAGAAAACGAAAACCTTTGGGTCTTAATTTCAAGCCCAGCTAACAGTGTTATCAGCACTAGTAATTTTTTCAAATGTCTTCTGAAATGTAGAGCCTCAGATTCTAGACTTATGAGACTGTGAGTGTCCCATATATGTCATAGGGAAGAAGAAACGCTTGAAAACATGAATCTATATTCACATTAAGTAATTTGAATAAGATGATTTAAAAAAACTCTCAAAATAATATTTAAAATCTAACAACTATAAACAAAGCTTGGTTTAGTTTACTTTGGTTTCTTCAATTAGGTTATAAAGACTTGAAAAAGAAGAACTATTTTGTAGATGTCCTCAGTCAATTCATTAGTCTGCAGATATCATGTCAACACACATTTTTGTAAAATTCCTAATATTCTTACATTTTTATCAGGTCAGTGATACTGAAAACAACTATTGCCATGAAACATACAGTTCTTTCTGGTGAATGCAAATATATTGTAGGTGAAGATAATATGACTCTTATTATACCTGATTGTTTTGTTTATCTAGTTAAAACTGGCTTTCTGGTGTGAATTTTAGCTTGCATTCATGCAGAAGAGTAGTTCTGATTGTCTTTTTTGTCTGGGGTATCATTGGGAAATACTATCTGTTACTATATTAAAGATAGCGAAAGCGAGAACTATAAGTGCACATTGTGTCCAAGACAGAGCTAGCATTAAAGCCAGAGTTACCAAAAAATTTAAAGGGAAATTTTCACCAGCATCTTCTCACTTTTGTGAAATACAGTACACAAGATTAGGAACCATCTTCTTTGTTTTATTTTATCATTCTTTCCCAATTATACCAAAAATTTCCCAAAATGCCACTACTGAAATCATCTTTCTTTTCTGATGCTCTCATTCAGTGAAATATGGTACCCTCACACACATTCCTCAGTCTTTTTTCCTCTTGTACATCAATCTCAAGTGTTTTTTGTTGAGGTCAGGGTTCTACAGAGATTTATACTTATCTTTCTGCTTGTTCTCTCATGTATTTCATACCACTATCTTTCTTTCAGTCCCCCCTTAACAGGCCCTTTCACTTTTGCCAGTCTTATTTTTTATTTTTACTCAGAATATTCTTCTTAAACATTAACTATTTTTAAAAAAATAAAAAAATATTGTTTAAAAAAATCTTAATTTCATAATTTGTCATCATATGATGTGAATATTAATTCAACTTCCAGGAGCACCTTTATCCTCCTTTCTGCCCAGCTATTTTCTTTGCATCACATTTTCCTTAGCTGGTGTGCACTGCATGTAATTTGGGATAAGAATTTAGCTGCCTTATATGCCAATGAAGTCTTATAATGCCTTTCTCATACATACAAAATGATGAATCCTAAGACCTGTTCAAGTGTGAACTGCAATGGGCTGCCATAGCTGTGTATGGAAGCTTGGACTTTTAGTGATGAAGATCATGGGCTCCATCTATGTTATGAGGCAATGACATGTTTATGTCAATACTGGCTACTGACCTTTTCCCCAGCTGGACCAGCAGCACCTGGGTCCCCAGAAGGACCTGCACGACCTTTTGGACCTTCTGGACCGTCTTCTCCTCGTGGACCTGGTTGACCAACTTCTCCCTAAAATATACCACCTTATAAATACGGAACAATTGCCTTTATGTATATATTACAGAGACTACCTAAAATTCCTTGAAAATAAGTTATCATTAAATTTAAATAGAGATTAGAATCATATCATCGTAGAATCCTAGAATGGTTTGGGTTGGAAGGGACCTTTAAAGGTCATCTAGTCCAACCCTCCTGCAATGCACAGCGTTATCTTCAATTACATCAGGTTGCTCTGTCCAATTTCCACTTAGCAAAATACCGTTGCTTACATTCATTATATAAATGCAAATATATATAAATTAGGTATTGAATATTACTTGCACAAGTGCAAGAGCCCAGTCATCTTGCCTGAAGAAGCTGCATTTGGGAACTGCATATTCTTATTTTTCCTTCCCTAAATTCTTGTGAAGGCACTCTGAAAATCCACAGAAAGAAAAATGTCTGTATCTAAGTACTTATGTGGATACCACCTTCACAATTATTTATATATACAGACAACAGATATAGGTCAGGAACCTCTTGTTTTTTTAGAAACTCCAGAACACTTCCTATGAAAGGAAGTAAGTGCCCACTGGGTTAAAACCACAACATTTTGGCAAGATGCTAGGTTGGAATGGAAACATCTTTTTAATCTGGACAGATTAATTTTCCTTAGGCAGATACTGGAGATCTTGGAATCTGGAAAAGGAGATTGGCTAGAAAGAAGCTTAGTGAAAAGGATATCCAGGATTGACATTCTTCTCCTCTTTACAACTGTGCTATTATTGATTCAAAAGAAGCAAATCTCTGGTTCAAATGTATGCATGTACAGACAACTGAAATAATTAAAGCTACTAGCTTTTATTAAATTTTTAGCTTAAATTTACTTATTCATTTCCGTGATCCTTTCAAAGTATTATCACTTAAAGTTTTTAAGAACATATGGGTTAGGATTAAATACTTACCCGGTCACCTTTAAGGCCCATGTCTCCTTTAAATCCTGGAAAACCATCTTCACCCTAAAAAAGGCAAAAATATATGTAATGACTTTTAGTAATTGAGAGGTGATTTTTTTTCTGCAGACAGACTAAGAAAATACATTCCCTATAGAATAAAATAATTTGCATGGATAAAGTGAGAACTTCAGAGACCAGGAAATCTAGTATTTGAGATAAAGTATAGCATCGCACTATATAAAATGACTTTTTAATTTGAAAGATCCTAATAACAGCTCTTTAAAGCTGTGTAAAGTCTGTTTAAATATAGAGAGAATATAATTCTTCTGTTTTATTATGAATTATCCTCTAAAGTCCTTTCTTAACTCTAAAGCTAATCTTGATTATCACTCTTTTTAATAGGGTGATCCATTCATTTATCAAAAAAATTGAATGTTACTCTTTTTGATAGCAGAACCTCCCTTTTGATTAGTTTTTCTTTTAGTGTTAATTGTATCATGAAAGGAATAAAAACATTGGCTGGTTGCAACATTTTAATGAAAAAAAAAAAGACATACATTAATGTTCATAACCTAAAAGAAGTCATCTCTATATAATAGTTTGATGTCTGGCAACACTCAATCCTGCCTGTTCTCATTGGCTGATGTGATTGAAAGAAAGTAGAAAAAACAATGGACATTAAGACTGAATCTACATACGGTGGCAAACAGGTAAAAATTATTGTTATTTCTAGTGATAATTATTTATTTACTGCCTAGTACATTCTGTTAGAGAATTTACTCCAAGCATTTTAAGAGGTCTCCATGCCAAAGTACAAGCAGACAATACTCAGACAAGTTTCATTTATATCTGTGTGAGTTAGTTGAGATACAAACAGAAATCTCAAGAGCTGTTCAGTAGAGTTGTTCATGCCTTGTCTAGCATAATTGATCAGCTTTCGGTTTCCTCTTTCTTCATCTAACTCATCCTACAACTACTCTTCCAGTATTCAGACAACAAAGACTATTGACTGCATTTTTATCTGGTGCTTAGTTATATCCTGGGAACAAAGGTCTTTTTGATGAATGAGTGCATAGTAAAATGTTTTTACTATGATGCTGTTCATTTTTTGCTATGCTGAAGTAATATTGGTGACTTAGAATCGGAGCAATATTTGGACTGTCAATAAAGCTAGGAAAGAGCGATACTGTGCTCCATGTTACTGATAAAAAAAACAAACAAGAAAGGCTTTCTATTTCATCCTCAGTTTCTATTTCATCCTCCATGTTACTGAAAAAAAAAAAAAAAAACCAACAAGAAAGGCTATTTCATCCTCAGTTTGAAAAAAGCTTGCGTTTTGCATTCCTGGGCTCCTAAAGGCTTTATCTTCTCCCTGATAGGAACTGAGACAGATTGCAATGCTAAAGCCATTTTGACTCTGTTCAGAATTAGTTGTGCTGCATGCAACAAATAACCCTAGAAATGGTGACAGTGATACATTTGCTAGTGCTAAAGAGCTCAAAATAGGTGAAGAGACATTAAAATAAAAAAAAAAGAAACAAATAGGCAAATATGATTTTTCAGTAATATGTGTTCATGTAAAAAAAAGATGAGGCAACTCATTGTAATTCATTGAAAAAAATATACTAAAACCCATTCTAAAAGCAGGTTTCACATGCTTTCTAGAAGGTGGAACTAAACTTTATATGGTCATCTTATAATGCATAAACCAAAATTTCATGGTGATCTTTCTGAAAATTCAGAGAGAGGTGAAAATAGTCGAGTGTAGAATACATGAAAAAAGTTTTAGTTGTAAATATTTCTCAGTTATGGCTATGGACAGTAATAATTATAAGAGAACACTTTGCAACAAATCAGTAAGAACTGACCATGTGCCAAATACTGACCAAATGGCTGCCAAATGAACTGAAACTCTTCTTCACAGTGAGGTTCCAGCTATTGAGAATTAGAAGTTGGTTTTATTTCATGTAGGAGGAGAGACCTGAATGCTCTATTTCCTGTTCTGCTGCTAACAAACACAAAAATAGCTAAAGGCTTCTAGTCACATTTGCTGGTCAGTACAGAGATGGACTTCCTCTGGTATCCCTGGGACCATTCCATATCTACAGCATCTTTTCTGCATGATCAGTTTATTGCTGTCTCTTACAGTGCTTTCTCTTGTGTAACAGCACTTGAATAATTTCAGTGAAAAAAGGACAGCATAACAGACTTTTAAAGCACTGTGAGGACAATGTATGAAATATCTCTGTGTGACCTTGACAGGTATTCAGTAGAGTTCAGTGTCTTATTGCAACTGTGAGATTAATTTTTAGGAATACGGAAATATTGTAGAAATTATCCTAATCATCATTGATTGATACACACACATATATACATATGTATATTAAGCTTATTTATATGCGAGCCCTGTATTTTGTCCTAGTTGAATATAAATCACTAAGTAAGGTACAAGAAAATCTGTTTTTGTGAACCATCCAGCCTCCACAGATATTAACCTCATTCTTTTTCAGCTTAGATTTAATGAGACTCATTTTACTAAAATGAGTATGCAGACTAGACAAACTGTGGTTTAAGAAAGCCTGAAAACATGCAGCAGCCATTGGCATCTGAGCCTGTAAGACAGATTTCTAAGGGTTTTGGCAATACTGCATCTTCTGCTTTAGAAATAGCTATAAATATATATACAATAGCCACCAGAGCCACAATGCTGAATTTGTCTGTGTGGTTAGGAGGTATGACTGATGGTATTTGCTATCTCTCTCTTATTCTGAGAGCGGAGGAACATGGGAATCTAAACCAATACTGGCTGTAGTTTCAGTCACTGCAGACCATAAGAAGTCAGTACAGATCACAGTAGTTGGTGTTTGCTCTGGTAAGAGCCCTGTGTATAGAATTAATGGTATAAGGGAGATAGAAAGTCTTTCTTCGTGTTGATATATATGCATCTGACTGCAGCTGTCCATCACTTTGGCAAAACCAAAGATCTGGGAGAAAAAAACCTGAAACTTAGAAAACCATTGAAATATGTACAGAAATATTATAAAATCCAGCCTACAGCACTATCAAAACAGACAACACTATTATCACCACAAATATCTCTGATGCACAAACTTCTCACCACCCACTAATCCACTTAAGCAAAGAAGGGATATCTAAAGAAAGGACATGTCTACTTCTCTACTTAAAAGCACCTTAGAGAGAAGTAACTTAAACTGTTGTGAAGAGAGTCCAAAACTATTCTAATAACTGAAGGTTTTATATTCACTTTTTACCAGTGTAAATATCCATGGAGGTCACTGATTTATGAAGTGGACTTAGTATATCCTTAGGCTAAGTCAAAAATAAACACACTGCTGCAAGAGAAAACACTGCAGTGAAGGAGACAGAAGATGTTGCAGAGAAATAAGGAACACAGAAAAGGGAAAGGAATTAAATGCAGTCAGATTCACCTTTTCACCTTTGGATCCTTTGAGACCACGGACACCATCAGCTCCCTAAAGAAATAATACAAAGAATTACCCACAGGCATATAATCAAAAAGGAGTAGGGAGGGGATTCAGTAATTAAGTCGTACCTTTACACCACGAGGACCTGGATAGCCAATGGGACCCTGAGGACCTGGAGGCCCCTAAAATATATTGGAGTAAAGAACTTTTGTTTGTACAGTATTTGGTTAGCAAGCAGTTCTCTTCTGAGTCTAATCCTTGTTCTCTCACTATAATGCAGCAGCCTTGTGTGAGACATCAAAATAACACTGGGCTGCCTGCCACTAAGAAAAACATTGCATGACACCACAAAACACCCCTTCAATGTCACTATATAACTATTAATAGAAGTATGAACTTGGTCCTATGTGTTTATTTGGGAAAAATCTACCCACAATAGAAATTGTCTGAAAGAATGTTAAGTGGAAACTAACAAATAAACAAATGAAAAGATGCCAATTAGAAAGCAATGGTGTTTTACTGGAGAAAATGTGTATGTTAATCACAATGATGACACAAGTCAAAAGTAGAGATCAAAATAATTATAATAATAAAAATGATGGTCTTTAAAAAAAGAACAAGATTCCAAACTAAAAGCTATAAGGCTCATGGTACTATCAATACTGACCGGTGTCTGGATGCTGCTATTTACTGTCTGCTGAGGATTTTAAAGATGCTCAACTTCGATACTATGCAATCCACTGGCAGTGTCTAAAGAAAGTGAGTTCTGTAAACAGTGGAAGCAAGGAAGACTGAAAACATACACTCGTCTGAGGCTGAGCTGCTTTGATGATTCTCTGACATTCTGAGATGGACAAATAGCAGAATCTTTCCCTAATGGAGGTCTTTTTCCCCTTTCCAACTGTGCCTTTTCACAAAAACCTGTTAATATCTCTGAGAAATAAAATTTTCGTGAAATTTGGCTGACATTGATCAGTAAATTCAAAAAAGCATAAGGAACACCTGACAGACAGTCACATAAGTGTACTTTCAAAATACGGTTTCTGTAAGCTTTATTTTCTTAAGAAATTGGGATAAAATATACAAGCCTCTAACAGATAACAACACTCCAGACAAATAGTAATGTGCTGGTGTAAGGGGAATTGTACTTTCTGAAATGTCCTATTCATTTATTCATCCTATTTATCCATAATACAACCTTTTAGTATCAGCACTGAAGTCAGTTCTGCAAATGAAACGGATTTCAGGTGCTATAAAGGAAGCTATTCAGGATAATAAGGGTCATTACGAACAAGTAGAATGCTTCAAAGAGCAACAGACCCTTCAGTGCTTCATAAATAAATAAATTACTTTTCACTGTCATTGACTTGAAGGTGACCTAAAAAATATGATGTGTATGCATGCATTTGTAAATCTTCAAAAAACAAAGTTCTGAAGAACCCAGTGGGTACTCGATACAATGGAATTGTAAACTCAAACTATTTGCAAGTTACCTACATGAAATTCATGGAACCTTTATTGACTGCCTTTCTGTCAACTCCACAATCAGTTTTAATTTAAAAGAGTAATCTCTATATTATTTAGAATCTCAGAAATGTTGTGAATATATGAAAATATAATAAAGATGTTTGTCTACACACTGATTCTTTGAACATGTCATAGGTTTTCTATTATCTTCCTAAATATTTCTTGGAGCAGCAAAGGTGTCATACAGCTGAAAGACTGTCAAAGATGTTCTTGAAAGCTATGTAAATAAATGAAAAAGTTTTAAAACTCACCAATGCACCTTTATCTCCAGACTGACCCTCTTTGCCAGGATGACCCTGATTTAAGAAAAATATATCCGATTTAAAAAATATTCTTTTTTTTTGTAATGACTTTTTATTGTAAAACCACAAATATTTAAACACTTGAATTTCAGGTCACTCATCATCCTTCTTCTGTATTAGAGCATATACACAATTATAACAACTGAAAAGCTGGACAATAGTTATGTTAATGTTTTAGGAATATTCCAATCACCTCTTCTGTTTTGTTAGTGTTTCAGCAGCAAGACATTCTGAAATTGGATTTCTAAGCAAACAGGTTGATTAATATTAAAACATGAAGACATTCCTAAAATTATTTTAAAGATTATGGAATTTATTGTACAAGCCAATAGAAAGCTGATCAAGTTTTAACAATCTATGTCTGTTTTAAACTGTGACCTGTTTTTAAAACAAATTATGTTTATGTCTTAGTCTTTGTTCTATACCACTGACATTAATACTGTAGCACTCAAAACATTGACCAATCTGCTGTTTCTCTTTCTTACAAAATTTACACTAAAATTCCACAAAATGTAAAGGCAATTTAATAAAACTAAAGGCTAATAGAAGATTATTGTTTCTGACAGTCAGTCAGGAATCCTGTTTCTACTGAAGTTCATCAGTCTTATTAGAGGAACATAGGAAAACTATAGTTTTGCTAAGTATGTGGTCCCACATAACATGTAGCCAGTTACTAAAACCATTCATGTTTTTGTGTCATTAACATCCCAAAATGTTTTCAGTGTGTCAAATATGATACAACTTTGATGTGGCTTTTATCTTATATGACAAACGCCTGGTGCTTATATTCAATTTTCTGGCTTCGGAAAACAGTTTAAAATATGTTCTTTATTAAAAAAAAATAAAGTATTTGGTATTTGATTACCAGTAATTGTTAATTATCCTTTAAAAAGTTTGTCTTACTAACTCTGAACATTTGTTATTTGCTTTTTAAAATGCATGTCTCTGTTGTTTAATCTTAATCTCCTAGAATATGCCTTCCTCTGATTTTAAATCTTCATCCAATATCATAAGTATCTATAACATTAAGTGACTTTAAAAATGTTGCTATTAAAGAGCATATTTGTATTCCTTTAGATGTCCATTAATTCCAGTATACCACTTTTAACTATCTCTCACCTTCAAAACAGAAGGACATTTCCTCACATAGAAGTGAAGTGAAATAGCATAGCAAGAATTTTCTTGATCTGAAAAAAAGTTCTTGAGTTTTTATCTAATCCTAACACAGATATCATGGGAGCAGTTAATAGGTCATTACATCAGGAAGGTACCGCTCATTGCTTTCAATCACTAGTGTAGTTCTACAGTTGTAAATATGTCATATCAATTAGAATGGACTTAGTTTAATCTGACTCTCCTGCCCTTCTTCCGAACAAACCTACTTGTGCATAAGGGAGATAATTCTGGGTACGTGTACTGTGACTGGCTAGGAAGGAGTTAATTTTCATCACAGCAGCCTATATAGTGCTGTGTTTTGAATTTGTGATTAAAACTGTGCTTGCACAGAGTGGAGTTTTTCCCTTTGTCCCATTCCAATCCCTCAGTTAGTAGGCTGGGGGTGAGCAAGAAGCTGGGAGGGGACACAGCTGGGATAGCTGTCCCAAACTGACCAGAAGAATATTCCATAACATATGATGTCATCCTCCACAATAGAAGCTCAGAAAAAGCAGAAAGAAGCAGGGGACATTCACGATTATGGTTTCCCTTCCCAAGTTATCCTTATGTGTGCTGAAGCCCAAATTTCCAGCAAGTAGCTGGCCATCTGCTTGCAGATTGGAAGTAGTGAATGCACTCATTTGCTTCGTCTGTGTAGGTAGCTTTGCTCCACTTATTCAATTGTTGGTACCTCAAACCATAAGGTTTCTTTTTTTCTTTTGATTATTTCCCCCACCCAGCTGGGGGAGGAGGGACTGAGCGACTGGGTGGGTGCTTAGCTTTAGCTGTTGACTGGGGTCAACCCACGACAGTAGGGATGTATATCAGGTACAGCACCTGATTATCTCTTACAACATTTCTCCCCAGCTTTTAAGGTTTAACAAGCTGCAGATTTTAACATAATGCATATGTTTGGAAGTTAATATTGTCCCCAGAATGCAGAAAAGGATAAGAGGGAAAGTTCAAACGTTTAGACAATGATTCAAGACACTGATACGCAGCTGGACTATCATTGCATATTTAACGTTCTTCATGAAAATGGTACTTTCACAGGTAAAAGAGTGATTGTGAGAGCCCTGGGCACAATTCTGTATTTGTAATATAAGCATCTATGCAGTGAAACCCCTGCCATCAGTTCTGTTCTTCTTATCCTAGCGAAACCCTGCTGAAACTCAGCTTTACGAAACAAAGATTTAACTTAAAAGAAAAATTCTAAGGGAAATGGCCTGGAAAGGAGAGACATGGTCTGAGAAGTCACACTGACTGTCTAATGGCTCTTGGTGGTATAAAAAGATGATGTTTTTGATGGAAGAAACCTTGTGTTTATGAATGTTATTATGAACAATGATTCCATTTAAGTTTAATGCTTGAACTGTAAACAGGGTTACTCAGGTGGTTAAACTCTATTCACATGAGCGAATATATCCTCAGAGCTAAACTGAATTCCTTTCTGCTTCCAAGATTCTAAGGTTTGCCTTAGGTATGTCCTAGTGAAGACAATGAAAAAGAAGCTCAAACATTTAATATGCACCTTAGGTCAGAAAGCAGAGAAAAATCTAGTTTCTCCTGTTTCCTTAGAAAACAAGTGGTTAGTGTTTTTACAGATGATTTCCTTTGCCATACTGACATAGTAGGAATACAGTATCTGGCCTTTTGTTTGTCAGTTAGGTTATTTACACATCCTTGCAGATATTTCAGATGTGTTTCAGCATCTGGGACCACATTTTAAAAGCCCACAGCCACTTTTAGCATCTGCTTCAAAACCATATTTCTCTTACTATTAACAGTTCAAATGATACAGAGGTTTTTGAGGGCTTTTATAATGGTGTTGCCAGCTAGGACTATCAGAGCTTTTACTGTCCATTTTTTTTTTTTTGAAATACAGGTATCCAGAAATATTTATTACTTGGTAAAAGTATTTAAACATTCAAGTGATGAAATATTTGATTACTTACAGGAGGCCCATCAGAACCAGGAAGGCCAGGAAGGCCAGGCTTGCCTTGAGGTCCCTAAATGCAGCAACAGAGACACATCATAAGAACAATAACAAACATTCTATCATTTGCTAGGATGATGAAGGATCATCCTTGCTTACGACTGGTATGTCCTAAACCAGCAAACTACCTTAAATCTTTTTAGTATTTTAATCTCTGTTAAAACAACTGGCAAACACACCCCAGGTGTAGAGTAGCTGTAAGAGAAATAATAATTTTTTTAAAAAGGAAAGAAAAGGAAAGCCCCCCACTACCATATCCAATACATTTAATTTTAAAAGCTAAGGACATTTAATGTAGTTATATCTAAATTTCTTTCTAGAGATATCAGATATATAAAAAAATATAACAAAACTAAACTCAGAAAGATACTATAGTACGATAGATAAGTGCACAGCCAGTTCTTACAATCTTTAGCAAATACAAATCACCCATATTTTTAAATGAGGTGCTTGCCTGACAACAGGCTTCTGGAGTTACTCTATGAACATGCATACACATAACACAAGGTGGGGAAGAATTCTTCAGTGTACAAAATTAACTATTTTTTATAATTTCAGGAATAAAAGGGATCACCATATGAAAGATACCAACAAGAGAGGCAAAGAGTGTAGGTTACAGAACCCCAGCCGTTACAGCTGAAAGGCATGGTAGATCTTTGTGGATGTACCACGGAATTTGTTTACTGTGTACCTAGCCCATTTTCCTAGAATAATACTGCTTAGGCACACAGGCAGTTAAAAAGCATGTATATTGTTTCCTAAAATCTCCTTCAATTTCCTCTAAAATATATACTAAACAGTGAATGAGAGCAAAATCAAAGAAGAATCAGTAGAGCAGAAATTCAGCAAAAAGAGGAAAAAATTAAAATTAGCATAAAATTCTATAGTGACATTTTTGAAATTAACAGAAGACATGTTTCAAACCACAGGAACTTGTACATACAGATAGATCAGGAAAAAAACACCAATTCACACTACAGTATGCCAATTACACTGCAGAGTTATGTCAAAATATAATCCTTGAAGAAAGAGAACAGTTAGATTTGAGTAGGCAAAACTTTGTTATAAAAAAGAAATTAATAGAAATAATTTTCACATCTTGCTGTGAATTAAACAGTACACAAGTTTTAATATTGTAGATGGGATTCTGAAGCTAGTAACAGCAAATGGATGCAAATTAAAGCAAGGAAATTACACACGTGAAAACGTCTATGTAAGAGAAAAGCCAGGTGTCCATTGGTTATTAATTTAGTTGATGATTTCAAGAAGATCTGCTAATATTTAGATCTTCGGTTACTATTTCGTAAAATATAGCAAAGCCCTTAAGCACATAAGCAAGGTTGTTGCACAGAACTGACTGTGAAATACCAGAATAATGCTGTAACTTACTTTTTCACCAGGAGGTCCAATAGGACCTTGTGGACCGGGAAGCCCCTATTAAGAAGAAACCAGTATAAGAAAACAGGGAGAACAATATACATACATTCACCCTACTAAAGGTCCCTCATTAATCTGTTTAAACACACTGGCAAATATAAGTGGCTTTTCTTTCCCCCTTAGATGGGGAGTTTTGTGTGAGCCTTTTGCACAAGCCACTATTCTGGCAGCAGGTCTGTAACAAGATCCTATTCAGAACCCTCCTCCAGGTGTGGCCATTCCTGCTGCATTCCAGGAACACTGAATGAGTCATTTTACTCCTGAATGAAAAATCCCTCTGAAAGCTTACTTGAACACTCTGCTCCCACTGCCCTTGATGCATTAGTAGTATTATTTATAAAATCCTTGAAGCTTTATCAGTTTTACATGTGAAAAGCTAACATTTTTGTATTTTCCATTTATTAAACATTTGCTGCACATTACATTGTATTTCTTGAGAGCTATTTCACACTTACTTGTGGGCCTGGGATTCCTTGCTGACCAGGAGGTCCTGGTTCCCCTTGAGGACCCTACCATGCAAAAAAATACCAGGGCATTAGGTTTGCATTTCTACACTACAGATCTTTGTTGACAGGACTAAAAGGAATACAAACTCATCTTTGTTCCTCCCTCTTTAAAGTCTACCACCAACTTTCTATCCAGTAAGATATTTTTGCATGCTAATGAATATCACGGTCTTTTCTTCAATAAAGAATAACAGCTCATACATAGGATCTAAGCACTGGAGTCCATGGTGCTAAAGAAGTTTAAGAGAAAACATGGTTAGGCCTTCTGGGTGAAAACTAAGTAACAGAAGGCTTTTCTTGTCTGTGTCAGATCATGATGAATCTGAATATTTCAAAAGAAAAGTTTAATTAAACGGAAGGGACAGCATAATGGCAGGGACAAGAGAATGTGGAAAGGATTCTTAGAATCCACACCTTTTAAATTTCCAGTTTACTTACTCACCATATTTCCTTTTGGGCCTGAAGGTCCATCAACACCTGCAATGCCCTGCAACAAACAGTATGAACATGAACAACTTTCAATGGATTTCCATTTTTCTTCTTGCAATTGCAAATAGAAACTGGTTCATACGTACAGGTTGTCCAGGGGGACCAGGTGTACCTCTGGGGCCCAATAATCCCCGTGGACCCTGGAGGAGAAAAAACACTTATTAATACTTGCATGATTTTTGTGAACAATGAGAGGCTTGGGAGTGAGGCTTGAAAAGGAACGTCATAAAGAGTAAGAAGGATGAAAGAAAGGCAGCATGGGGGTTGAGAGAGAGAGGAAGGGAGGAAAGGAAGCAGGGAAGGAAGGGAGGAAGGGAGGAAGGGAGGGAGGGAGGGAGGAAGGGAGGAAGGGAGGGAGGGAGG
>VZRU01011014.1:167150-230950 GCA_013398155.1 Pedionomus torquatus | reverse complement strand
ATAATAATAATTATATATATATGTATATATATATATATATGAAAGAGAGAGAGATATAAGAGAATGATAAGCTGCTAGGATGAGGGAAAAGCACAGAAAAGCACAATCCAGAGTATTCCTTATACTGCCTAAAATACTCTTTCTCCAGAATGTAATTATCTTATGTCCCCCTGGGTTTTGTTAATAAAAGTAGTCACTGGAGGGAATAGTGGCAAGAGCTATTGAGACAACCTTTCAGTTTCACTGTGCTGCTGTAATTATACACAATGAGTTTTATGATAACCTGGCCAGTATTTTCTGTTGGTAGCAGTAGGATGCACGATCTACTCAGGTTTGTCCATCTGCTCCTCTGCTTTCGAACTAATGGACACTGTACATTACAGAGGGTAAGAATTACAGGGAAAAAGAGGAGGTTGGAAGGGAAGGACTTGGTTGTTACTGTTCAGATAAGGGCTGCTGCTGAATCATCACATTAGAGAAGGCAAGAAGCATAAAAGAAGGTAAAGGAACCATATTTCTTATACTATAGTCTCACCTCTTCTAAGTTATGACCAAATATTAACAACTGGGATGAGTGGAAGGAAACTACTTTGGAGGAAAATATGATTGCATTCTGGAGCAAAGAGAAAACTAGGTGGCCTCCAACAACTTTTGTTGCCATCTTCTATGTATGCTGCTGTAGATGTGATTGGCATATCTCTGCAGTTACTTTTTCTTCACACAATAAACCAATAGAAACTTGCTTCATCCTTTTCTCTAGGTTACCCAGAGATTACTTGTGTTCATTTTCCAATATCACAACTGCATACTTGTCCATGTTTTACTAGATACTTCTTTGATCTAATGAAAACTGCTAACATTACTCTTTGAGTCCAATGCCATAGTGATGACGTAAATAAAAATTACAGCAGACATAGAGGCCAAATATTTTCCAGTCCAGCTGTGCCATCACAGTAGACAAAGTAACAGTTTCCAAATTAAGTGTATCTTTCAAACATGAACGCTATAATAACTGCAGAAGAGAATTTCACTCTATGTCGGAGGATAAATACAATCACCTGGGAGAAATTTAGAAAAGACTAGTCTTCTACAAAGCTTATGATCTTGGCTGCAGCATTTGTTATTTTATATCATGCTACAGATGCTTTAGAAGAGCTGTTTGAAAGATGGTAAATGCTAAATTAAAACATTTAGGGGATTATTGAGCCTGAAAAGTATCAATTTCCTAAAAGAGAAAATTGCAATTACAAGATTGATCAGGTGGTTTTGGCTTGCTGAGCTTCCTACCTGGTTTTATTCTTTCATTGTGATTTTTTTGTGAATCATCCATTTAAATTATTTGTAGAGATTACAGAGGTAAATTTATTTGTGATCAAATAGTTGTTTTACATGCCAGCAGAAAAACTGGTTTGTGTTCCATGTATAGACTTTATACAAATATTAGGCTTTTTTTAATATCCACAAGGCCACTTTCCAGATCCTTTGGTATTAGCAGTGACACCAAATTCAGGACTGAAGTAAGAAAGTACAATTCTTCGAGAAATCTGTATGGCTTCTAATTGCTTTTATGAATGCCTCTTAAGAATTTCCCAGATTCAGCTTATAGTGAGTCAAGGTCATTCTGCATACTCTTGCTTTAATGTCTCCCTCTGTACAGCTACCACAAGAAGTTTTGTAAATATTATTACAGAGATGACTGACTGTAAAAGGATACATAGTTATTTATGTAAAACTATTTGCTGGTTACGTAAGTCTACTGGTGTGTTCTAACCAAACACCCCAATATCTACAGTAAAAACTGATTTAGTATTTAAGTTGCATTGCAGACCTTTAATAAAAATGCAAACTATGGCTTTAATTATATCAGGGTGGGTTTTTTTCTGATAAAATAAGTACAAATACAGAGGTGTAGTCAAGGCCAGAATGATATCCATGGACTTGAACTATTGTGTTCTTAAACCAGTGAACCAGTTTTGTTTACATACCACAGGACCTGGTCTTCCAGTGAGTCCCATGGGACCAGGCGGACCTCTCATAGCAATCTGAGAAAACAAACAGAACAAAACAACAGGTATCAAGAGCTGCCAGCCAGCATACAAATTCTATATTAATACAATTCCACAATGCATTAGCAAATAGCTCCCATCTTTGACTCAGTTGTCAATAAGGGTAACTACTGTGATGAGATGATGCTTAGAGCTCTTTACTTCACATCCTGCAGGATATAAAATGGAAATGTTTTTGGAGCTGTACCCTTGTGGCATTTCTGTTTGTTGGCCCCTTGTGCTCACCCTAGCTTGCTGAAGAATAGCTTGTGCTTGAGCTTCCTGAGCTGAGATTGTTGGACCCTTCTCACCATCTCCACCAAAGCGGAACTGCAAGTATCAAAACAAGAAAGGATTCAGAATTTATCAAATTAAAACCATACTTGTTATTTGCTGCAACCGTATAAACCACTTCAAAGGTACAGGGCTTCCATCTTTAGTACACTCCACTAACTTCAGAAGTCTGCTGCATTGGGGTCACTGGATCCAGTCTGAATATTTAGTAATTTGCAACAGTTTAGAACTGAATTCCTAATCTAACCTCTTATGAGCAAAGATTTTCTTGATTTCATAAGATTTTGGTTTTCGTTTTGTTTGCTTATTTGTTTGTGTCAAAAAGAAGCCAGAAAAAATTCTAATTATTGGCAAAACTTCTTAAAATATATTTCAAAATTAACTAATTATTTGTACATTGGTAGCTACCCACAGCAAAATGCAATTCAATTTAAGGCAGATATCTAAAATGGAAAAGTTCTGTGTCATTTCTGAAAGCTTCAAAATAAATTACAGAATAAAATCTAAGTACTCGCTGCTACACTCCTGGACTGTCATTTCTCAGGCAACTGCTAGCAGAAGCTTTGCAATGTTGTACAGACACATTGTAATTCCAAGAAGCAGCACAGCTTTTCAAAGGTATGGTATAGGCACACTGAATATCAGCTCTATGAATCTTTCACTGCCCACAACAATTTGTTTGGTTTGCCTACACCCAGAGTTGGCACAGTAACTGACTGAGGTCTTTCTCCTGCAGCCATGTTATTATCAGAATGGAAGAATTGTTTTTCAAAGTAATGAAATCTTATTGCTTTAAGATCCCAGAAGTGAGCACCTGACTTTTTCTAAAATAAGAAGAGAACTACCAAAGCTCCTGTCTTCTTCCTTCTTCAAGGAGGCCAACTGGTTTGCAGGGATCCACATAATGTGCAATCAACCACATTTTCAAAATGTTTTTTCAAGCAAAAGTGCCTAAATTAATTGTTTCACAGCCACTGAAAAGATTAACTTATTTTGGTGAATTCAAGCCCCCCATATGACAATGAAGAGCCACACATCCCACAAAAGGCGTCTCCCACATATTACTTGGTGTTTTGAAAGTATCGCTGTGACAAGATGGTTTGCCACTGACAAGATTCGATTCCACCTGGTTACTCCTTTATAACAGGATGAGCCTCAAACTAGTAAGCAGATCATCTGTTATAAAAGGATAGTGGCTTCTCAGTGGCATTTATAAATGTGGAAAAGAATTTTGGATGGTCATTAAATAAGTAGGCTGTAAGCTGGGAAAACTGAAGCTGATTTCTTTCTTCCTGAGAAATTTTTGGTTTGACTTGGTAAATCACTTGTTGTGAGACTCATTAACATCTACTGAGTTTTTCTAAAGTTACAGATAAATATTAGTCCACACTTATTACCTTTAATGGAGCAAACCTACACATGGAAGAATGATTAGGGAATAATTCCCCTAAGGAGTAGTGGCCTTTTTCGATCAACTAATTATTGGTAAATAAATATTTCTATTACACAGCCAGCTGAGATAATATAACTTAGTGCAAGCAAGAGGTCAATAACATTACCTTATTTTAATAAACTCCCATTGATTTTGTTCATAAATAGAAAATAAACTTTACAAATTTATCCTTTGCTCATTGACAATTGATGTAGTTCTGCCTCCTGTTTCAGAACTGCAGCAACTACAGCTCCAAGACTTGTTTACTTGCTTTGCTTTACTTACCAAAAGTACACCCTTTCATTTACAGTTAATTTATCAGTTCTGTGGGAACTGGTACTCATCAGAGCTTTCAGGTACACATATATACTTAGGAATAATGAATTCCATGCATATACTACTTTTCATACTACAAAGCTGCAAGATACTTTAATAGCTTTGGGCTTGTTCCTCCACCTGCTAAAACAGATGGTGTTTTGCTTTGACTCCAGTGGGAGCAGAGCTGGCTATGTGCATATATTTCTATTCAAAGGATGCACTGATTCTTCAAAGAAGATACTGAAGTCCAATTTTAAGCATGGAATGCTTAAAATTCTCCATGTCAAGGAGACTTGAAAGCACACACACCCACTGGGAGTACAGCTCTTTGTGCAACAGCAAGCTCCTTGTTTAGGAGATTTAGTAGCAAATAAAAGTTACTGTTGAAAATAATTTCAGTGAGTGTAATACATTAGTGTAGGTTCCAGTCTGGCAGTCATTCAGGAGCTAAAGCAATATGCTTTGTTTCAGGGGTAAAAAGGTACCATATGATCTTCAAATGCTTACACCACACAAGAAACTGTATAAACTCTCAGTCCAAAGGCAAAGTCAGATGAAAAAAGAAAACACATATACATTTATTGAAACACAGTTCCTCTGTTTGGAGGCTGGCTATGCTGAAATCATAGTACAACTTACCGGCAACATTAACATGGTACCTGGAGGACCTGCTAAGCCATCAGCACCAGGGAGACCAGGGCGACCAGGTGGACCCTAAAAGGGATGACAGAAAAAGGGAGGAGAACAGAAAAGATAGTTATATAAGATAAACCTTTGAGTCACTCTTACACACTTAGGCTTGTATTTATAGTGATGCACTTGAAGGATTAATATTCTCTCTGCAAGTGCTTTGGCAATGTTATTCATTATTAGTGAGGTAATTAACTGAATTTGGGGAACACATTCAGCTATAGGGAAGAAAGCTATTTTCTCATACTATTTTACTTGGAAATTATACTAAAAAATGCAGTTTGGAGTACCTAATTACAGAGGGTCTGCTAATGATTTCGTAGGTTGGGCTGAGCTGAGATTTGCATTGTATTCCAGTGTTTTCTTCTTTTGATATAGAAAACACCGCAGTTTCTTTAAAGCTTTTGAGTAGCTTAATTTTCAAAGGCTACATAAGTCCTGCAGCTATGACTTCAAGTCTATTTTTTAATGAAATCTAATTCTCAGTTTAAAAACAGTTTTAAAAGACCTAAACTTTTTGTTTAAACTGGAGTGTACCAATGTATGTACACAATGTGCATAATTATTGATCCAACAAGCTGCATAAATCAATATTTCTGTTGTGGTAACAGCTGGATTTATAATTGCACTTTTCCTCTCAGCAATTTGCATGCTGCATTTTTACTAGATGAAGCTGTCAAGGGCAAGAAAGACCTGCATCAGGAGTGGTCATTTTCCTGCTGGTATCTGTGCAACAAAGTACTCATTCACCAGAAGGACTCCCTGCAGGGTTCCAATGACAGACCAACAAACATCAAACTGTCTTAACTGGTTCCTTCTGCTGAGCAGGAGTTGAACAAAATAATGAGAAAGCTGATGTGAAATTTTTTTGTGTTTTTTCCCGTCTTCAGGAATTAAGATTAGTAGTTTGTTACTGAGTCTGTTTGAGCTCTTCAAAAAAGCCTGAAGCATCAAGAAAGCACGGAATGTTATAGTATGGAATAATAATAACACACTACAGATAAATCTTAAATTGAGAAATACTACTAATTCAGATGTAAAATACTCAATGAAATGAATTGTTAAAAAGAACCGTTGTATATCTAGGCATTTTTTAGTTAACATTAAAAAATAGAAAAAATAATGAAATGCCATATGATTATGTGTCTTTGTGGAGATTAGAAATGAAAGATTAGATCAGAAGGTGAAAATTAGATTACTGAAGATAAAAATAAAGATTAGATAAGTTTTTATATTCTTCCTCCATTGCACCATTTTATATGGGTGAAATTCATCCTTACAGTAAGCAGAAGTGAGACCATTTATGGTCTTCTTCAGAAGGATATGTTCATTCATTTCTCTATTGTCTTATACCTATTATTATGATTAGAATGATACAATAATTTAATATAAAAACTGAAGTTCCATAGGCTACTACAAGAAGTGGTGGATTTCTCACCTAGTTGTTCTGTAATTCTGTGCTGAAACAACATTCTCAATTATTCTAGTATTCTAGTGGGCTTCTTAAAATTAAGCAATGTGCTTTTCTTGAGTAGTAATTACCTCAGAAGGTTACTGTCCTAAATTTTTTACCTAAGATGAGAAGGGGCCAGAACAGTTACAGCAAAAGCTAGAGCCTTTATTTGTATACACTGGTTGTTCTTCATGTAAAAAGACAGACCTGTCCACATATGTTTAAAATTTAAAGTAAGTAATTCCATCCTATTTCATTATGATAGAATCTGACAGCAGAATCCATTATTGTAGCTGTATGCTCTCATGAGTTTGGTAACTCATGTCTACAGTTATTTTTTGATATAATGTGTCCTTTTTGATATAAAATATTCAGCCTGTTTCATGACATGTACATAAAGTGTTTAGTCAAGAATTTCCATATCATTAGTTCTGTAAACAGTTAAAAACCTATTATTAGTAATTATTGCATGAAAATGTATTAAAATTCCTATTTTGTAAGTCTGAATTGCAAAATATTTTGTTTAGTTATTCTACAGGAAAGGAATATGAAAGAAGTGTGGATGCTGACTTACTATGAGAGTGAAGCATTGTTGGGATTTTAAAATTATCTCATTATTCAGTGAAGCAATAGCTTCCTCACAACATCTATACACAAATACAGCATGAACATGCTAGACTAATCAGTAAAATATCACTCATAAAACTCTGGAAAGTTTTTTTTTTGTAACATATTTTCCTCAAATAAATATATTTAAGCTGTGTCAAAATGGAGTTAGTTGTGGCAGTAAGATGAGGCTTGTAAGAACTCGTCACACCAAAATAACAGCTTAAATTTCAATTATATTAAAGGCTGGATAAGCTTCTCCTGGAGTATGTTACTTAACATGGCCAATAAATTCTGCCTGGATTTTCTAAATATTATCCCTCACTTTCAATACTTCTATGTGTATTTTGATTCTGTAGATCCTGTTTTTTCTCTGTATGTATAACATATCATAGCTGAGTTCATACTGATTTTTTAAAAAATCATTCAAATCCATATGAAATGTTTCTACCTATTGCTTTACCATATTTTAAAATATTTCACATCAAACCAGAGAAACACAGACAAATAGGAACTTTTTTTTTTTCCAGTATTTACAGTACCTATTTCTACCACTAATGAAATGCTGGTCCATATTCTCAGTTGATTTGCTCAGCTGAGTAAATGAGCCCCACTTCCACTGGGGGAAGCTTCTTAACCTACATGTATGTACTTCAGATCAGGATCTAACCTACTTACTTTTGGAGCAATTAGTGCAAGACATATCATAAATACCCAGAATAATCTAGATGCTGACTTACCCTTTCACCAGGGTCACCTGGAGGACCAACAGGACCTTGTAGACCTGGGGGACCTGTAAGACCCTATGGAAAATGAAAGACATTATTATGCTGAATGACACCTTGCTGCATTTTTTAACTATTTTTTGTGTGGGAAGTTATGCTGAATGCACCTGTGTAAGGTGGCATACATATTTTTTTTTATTTACAAAGATTTATCGTCAACATTCAAAAGTTTGATTTTCATGTGCACTCAGCTTGCAGCATGCTGACACTGAAAATGCTGGCGCTGACCCTTTCTACTCCCTTCTAAAGATGCTAAGCCAATATACTATTTGGGATCTATGATAAAACCAGTATTAACTAATGTTAACTCATGAATCATAGAATCATAGAATGGTTAAAGTTGGAAGGGACCTTAAAGATCATCAAGTTCCAACCCCCCTGCCATGGGCAGAGACACCTCCCACTAGACCAGGTTGCTCAAAGCCCCATCCAGCCTGGTGTTGAACACTTCCAAGGATGCCAAAGCACAGTAGATCAAAGGCAATAAAAGGAAATAGTGTTTAATCTACTTACAGCAGGTCCTCTTGGTCCTGGTGGCCCTTCAATGAGCATACCCTAGAGGGGGATAAAAAAGTTACTAAATTGGTTGTGTCTTGAAGAAAAATCATAGAATTATCCAAGCCGGAACTGACCTCGAAAGGTCATCTAGTCCAAGCTCCCTGCTGTCGCAGGGACACCCCTAACTAGACCAGGTTGCCCAGGGCCCCATCAAGCCTCACCTTGAATATCTCCAGGGAAGGGGCCTCAACCACCTCCCTGGGCAACCTGTCCCAGTGTTCAACCAGCCTCAGAAGAATTTGTTTCTAATATCCAATCTAAATCTGCTCTTCTCCAACTTAAAGCCATTGCCCCTCATCCTGTCACTGCAGGCCATTGTAAACAGACTCTCCCCCAGCCTTCCTGTGGGCCCCCTTCAGGTACTGGAAGGCTGCGATTAGGTCTCCCTGGAGCATCCTCTTCTCCAAGCTGAACCACTCCTGCTCCCTCAGCCTATCCTCATAGCAGAGGTGCTCTTTAGGTATCCTGCTGGATATTATAAATCACAAAATTATTTTTGTGTAATCCATGTCTTCTTTCAAAATCAGTTACATTTTAGTTTTTAACCATCAAGCAAGATGCTACAGTGTAACTTCATCCTACTGTAAAAGCAACTTGTTTACTATACTACTATTTAAAGATGAGAAAAATTCTGTAAGCTGCTGATCCATTAATGTGCTCATGACCAAGCGGTAACCTCCAAGAAAGTATTTAATTAAACTTTCAGTAGTTTGGTTGTACCAGCACAGCTTAAACATACAAGCATTAATTTAACTTCCTTGCTCTTTTTGAAACCTGTAGTTACACTCTTACCTGTGCCTAAGCTAGAAGCTACCTCTGTAGGTCTGTCCAAGTTGTAGTTACTAAATGGCGTGAAAAGAATATCTATGCTCTGTTTTCCTCTGCACAAGATCCTTTTTGTTTTAAGGAATAAGTGGTTAGAACTTTGTGTAGCCAAAAGAGAAGTCTGAACAGGCTAGTATCTGTTATCACTTTTACGCCATCCACACTGCCTGTGATTGTTTCAGAGATCATGGATAAGGCTATTGTTATCCTATCATGACCAGCATGGTTTGATAATGATGTATCAACAGTATACGCATATTATACAGTGCAAAAGAAAAACTCACCCACATCTGTACTTACAGGTTCAATCACAGCTGGTTCTCCCTTTTGGCCTTTTTCTCCGTAAGCCCCATGTCCAGTCACCTGGACAGTAAAAACAGCCCCCAAAATGAAAATAAGTAGAAAGTCTAAGGACCTGGTACAATAAAGAACTGAAGCAACCTAAAACTGTAAGCTAAAGCTGGAATTGATCTGTGCTATGAAAAACAAATCACAGACACAAACCATATAAATGAAAAATATTTAATACATGAGAAATGGAAAATGCAAAAGCTGCATGCATACTTTTCAAATTATCAGATATTGTCCATTTGTAGTTTTCTGATGAGAGGCAATAGTTTGCATCCCATGGTTTGCATTATGACTGTTGAATTATAATCTAGAACTGAGTGTAAGTCACAAAGCTTTTTCTTTTCTTATTTGAATGGATAAATTCTTGGCAATTAAAAATGATTCTTCATGGCTTTCTGAGTTAAGCAAGCTTGATGTAAGATGGAAAGAAAGATATCTTGGTCCCATATAGACATTGCTCTTCAAGCTCCTAATTTCATTCATTAGACATGCACAATATTTAAAGTATTCTGAGAAGAGTCTGTGACTTCACGGCATATATGGCAAAGGAGTAAAGTGGCATTGTAAACATTAAATAATATTTCATGAATTAGCATCAACTGTAAAATTCTTTTAGGATTAGCTCTATGGAAAGTTTGGGGTTCAGGATTACAATAGGTCAATAAAACATGCTAATGGCAGAACATTCACGCTTCAAATAAAGAAAAAGTTTTTTTTTTTTTTAAACCAGGAAATATTTATTTTTCTTCAGAAGTACCTCTCTTGATTGCAGACATATCCACTGCAAGCTAGAAATTAAATTCAGCTCTGATCAGATGAAAATTTAAAATGTGTTGTTTTTTTTTTAGTTTCAGTAGAGTGATTCCATGTTTGCATCAAAACAGCTGGGGAGTTGAAAATATTAAGGATAATGATACAGAATTAAATATGAAATATTTTGGAAAGAAGAGATTCATGGCTTGTGCATTTTTTATTGATTTATAAATGCACAGATCTCACTAGTAATGATGCAATACTTCATACATATTAAGTAGCAAAAGGCACAGATAAGCATATTTTTTATATAGTAGTTTTATTATATTAATGAAAATTGGTTGGAATCTTTGGAAATATTGCCTCTTTTTTTAAGTTTCTACGTGCTGGGTACTTTTAATTTTGCCTTTTTTACCCCAGGTAACACATCAAAGAAAAATGATATGATATATCTGGTTTGGCAGACAAGAGTTATGTTAAAGTTTTAAAATAAACCCAGGTCAGAGCTTGGGTTCTAATGCAAGCTTCCTGACTCCTTCAGTTTTGTAGCAGGCATTTAAAGTTGAAATTCACACCAGGGGATGGAGTCTACACAGTCATTTGCTTAATCCAGGCACAAATGGTGCCTTACGGGCTCACTGCTTCGCAGATAGTCTGACCTTTTTCTATGTCATTCTGCCACAGTGTCCCCATCTGTGCTAGAAGGAAAAAAGTAAGCTTGTATCACATTGCACAGATAAGGATCATTAAAAAAATACAATGACCCCAACAGGGTTTAGAGAGGAGTGACAAATGAAATACAGAAGTATGGGTTTCAAGGTTGGCAGAGAAAAGCAACCTCACAGCATTTGCTGTTATGTCTTCAATCCTTTAGAAACTGAAGTTCAGAGATTCTGAGGAGAAAATAAAGGTAAGACTAAGGAAATATAGCAAACAAAGTCCGCTAACAAAATTCTGCTTTCCTACTATATTTGGGGCCTGCCCAATTAAAAATCCAAGTGGCATTTAATTTTGCTTACAGTCTTAGTCATAATAGTTTTCTTTGTAGCTTCAACAATTCAGTAAACTGATAAATGAGGATCTTGGCACAACTAAAGGAAAATTAAAGCCTTGCTGTTAAGCCCGTGATTAAGTCAGAGGGAAAGAGCGCTATAAAACACACAAAAAAGAGCATGATTCACAAGATCCACTATGGCATCCTATCTTCTTTTATATATACTGAGCTGTTCAATCATTCTTGCAAGGTCATAAACCTGTCACCATTGACTAAGTTTATTTTCATGAAAGGGTTCAGACCTTCACCTTCCAGTCATGAATTTTCTCCTTGGAAAGTAGCAAAAGCCATATGATTCTAGACAGTTACATATCTTTCAACTTCTTCAGGCAATCACATAAAAATATTAATTACAGTACTTTTACCTGCATTGAAACTTACATTCTTTCCAGCTTTAGCTCTAGCTTAAAAAGATTTTTTAAACTATTCATTTTATCTTTAATTTTTTTTTAATTCCACCTCTTCTTTACTCTCCCTCCCATCTTCAACCCTCCCTTGCTCCTTCACCAAAAGAGACAAATAAAAAGAAAGGGTTCAGGTTTACTAAAATAAGAGGATGGGCTTGATCCAAAGCCTATAAAAAGTAAGAATATATCTAATATATACATGGAGCTCTAGATCAGGCTCTGTACATTTCTGAGACTGTGAAACTACAAAGGAATCACTAAATGAAATTAATCTGCATTGCACCTTCAATCAACTTACGCTCGTTTCTGTGATATCGGTCTCTGCAGGAACACCTGGACCAAACTCCTCATTAGTGGAATCAGTTGGTTTCTCTTCATATTCTTTATATTCATAAAAATCATATTCGCCTAAATCTCCATCTACCAGCAGATCAGATTCACTGAGGTCTACTCCTCTGCTTCCATATTCAGTTTCCTCAGTTTTTTTATCATAATCCTCTCCAGTTATGTATTCTTCAGCAAATACTTCTTCAACAGGATTTTGCTATTCGTATCAGTAGCAAAGATTTGGGAATAGGAGGAATACGTGAGTTATTGTTAGTAAAGCAATGTAAGCATATGCTGATCCACCATGATGACTTGTCAAAAGAAGAAAGAACAGTAGAACTATAGCATATTGTCTTTTAATTAGAGTCTGAAGGAATGGAAGTCCATCCTTTCAGAGTAATTAAAAGATCTTTGTATAAGTAGTACAAAGAAGTAATGCTTTCATACGCTTTTTTGTTTTATTTCCAAAACCAATGAATTCAATATGTACTGCTTGTTTAATGTTACTTTAGTGCCAAATATAGCTAAATTTCCCTGCTTGGTTTCACGCTTACAAGCATTCATTCAGACCTTTTTACCGTAAAAATGTAAAGGAAGTACAAGCATCACTCTAGTAAAGCCCAGTCTTCTTTATTATTATTATTATGTCTATAAATATCAACGCTGAGCTAAATGTTTCAATTTATTTTCTCTTGTTAATGATTTTTCAGTTTAATCGTCACTCAAAAAGTCACGATTCATGTCTGTTATGGCAATTTATATATTTTTTGGCTGAGTCAAATTCCACCTGCAAAACTCACAATAATTTTAACGTCTGAAACCTGAGCTTTAATTTTCAAATATGTAAACTGTCAAACCAAGCAAACAACTTCCAAGCACCAAAGCAGTTTAAAAGAATGTTATATTTGAGATGTACAAAACCATTAAAAAAATAATAAAAAGGACTGCCTTATTCTGTTACAAAGGTCTTGTGAAAGGGTCATTTTGAAAGAAAACAAAGTTCAGACATTGCTAATATAAAATGGATTATTTTAGATGGTCAGACAAGACGAACTAATACAATTTTAAAAAAATATATTTAGATGCTAGTCAGCATCCAGAGTAATCAAAAATACCTTTATCTAATAATGATATTAAAATATATTGCAATTAAAATCAAAGGCCAGATTCTGATTTGACAGTTCCTTATTCCATTAGCTGCAAGACTGACTTTTGTCTTAAAGCTAGAGTAAATGCAGATCTGAAAGAATCCTAAGCCAAATTTTTCCATTTTGCCTTTAATCAGAACTGCTCTCACTAAGGAAAGCATTTAGCTTTGGATGTACTATTGTACAATTGGCCTATAATTGCCGAAGAAAGAGAGTGATTTGAATACACCTCTGTCGACCAACTTGTGAGAATTAAACATGAAATTTAACACAGGAACAGTTTACAGTAGAATGAGTAAAATATGTCTTAATTTACCTTCACCTTCCGAGATACATAGGAGAGAAACCCAAAAACAAATGGGGACACTTTTTCCTCTTTTCAAATGAGGGAAGGCGTGGGGGGTGGGGACAGTTTTGTACATCTTTTAAGCAACATATCCTTGTTTTGAAAGGAAAATGTGAAATGAAAATGAAAACAATATTTCTTATAATCAGTCATCATTTTCCTAAAACTAGCATTAATTAATATGCAGACATATTAATAAACACTGGCTTTAGGTGTAGTAAACTTAACAAAATAATGTTTAGGCTTGTCATTGTGGCTTTCCAAAAACTGGATTTCTAACATAAGTCAAAAGAATAGTTTTATCTTTTTTGACAGTTCAAAATAGAATGTTTCATAGAACCTCAGTGAAAGGCAAATAATTTGGGGTTTTTAGCTGAAAAACTACTAAAAGGAAATAATGGCTTCTGACTTGACTTTAATATGCTGCTATGGTTGCAGCCAGTCTTTGTCTTGCATTAGACTCATTTTATGCTATATCTTAAAAGTTACAGTAAAAATTAAAGACTTAACTTCCTCTTCTATTAGGAGGACTAGGTCTAGTATTTAACCTAGTTTATACTAGACACAGCTCCATTCACATCCACAGTTAAATCAATAACCCTGCATTCCCACAGCATGTGTCACTGAATGATTTCCAAAATCATGAATTCTGCAGTCTAAAGGTTCAGCAGATCTCTATGGAATTAATGGGAGTTCTGCTCAAGAACTGATTTTAGCTAAGAATTGCATTAATTGGTCTTACATATAAATATGCATATTTGAACAGGCAAACATTCCTTTTAAAATGGATTTGTGCTTTTTTAATCATTGACACCTAGTGGGCAAGTATTTTTGCATATTATTTTCTCAAGAGTTCTTATTACCTCATTTGCTTCAGTAGTTCTGAAGGGAGCTTCTGTCTGGGGCCCATAGTCATTTTCTGCTATGCTATACTCTTGAAATCCATCAACAACGTTTGCCTAGTATTAAAGAAAAGGTACATTATTAAAAAAAAAAAAAATCCTGTAGGAAAAATTCAAGAGGTATCATTTTTATTCAGGTTACAGTATTAGCCAGACGTATTCATCTAGTGAGGGGTTAGGTATATTTTTTCTTATTATCAGAGATCTTCCAGTCTTGGCTTGGGAAAGATCTTGATTATTTCTTGGCTACCTTTACCCCTAGTTTGCCTTTTGTTGCTGCTTGATAACTTTTCTTCTTCTTGGATGCATATTTTTCAGATTTTTTTGTTGTGGCCTTTTGAGGTTTGTCCTTTGAGCTATCGGCCACTGTCCTCTTCTTCTTTTTGATGATGGCTTTCTTCTTCTGCAAACGTTATGAAAGATGGAATGGGAAAACATAAATAAAATGAAAAGAAAATTGAGAAAGCACGAATGAAAGAAGGGTAACCAAACGTGAGATGATGCTGTCAGCCGTGAGACCTTCCATCTCTAACTGAAAGTGTTACAGCTACAGAGTAAAGAAATGAGCAAAAGGAAAACATTAAGTTTACATACAGAAGACACAAACTGACAAACCATATGGTAGGGGACAGCCGGACACCACACAACAAACAGATCAGATTCTGTTACCTCTGTTTGTGCTACTGTCTCTTCAAACAGTGGGAGTCCCTCTGTTACAGAATCAGTTTCTTTATAATCTGCATCCCCATACTCATAGTCATACTCGATAAAATCTTCTGGTGTGTACTACATTGCAAATGGAAAAATATCAGGTATTCCCATGTTAGTGGTAGCAAACTAGATTAGCAATACTGGAAAGCATCTTAACCTTTACTTAGGAGTAAGGCTTAAGAAAATTAAGGTAGTATGAACAATTCAATACAGTTATCCACTTGGGGGAAAAAAGTACAATTTCTTATTTCTTTCAAAGCACAATAGAAAAGCAATAAAAAAGCAAGTAATAGTGCCAGGAAAAAACTCTCTTTTATTGGACTGCACAGAAGAATCAACTATAATTTGGATTACTGGAAGCAACAACTGACCTTTGTGAAATAATGTATTCATTAAATCTTTAAATTGCAAATAATGCCTCTTTTTACCCATACATTTATACACTTTTACCTGTGTTTTTTTTTCAGATGACCAGAAGAGCAGAGGGATGTTAATATCTGACATGAATAGGGCAAATAATTTTAGAAAGAGGAAACACTGCTCAACTCAAAAATAACCATGGCTATCCTCTTGTTTGCTGGAGAGCAGCTCCATGGTACAAATTCCCTAAGCCCATGCTTCACTAGTATAATTTCACTGAAAGGTCAGATCCTCAGCTGCTGTAAATTGCTCCATAGTTCTGTATCTACAATAACTAGTATCAAATGAAGATATGATGGCCCACAAAACTTTTACAAGACAATTTGGGCTTAGAATTGGCTTGTGTAATGTTGTGAACATGATCTAGTGAGCCAGGAACTCCTGAGCTGTAATCTTGGCTGTGCCATGAAGATATTGGTCTAGATATTATGTGCACCAAGTACTACTTATCACGGCTGAGAAGAAAAGGCAGCTTTAAACTGTCTTACCACTCTTGTCATGCTTGAAGCTTCAGGAACTGCTTTGTCCTGTAAATTAAAGCAGTCTCATGGCTGCTATCAATTCGCTTTATGTCCCCCAGAGCCAAAGGATACTGGAGTTGCAGCCAGAATCTGGCCAAGTGTCTGCTTTTCCTTGCATAGGAGGAAATATTCTAAATGTGCCTCATATGAGCTAGCCACTTCAGAAATCTCTCTCCTGTTAAAAGTCAACATCACTGTATGTAAAATGAAGACAATATCTGCTTCTTTCATTAAATTGCTGAAAGGATTAGTACCTTACACTTCCAAATGATTCTGAGAGTTCATAGAAGTCATAAATACTATTATCATCAGAAAGAGATCACCATTTTAGAGTAAAATTATAAATGAGATGAAAACAGATCTCCATATTCCAAAGTATGTTCTATCACATGACCAAATTACTGGTTTAACTGTTTTCTCTGACAAAGCCTTTTGATACAATTCTTGTACTTTTCTTGTTAGTGCACAGAAAATATGAAGAAATCGATTCCTCAGGAAGTATGAGACTAACACTGTCTCTTAATCACTTAAAAATCACTTAATCACTCAAAAAAATCCCCTTACATGGGTTTCTGTTACTTCACTCCTCTGACTCTTCAGAGTCTTACCATAACCAACAGATTTTCTTAAAAAGACGACACAGTTTTTTTAAAGAAGTTGGTTGCTTTTTGTTTGATTGTCCTTTTTGATTATTTCTACATCCACGTGCATATAACTTGGTTAGTCATGAGATTTTATAAACATATAGAAAGAATGTAACATACTTTTGGTAATTGTCCAAAACTGTATTGCATATTAACATGAGAACTTTAAACTGCACTTAAAAACCAAAACATTTATCATTTTAGGGGGAGAATATCCTCTCTGTAAAGTATATCGGTGCTTTACATCTGCCTGTTGTGTAAAGTAAGCAGTGCTTTGATTTCATCAGTGGTATCACTGGCATTACTGAAATGTGTTTTCAAAACACATTTTAGAGTTTAGAGTTTTCAAAACCAGCAGCATTTTAAAGTTGGTAAGTAGCATGTGATATTTCTTTCCCTGTTCAATAGATTAAGATCTAGTCCTAATCCCAGTGAAGTCAATGAAACATCTTTGACTTTTAAATAGTGTTGTCCAAGGTCCCGTGGTGATACATTTTTACAGATGAGTAAATGAATAAAAATACATTTTCTGGCTTGTGTAGTTCTGGAAATGCAACTCAATGCAACTTGTTTTTAATGCAGTATGCCACTGACATCCAGAAAAGAAAACACAGTGACAAGTTTCTGGGAGACTATAAACAGCCACATAAAGGAAATAAAGAAAAGAAATAACCACATGGATAACAATAGCTGTTTTGAAATTGTTACAGAGTAACACTGAAATCACTATATTCCTTTGTAGACCTATTCTGAAACTGGAACTCCAGCATTCATTTTGATCAATTAACAATTAAAATATAACTTTGTGTTGTTCACTATTTTAACTGTTTTTCAAATCTCAGTAGTATGACTTCCCTCGAGATAAGCTGAATGGCTGTGCTGAATCGTGCCAAATATGTGACTAAGAAAATTATAACAGTGGGTTACAAAAAGTTCTTTAGAAGCCATAGATGTAACAGAAATGTTGACTGGGAAAAAAAAAAAAAAAAAAAAAAAAAAAAATCTGTGCCGAGTATGTTAGTATTAAAAAAAGAAAGTGATGAATAAATTGATATTTATGCTAATATCTGCCAGAGGCATAGTTTGGAAAGCCAGACATTTATGAATGAGACTAAAAAACACTCAAACAAAAAAGCTGGAGTGAGTGGAGAGCTCTATTGCATCATCCATAATCACACAAAAAATATTTTAGCTTTTAGCTTTAGGTATTGTGCTACTTATATTAAAGGAACTGAAACTTTCTTGAACTGTGTAAAATATTATCATAAATACAGTGGTACATTTGGGCTGCAATGATATGCAGGCACACAGACAAAAAGAACAGGAATGGATCAGAAGTGGGGAATGCCAGTTTCCATGCTGGAATCAGATTACCGCCAAGCAAGTGAAGATCTCCATGGATTTTTTTCTTTCTTTTTAAGAGCACAGTATCAGAGTGGTATTATGGGGATTCTTGAACCTACAAGCTAGAACTTGTGGCCACCATGCTCAAATCATATTGAGGTAGTTTCTAATTGGCAGTACTCTGTAGTGCCATTGGTACAAGGGCAACAAGCAGGAATATACAGTAGCCCTAAACTTCCTACATAGAAGGACCTTATCCTTAGTAATTCTTCCTTTCCAGGCATTTCTTTCTGAAAGACTAGCAATCCTAGTCTTTCACACCAGCCAATAAACAGAGAGAATATGTTTTATACTCTTCTGCACAGGTCCTGTTCCAACTAGTGAAATATAGATGCAAAAACATCCAGGTGTATTTCCTGAGGCACAATCTGTCCAGATGAAGGAATGCATCTCTACACCCCTAACTGGTGTAAAGATGTACTTTAGAAATATGATTTACTCCATAGCGTGATTTTATTAACTCAACCTGATAAAGGCTGATGAAGGACTGGACAGTTAAATGAGGTCTAAATTGACAAATACCAGGAACAGATTTAATGGAGTGAATAATGGGGCTTGAATCACCTGCTGTGAAGCTGGCAACTCACACTTACCCTGCCATTAACAGGCAAGACTAGACTTATGGCACATATCCTTTCTTTTTTTCTGGAGCTACAAAACTACAAGGTCAATTTTTATCAGATGACCAGAGACAGAGGCATAACCCACTCAATTTGAGGCCTCAACAAACCTTGAGAAAAGTGCGTTCACATTTTGGATGCTAACATTTCTGACTGCAAAACCCATGCTATCTCAGACCTTGCAATTAGTTCACAGAAATCTGTCATGGTTGCACTGCTAATCAAAGGAAAGAGAATAAGTAGACTTTTGAAAATACGGGACTCAAAATTATATCTTCAACTTGGTCAACAGCTGGAACTTGGTGAGAGATTTAAGCTAAGAGACATCAGGTACCACATACTTCAAATGTGATGCAATTTTCTGTTGTTTCTCTTTCTTCCCTTGTAAGACCACCAACCAATAGATACAGAACAGCCATTCTTGTAATGAATATTGCATATGACTGTTTTCTTACAAATGAAAAGAAGAATAAAACCTGCTGTTTCTTGATGGGACAAAAATCTTTCCACTATGATCTCATGCTTTCTTTACCAGAATGATTATATTACACTACCAGATCATCATGCAGTTCCAATTAAAGAGATGAACTGTTTTCTTCATCAGATGAATTTTAGGAGCAGATCAGAAGCATGCAAGGCCTGCTTCTGAAATATTCCAAAATATTCTGAAGAAAACCTTACTTTGAAAACAGATTCTTCTTCTATCTGTACTCTAAAAACTTAGTCCCCTATTCCAAGCTCAGATTTTAGCAAATTTTGCTTTACCTATCCAAAAGGTACTGGATTTACCTATCCACAAGGAACTGGCAATCTAAATCATAAACCAAAGAACTGCAATAAGCTCAATTTTTCCATTGCCTAAAGATTATGCTAAATCATCTAGCTAGCTCAAGGGGCAAAAATGTCTTTGAAGCATTCTAGACCCACTAACACTTTACAACATAGAATAAAATAAAGGATACCAGGCAAATTTAGATTTTAAAAATCAGACGCAGTAATAGAAATAAAGAAATGCTAATCTTAGGGCAGAAGAAAAGTTAAAAGTTATAGAAGATGGCCTCTTCTACTACATAGTCCTTATATTGTTAATAAAAGTGATAAAGGCAAGGAGATAAGAAGACATAAGAATAAAATCTTCAACTCCCACAGATAGCCTCTATCAAAAGGAGAAGATGACACTTAAGGTTTTTTATTATGTTAATTGCTTAAAGCTAAAATCTGTATATCTATACAAAGAGAGCTAGGAAAAACACTATTTTAAAAACTTGCAAAGTTAGGTAATGCCATTCTAATCATGACACTAAACAAATTAAACATTAAAATAATTAACTTTCTGTGCTCTTCAGAAAACTAGTCTTTCTGATCAGTGAAACACCTGAAAGGACTAAATTAACATGGTATGAAAGGATGCTTGAAGCCTCCAAGTCGATGTATTTGGGGACCATTTGCACCTTTACTTTACCAAGTTCGTTTTATTAAAGGCAAACATTTCATTTCTTCAAGTAATCCATTAGTTTGGGATGGATCCAAAGTAAATGTAGCAGATTTCCTTCAGGGAGCATGTCTACAGCAGAAATCAGACAGGGATTTATTGGGTTGCAGAAGAGTCTTCCAAGAGAAAATTTGAAAGGCTGATAGCTGGGTCCATTTAAAACTAGACCTGATGACACTTCAGAAAATATACTGCCCAATTCAAGAAAGATGACAACTGGCTAGGTCTTTCCCTGCTCTAATTTCTGTGATTGAACTTGAACTGAATTTAATACATTTCCATTTATAGCAGAAAAGTTTTTGAAAACAAGACAGAGGCCAAATTATGCAAAAGTAATCCTGATAATTTTAGAATATAATTTCATCCCCTCATTTTATACTTAAAACCTAATTATACATTCAGCATGAAACAAATGTAATGATTATTGAATCAATCTTAAGGCTCAGTATAAATAAATCCTCTAAAAAAACCCAGCAGAATAAAGCAAAAGCTTAAATAAAATCAAAAAAATAAAAGACTTTTCTGCAAAAGGGAGTGATAATTTGCCACTACATTCATGAACCCTGCTACATATCTGAATGGCTACTACCACTGTCTCCACAGTAATTTATCCTATCATCTAATTCTAGCATTCAGTACATTACTATGGAGCCACTGGTGCTAGCCATTCAAATAAATTGCAGGTTTCGTGAAGATACCATATTGTTAGTGATCAGGCTTTTGTTCTGTAAAATTCCACAATGGAAGAATAATAATCTAGTACAGAGAATTTTCATTTCATACTCATTTCCTCTCCCTGCTTCCTACCAGTACACTCGTTTGCAGCACTTTTGCCCCTTAGTTTGTCTGCTTTCTCTACATAGAAGCTCTCCAAACTTTGCAGGCCGTAGGAAGATATTGCACAGTAAAATGACTGTGACACTAGAGTGAAGGCATACCAATGCACTATTCTAGTTAGATTCTAAAGTTCCTGGCCAGTTTGCTCTCCACTTAATTCTCTTTATCCAAAAGCTATTTAATTGCATCAAGCATTCTGAACTCTCTAGCAACCCTTTCCTGACATAAGACAATAACATGCAAAACTGAGGGAATCTATTTCAGGATACAGAAAGTTCTTTAAAAGATGTGGCAACATCCTCCTTGATGCAAATCAAACACAGTTACTCTTCTTTGCTTGGAATTTCTGAGAACTGAGAGTCGTGCTCATCAAGTAATGATTTGTCCTGGTCCATTTGGGAAGTACTGTCTCATCAGATACCGTTTCTTTAACACTGTTTTGGTGTAGTGACAACTGTGGAGGTCATCATTGATGAACTTGACAAGCTACAGAGATTCATACCTAGCTATCGCAAGAACAAAGGATGACTGATGCATGCTTCAATTAAATAATGTTGTACAGGTGGAAATAAACAATAAAGTACAGTGTGTGGATTATTAATCTAGCATTAATCTACTGCTTTCCCATTTTCAGATTTCAGACTGCATGACACTTAGGTCTGATGAAGTTGGAACAAAATGAAAAGGAATAAAAGCATGCTGGACAGTAATGTCACACATACATGTCTAATTGAGTAGCCTGAACTGCCCACAGTTCAGCCCCACAGTGCTGGCTGATAGCCAAATTTGATAGATTTTTGCAGAATCTGTACACATACAGTAGGTAAAGGTTACCCAGATAAATAAACCTTGTTTAGACATATATCACAGTTACTCGGACCCAGAAAGGGACTGATATAATGAAAATGGAAGTGGAGATACAGCATCCATCTCCAAAGCTTATAACTTGTAGTCCTTAGGTCACTCCTACCCAACCCTAAATAGAAAGGAAGGGGTGATGGAAAAGGAGGTTGACCTTGGTTAGGTAGATTCTCCTACCTACCCCTGGCATGGGGATCAGGATATGACAGTTGAGTAAGCCTGCAGAAAAGGGTAGAGAATTTAAGATATGTTCTCCCTTCATAGGCTGGCTAGGTCTATGTCTTTATTCACAATTTGATCGTTTGGTGAATCCCATTGTGAGATGCTTGATTCTTCCTGAGCTTTATTTAGGGTAACCTCAGCACTTAATTCAGGGATGAAGGGACCCTGTAAGTAAAAAGTAAGCACTGAAATCCTCTCTGTTGCATCACCTGAATCACAATTTTAATCTAAAGTAAAAGGAAAATGTAACAAGGAAAAGAAAATCTCAATGCAATACTTAAGGTATCATCAGTAAAGACACTTTGATTATAAATCTGTGTCCAGTAAACCTACATATGAGACCAAAGTCAAGGTCTTAAGGTCTTGAGACAAACTCAAACATTTTAGAAAGCAAATATTTACTCCTGTTGCAATGGTGTGACATGCTTCCTCGGGCTCATTTAATGGAAGATCACAACAATACATTCCATCCTTTTTCTCATTTTATGGTTGGCAAATTATTTTTAGCCTATATGAAGTCTCAGGCTTTGCCCCCAACAACCGAATAAAAAAATTACCAGCTGAACTGGAAAGATGGCATAGGGTGGGCAGGAGTAGAGAAAAGGAAAGTTTTTTTAAGTCAGTACTGCTATTGAAAGAAATGGCAAAAAAACCCCTACAAGATTGGGTATTTGATTGTTTACTCCTTTGCAAAAAAAAAAAAAAACCAACACCTAGAGCAATGAGGATTACACTCAGTTAAACAAATTACTTTTACCTTTAAACCTACATCATCTTAGATAAGTCTTTCTCTCCAGATGTTTCTTTAATGGTCTAAAAATAGTCCAGCTGTTCTGAATAACTGCATTCCCAAGTTGTGAACTTGCCAGGAGACTACAAAGGTGTGCAATATCAAGACAAATCCTATTTTGCTGCTTAGGTGCAACTCCACAAACATAATTTACTATTTCACTGACAACAATCAACTAATTCCTTTGGGTTTTGCAGTCAGTACTGGAAATACACATTAATAGGCTCTGCAATCACATAGTTTGTCTTTTTCCTCTGAGCCAAGTTTCAGTTTCTTATTCTGGTCTGCAATAATTCAGAGATTCAGAGATGTAAGGCCGAAAGGGACTATTAGATTACCATGACCAACTCCTGTATACGTTCAGACTTCAAAAACTCTTACAGTCACCCTGTAACCCAGCCAAGTAAAGTATAAATGACATTTCCCAAAAATTTCAGAAAGGCATCCACCCTTGGCTTGAAGATATCTAGAGATACACCATTTTGGTCACTTGTTCTTTAATTTCTAAAAATGTTAGTAAATCTTGTCTGACATAATCTTTATTTCTTTTTCCCCTGCCTCTTGATTCATCTGCATCCAGTATTTTATTTCTGTGAAAGTTTTTTGCATATGTGAACAGAACAGGATTTCAAGCTTTTCTCATTATTGTGAACAAACTAACCACATTAAGTTGTCCAATTCCCCAAATTACAACAATTATGCAGCTTTTATTTGAATCATTTCCATTTTTGCAATATTGGATTTAGTGAATAAACACCAAGATAGTATGTGATGCTCCACTATATGTTTCAAGCAAGAGTGTACAGAAAAGTAATACTGCATCAGTATTCGTAATGCTTTGTCTACAAACCATAACCCGCACCACGTTTTTTTTCCAGTTTTGCTTTGAATGCTCATGTAAAAACTATTTCCCTTCTTTAATAACCAGAATCTTTCAAGGCTGCTGTTCAAGAAATATCTTCAGCTTCTGATGGCTTAAGCCAAAATTGACACCGAAACACACAATCCTGGCTAGCATCTAGCCCAACAATCTCTCTTCCCCCTCTCTCGAGAATTTGTGTGAAAACATCAGACGTCAAACCGGGCAAAAGATCTAGATACAAAGTAATCTTTTCATGTTGGCTTTCATCTTAATTAGTATCCCAGTCCAGTAAATTATGCACCCTCTAAGTTGCAGCCAGATTTGAATCTGTTTGTCAGGTACTTTATCTTTGCCGTACAATGACTTTCTTTTTTTTTCATTCAAATATCATATGTTGACAAATCAGATTTATGAAGGTCTAGTCTATAAATTCTATCAGCTATCATTGTCAAATTTATAAACTCAAAATGTGTAATCAGGAATTTTGAAATCATTGTTTTCCATCAAGGCTGGCTGTCATTATATTTTTAACTTTTAACACCTTATTTAATTTTGCTATCAGCAGTTTTTTAAAAAATCAGCATTTCTATCTTCTATAACTTCTTCCAGTACCTAAATAAGATTTGTTCCCTTTATTTCCTTAAAATGAATTATCTATGTGAATTAATAGGCTCCATCTCAAAAGATAATAAAGTAGCCTGCTTTAACAAGCTTCTTTATAAATCTGGGCAATTCAGTCAGTCATTTGTTCTAGTGCATATTCGTCCCACTGGTAGTATTGCTGATGTCATTATTTCAGATTACTATTACACAACATGTTAAAGAGATCCATTGACTTCACCGGGAATATTCATACAAAGTTAACATATAAACTCATGGATTGCCAAAAGGAAATTGCATCTTAGTTCAGAATACAGAATGATTCAATCACCCCTCAGAGCAATAAATGGAAGCAAACAGAAACGGCAGTTCTCCATATTTTTTTTTTTAAATATTTCACCTCTTCAAATTTATTTTTAAATGTTAAATAACAAATTAAGATCTCTGATTTTACCTTTTTCTTTTAAGGGCCTCCCACAAAGTCTATGCGTTATCACAGGCCAAAAAAATAGGCCTTAGTAAAACGACACTAACACCAAGAGCTTTTTTGTTACGGCCGCTGAATTTAGCATAAGATATTCACTGATTCCAGTGGCAGCTGCGTTTAGCTATAGATGATCTCTGCTCAGGATGCTCAAGGAGAACACTGATGGTTTGATTTTATGGTTTCTTTTTTTTTTTTTTTATTTGCTCAGTCTGCTCACAGACTATTATCAATAGATGTGCAGTATATAACCAGGAATTCTATATGATGAGCATATAACTACATATGTGCACATATTTTTAATAATTATGATGAGGCTTATTTTTCTTTCAATCTACAAATGAGTGCTCTCTTACTGTTACACAGCTTTGGTATAGTATAAACATAATATTTGAAGCAGAAGATTTAGCTAGTCATCCATTATGGAGGGAATGTAATCCCTGGGCTCTTTTATTCATATTCTGCATCCTTTAGAAACATTAAATACACTCTAATAATTTACCAGTAGTCATGGATCAAGCACAACTATTCATTCTTCTCCATCTTGAACAGATTTTGAATCTACAGTCTGTTCCCAACTAATTTCTGTGGACTCCAAGCCTTGTCCACATGCATTACACTAAAGGACAGGAGCTATCTTTGCCATCAGTAGTGGCCAGGGCAAGCAAATATTTTCAGTCTTTCTAAGCCATGTTAGCTCCTGCTTAGGAGTTGATGGGAGTTTGGATGTAACAGTACTCTCAACTTAGTTAACTCTCAACTAAAGCATTTTAAGTATTTACACATATTTCTCTTCAAGAAGGAGACCAAGAGATGACTTTAACGACTGTTTCCCACAAAGATTAGATTATTAGATGACTACTCTTCAGTTTAATTTAAAAGTAAAAAAGCACTAGCCTATTCAAACCTTCCAGGTCTTCACAGAGGAAACAGAAAAAGAATCAGAGTGCTAAAATACATAGCAGCAAAGCCTAGGGAAGTTCCCAAGCAAAATTTCAAATGTCTTTAAAATTTAATAATTAATTGATTTTCGCTATCTTTTATTTATTTCCTACAAAATATCAGCAACGTGCTTTCAGTCTGCTCCATTTTGGAATATATTGCATGGAGATCCACATAGCCAGTCACACAGACAGACGTTTCTACAGGGTTCTCATGAAGTTATCAACCTCCACACGCTATAATGTAGTGTAAAGCCACATAGTTCACATCTTGAACTATGCCTCTGATGCAATGGACATGGGGGTTCCTTTGAAGTTCAGGCACCCTGTGGACTTTAGTCACTTGAGGACATAATTTTCAGCCAGATAGAATAAACAGTAACAACAAACAAAATTATCATGTATTTAGGAAAAGTTCTGTCTCAAAATTGGCTCAAAGCAGGCATCTGAGAACAATTGAGCAAGTTTTAAATAATGATCTCTTGAGTAATCAGTTACAATAACCAGTCAGATCACACAGAATTGGGAGTATATTAACTGTCCAGAGCCAAGTTTAATTAAGACTAGTTAAATTTTGCAAAAGCTTTCCACTTTACAGTGTTTGACACGCATATTTAGAATGTGTACAGCAATACATACAACTGCTGACTGCCAGAGGCCTACCCTGAGGAGTTATCTTGTCTTCAGTGAATTACTCGGTTTATGGCTGTGAGAGCTTGTCTCCAGTGACAAATGGTTTCCCTAAATATTTGTTGTGTTTGTTGGAAAAATTCCAATTTTGTTTTGTCTGTGTTGATATTTATGTGCTACTAGCAGAACTGGCTAAAAAAACTTTGTGAGTACATGCATTTGTACACTCAGCACAGCTCATTAGAATACATGGCATTTCTAGCAGAAGTTATTTACGATTGCAGAATACTCTCAAATGTGGCACTTGGTACTCGGCACCAATGAAATAATAAATGCACACAGGAAGAACAACTAAACGAACTCATATTGCTATCATTTTTAAAGTAATTACTGTTAAACTTTGTAGAGCATGATTTCAAATTGGTGGTTATTCAAATACCAGCGCGACAGGTTCCTTCAAATGTTTGACATAAATGAGTGGATAGCAAAACGAAGGTACTCCTACAATCTTCCTTTCTCATACCTAGAACAAGGCAGTCCATTTAGCTGTAAATACTCCTTGGGTAACTTGTATCCAGCAACCCCTGATGTGCAATAAATCTAGTAATGCACGACTGATGACTCACCTCATCAACCTGAGGATCTTGAGCCTGAGCAGCATTGGGCACTGGGGAATCACAGTCGGGGCTATAATGCTCACAATAGTCATATGCAGCTCTGGGGTCAGCTATAATCAACAGCTGCTGGATCTCACCCTGCAGAAAAGCATAAACAGATTAAATAACAAAAATAACAATTTGTCTACATTTCATCAGAAGTACAGAGTTTTCATTCAGAAAACAAAACTAGGCATGTAATACTTAGAAATTCTATTAACATTTGTGGTTATAAATAACATATCTACTTAATTTCTGCTGCTATTCTGAAAAACATCTTCACTATTGTTCACATGGCAAAACAATGCAAATAAATGCCAAATGGACTGGGGAAAAAATTCTGGCTTAAAATGCTGTCTGGATTGGAAAGGAGAGGGCGGGAAGGTGTAACTTCTGCTCTGTCCTTTTCATGCTGTTTACTTCTTCACTGGGAACCAGTCTAAATTCCTAAGATTTAATTCAGGGCACTTCCTATTACCAGCATGCAGCTCAGCATGCAAGTGATCAACAGTGTAATTCTGAGAGGTTGCATCACATCTGTAGTCTCAAGTACAGGAGAAAATACAATAAAATAAAAAAAGGCTGTACCAGAGACACAGTTATTGGAATAAATAATAATTAAGCACCATGTAAATGCACACCATAGAATACATTTAAATGAAAATTTTAACAGCTAACTGCTATTATTTTCCTATTTGTTCCCATTTATCATGTGTAAAAACAACATCACAGTAAAAAGACCCACTATTATGGATAATAAAAATGGCTCTGCTGAGATTCCCTATAGAGACCTTGTATGTTTATCATATTCCACAGAAAGCTGTCTGGTAACCAGTGCATTTCTTAACATAGTAGTACCATTTAAACAGCGTTAGGTAAATTCCTGCCAACATTTCCACTATAAATTTTCTCATTCAGGAGCTTCTTATGCTGTCATAAAAATAAGGTTGTTGAAAATTGGCACATGTTCTTGTTCAAAACCCGTTAACTTCAATCTCTCACTATTTCGCCAGAAGGGGAGATGTTAAAGCTTTTATATACTTCTAATGTATTTTTATTTTATTTTTACCAAAAATGGGGCAAAAGAAAAACTTTTTCAGTATACCTGTGTATGTTATGTCTTCAAAGAGAAAATATACAGTTACAATGGAAATATACAGCTGGGGAAATTCACAATTATCTCAATATTTCCAAAATTGCTTTACATCTTTACAGGAGCCTTAAGTAAATTAACAAAATTGCCAAATATTTTAAAATAGTAAAAACTAATTTGCAACATTCTTTCTTTTCAAAAAGAAAAGTCACAGAAAGAAGCAAAAGCTCCTCAAACTGAAAAAAAAAATAATCAAGAAACTTTCTGCATTTTTCCTAGTTCTAGAAGGGAAGGTTTTTTTACTATTTAACATAAAATATGAAACAGTTTCTAAGCACATAACAGCTATACTTTACAAATCTGTTTTATACAATACTCTCAATTCCTGCTACTTTATAGACTCATGGCTGTCTTAGATTAATTTAGAGATGAATTTTTTTTTAGGTTTCCAGAAATACTGGAAGTGCCCCAGCAAGTGATTCTGGACTGTCTCTTTTATTTTCCTTAGCTCACTAATACTTCCTGATTTGGACATCTTCCTACAAAACCTGCTATACATACAGAGAAATTCCCCCCTACACCCTTTACATGACTCCCTCAAGAAATGAGTGCTTTGAGAGGTTTTGTGCAGTCATTGTCAGCCTGGGCTACGCATGCCGCATCTCCAGCAAAGTGTTTCCAAAGTGCTCTGCCCTTCCTCTTTCACTAGCCAAATTAAAACTAAGTGAAGCAGAGGAACAAGTTAGAGAGAATTAGCCACTGAAAGACAAAAGAGGTAAATTCTTTTGGAGCAACCATTAGAGTTAGATTTGTAGAACCCCTGTCCTCACCCTGATGAGTTCAAGTTATTGTCTTGCTCTGTGCCCCTGAACATGCATGACTTTTGGAGATGCCCATACAGATCACCAGATATATATAATGGGCCAGCTGATGTGAGTAATGCCAGAACTGCTTCTGAAACTAGTGCTGTTTAGAATGATATACTAAGAGATCCCAGGTGGGGGAATATAGCCAGTATTGTGGAGCTTGCTTTGTGCAGATCTTGAATGTCATGGAATTTTGGCACTGGGTTTTGTAAGATTATGTTTGCAAGAAGCACTCAGCATGCTGTTACCACTTGGCTTAGATGTTCTTAAATTGGTTAAAGCTGTTCCTGATCCATTGACTGTACTTCCCAGCCCCGCCTGTCTGCCTGTCATGGGTCCACAAATAGGGAGGCCCTCAGAAGTCTTGCACAGTACACAGAAATTGCTACTGGCTATTCATGAGCTTGAAGTTTACTGAGGAATTGATTGATTGATTCTACATTTGGCATCTCAAATATTAATTTTTCTCTTTTTCCTTCAACATCTGCTATAAAAATATCTCCAGTAAATAATTTCTATGTTTTATTTTCTGTCTTTGCTTGCTGTGCTTAAATGGCTTCTTTGAGTGTGATGTATTGGCAGTGCTTTTTCCACTATTCAGTGAAGAGCTTGCATTTCAGATCAGGTCTACCATCTCAGCACATGAAATTCCACATACATTATTGTAGATTTCATTACTGTGATTTAGTTATCATTCTAAGATATTCATTGGACAAATCTACAATGTTTTTCTTTGAGAATTTTTCACAGAACAACTTTAGTCTTCACAAACACCTTTTTTTTTTTTTTAATTTTAACTGCTTGACTTTGTGAGGCTGAAATAAAATTTTATAAAGTTATTTGCAAATAAACTACAAATACTTAATCTGACAACATTTCCTGATCTGGAGCCATAAATCAGGCACTTGATGATATACCTGCACAAGTCCCAAGAACTTTAAATGAAGACATGGATAAATGGAGTCATGGGCTACTAAGAATTCTAACAGTGGTCTCTAAAACAACACTGAGGTATTGAAACATTTATGCCTATGTGCATAATGTTACTCTTATCCAAAAATTGCAGGAAAACAGGAAGTCTCACAGGACAGAATGATGAAATGAAAAGAGGGAGAACAGAGATGGAAAAGGAGACAGAAGAACAGAATAAAATTTACAGATACACCTGAGCATTCTTGAAGTACTCTAAAAAGTGCATAGAGCCAAAAAAAAAAGGTACAAAAGGCATCTGTCTGAATAGATTAGTTCTATTTCCTTCCCTGTGAAATTGTTGTGACTAGCTTTGTTGGGAAAGACTACTCAGGCAATTTCAGAAAGTTAATAGATGATATACAGTGCATTATACAAGACAATCTCTGCTTTGAGACATCAGAAGAGGCTGCTTTCCATGATGTCAGAGGTAAGTGGGATGACAGTAGAAGGCAGAGGCAGAGAACTTGTGATGAAGTATCAGAAATATACAGCCATTTTTTCATCTTATTACTTGTAAAAATGTGCATGCTTAACTTGTCCATAAAAGTGCTAAAAGTCTATTTAGCACTTGAAAAGAAAAAATGTGGTGCCTTATAACAATTTTTATCCTGGATAACACTTAATACAATGAATTTAAACAGTCTGTATCAGATATTTAACATTACTGGCATATTAAAGATGAGAAAGTTGAGAGCTAGGTCTCCACCTTAGTTGCCCAGAGGTGAAGGGGAACATCCAGCAATGTATTCAAGAATACTTTATATTAAGCATAAAAATGCTGCTTGCAAGTAAAGTGGATCAATTCTGAGTCAAAATTGGATTACATACTGTCCTGGTTTGAGGTAAAACGAACCAATTTTCTGTTTTACAGTTTTACTTTCTTTGCTAGGCCTCTTCTAACTAGCTAAACTCTGAAATTAACAGCACATTGTTCAAAGCTGTTCCGTCTCACAGTGATAAGACCTGATTATACCAAGGGATGGTATGCAGAGAGGCCCTTGTTTAGACTTATTGCTGGAAGAACCAAGGTCAGATAATTTTCAACATTTGCCCGTTGGAGGGTCCCACCTTCAAGGAGGAGCGGACAGGACAGGTGACCCAGAACGGACCAACAGGGGTATTCCATCCCATCCGCATCATGCCCTGTATAAAAGCTGAAGGATCAACAGGTCAACCCCTTCTTCGGCCCCTTTGCCCTTGCTTCGATGGCTGACATCCAAGGAGGACTCTGCCTGTTCGTCTGCCTTTGATCCTGATCCGAGCGTTCCTGACTCCAGATCTGGCTCCTGTCGATCACCGGGTCCAGTTTGGGACTTTTCCTGAAGCCTGCTGGTGACGTGGTCGTCATCCTGGGAGCTTGATACGGTTTTGTATATACTGTATACTCCCTTTTTCCTAAATTTCCTTTTTATTATATTACTTATATTTTCATTAAAGTAGTTTAGTTTGTTCTAAACTCTTGAATCTCTTTAACTCCTTCCTCTCCTCTCTGACCAAAGGGGGGGGAGGGGGGGACATCTGTCACTCAGGTTTTGGTGAATTTGGCTGAAACCACGACACATACTTTATTGAAATAGACGCTAAGTTGTCAAAACCAACATATAGCTCACAAAGCCGATACTTCAGTTATTCATCTCTATATGGAATAAAAATAGTTAAAGTCTATGGAGGTTCTAATTCCTCTCTATATTTGGGAATGTGCTCATAATTAAAATCAGAGGCTTTTGAATAAGCTTCACTTATTATAAGAAAAAAGCAGCCTGAGAATCATAAAATATTTTGCCCACCAGTTATGCCTAGCATGAAAACATGGCACAGAAAGTTTACTTCTGTAGTGTTGTCCAAAAAGTTACTCTACCAAATAAGCTATTCTTTGCAGAATCCTCCAAGACTATTAAAAGAAGTTAATCAGATCTGAAGAAACATTTGCTTCTTTGTGGCACGCCACAGCAAATGTGGAATACCAGGCTACAGAGCTAGGAGAATATGCTCAAATCAGCTGAATGGCTGCCTGCTGAAACAGCTGCACAGACATTCACTCAAATTAACTGTTCTACAACAAGGAACAGCCCAGCTAAGAATGAGAAGTGTGTGGTGAATTCAGTCACTGAAAATTCCTCTGTGAATCTCACAGACATTCTAGAATAAAAGAGTTCATATGTATGTACACTTCCAGTGTTTGTTGAAAACCACATTTCACTAAGTACTAATACGCAAGATGAGGTATCTGCACTGAAAACAGCCTCTTGATGGGAAAACAATTTTCAATGCTTTAAAGAAACAGCATTGAATAACAAAAGAAAATTTACAGGAAAGCAGTAAACTACTAAGTTCTCTTTCCAATTTGACTAACTTTCTCTAGATGTAATTATTGCTTTAGTTAGCCTCATGGTAATAATTACTAAATTTGATTCCACCTTTTAAGAACCTTAGATTCCACAGCAGAAATCTGAATAAGAAAAATCTCCAGTTAAATATGGTGTCAGATTTTCTCAATGATGTAAATCATTGAGGGCCCAAGAAGTAATGAATTATTTTATCTTTATAAGCTATAAATAGTAATTGGTGCTTATTATCTTAATTATGACCTCATTAAAAGTCTTAGATATTATCTATCTTCTTGAAACATTCTCTTTTCCTTTTAACTATGTAGTCTTAATAATGCTTTCTAAATATGGTGCATTAGAGAAGAACAACCATAAAGTAGTCCATTTATAGTCTATCAGCAAACAATTTCTATCACTGATAAAAGACCTCTCTACTATCATCTGTCAGCATTGTTAAAAATGTAAAAGTATGAATCCTTATAAGGCTATAAAGGCTCTATAAGAAGGAATCAGTGCTGAAATTACTGTTTTTTTTCCAGTAGTTAAAATTTTATGGTCTAGTTCACTAGTTCTAAAGAACCTCAGACAGTTCAGTCCAGTTCCAGAGTTTTGGGATATCTCTTTCACAAGAATCTTAATAAAACAATAACCCTGCTAGGTGAAAGTCACTTCTGCCCACAGACTACCAGATAAGCATTACTTGAGAAGCTCTGCAGAACCCTCTTCGCAGAAGTAAACTTCACAAATAAATCAAACCATAAAAAAAATATTTTAAAAATTCAAAGAACAAGTGATATTAATCGTTGCACAAGTAGGACACTATGCAACAGTGTGACTGGACCAGAGTGGAGAACTCAACTGTAGTTTCTTATTGTAAAAGAATGAGATTTTCTAGAGTGATTTCATCAGGAGAAAGCCTGTTGTTCTTCCTTGAAGAAAAATATGTAAAGAAAAATAATACAGCAATTACTTAAATGTCTAAATTATATATTAGAGGTTCAGAAAGACTTTCCATAACTGGAGTGGGAGGGATAGTATTAGAAAAATACCATCCTTCTGATTCATATTCTGGATAAAATGAGTAACTCCCTTATGCTTGTAAGCATAATTAGATTTTAAAGATGACTACCTAAATGGTGATAAAAGCCAAACAAAACCAGTGGTAGGCACTACATCAACTCAGGAGAAGAAAATCTATTTCTTTCATTTTCACAGGGTGGCTAAAGCCTAAGAATACCAGAGTGGACTCTTCAGTAAGTTAGCAGAAACCCTAACCTGTGTATATGTGCCAACTTTCTCTAATTAGTTATGTGACAGTACAACCATAGCCTCCAAAGAACAAAAGTCTAGACAGCCTGGATACTATTACTATAGGATTTAGAAAAACCTGCTGCAGAATTCATTTAATCTTCCTGCAAAGATTTGAGAGACTGAAGAATTCCAGGGGCCTTTAATATAATATTCCATATCCCAGGCCCATTGCATAATATAGCTAGAGAAAGATATTTAAAGTCTGCCAGACTGAAGCACTGTAAAAGCAATAAATTGTGAAAGCAGAATTCTGTACAGGTCAAAGTTTCCATAGATATCAATGTCTTGATTCTTTGAAATTCCATGCTTATAGTGGTGTTTATTCAACTTGGTTAAGGAATAGGTTTATATAGCAATTATAATTTTTAACCTTCAAAACAAGGTTGTTCACAGGCCGAAGTCTACTGCAATTCTTGGCTGAGAAATTAGATTTTATTACAACACCTGTATGTGTACATAACATACACATGCAGACACACACACATGTGATGAAGGACATGCTACTCTCTTGATAAAAGGACGTGCAAATCTGTTACAGAATCACAGAATCACCTAGATTGGAAGGGACCTTTTAAGACCATCTAGTCCAACCAATGGGAAAAAAAAAAATCCAAAAAAACCAACAACCATAAACAACACACAACACCACCCAACACTAAGCCATATCCTTGAGCACCAAGTCAACTTCTCTCTTGAATACCTCCAGGGATGGTGCCTCAACCACCTCCCTGGGCAGCCCATTCCAATACCTGATAACCCTTTCAGTAAAGAAATATTTCCTAATATCTAACCTGAGCTTACCCTGGCGCAACTTGAAGCCATTACCCCTTGTCCTATCATCTGTAACTTGGGAGAAGAGACCAACCCCCACCTCTCTACAGCCTCCTTTCAGGTAGTTGTAGAGAGCGATAAGGTCTCCCCTCAGTCTCCTCTTCCTCAGACTGAACAACCCCAGCTCCCTCAGCCTCTCCTCATAAGATTTGTGTTCCAGACCCCTCACCAGCTTTGTTGCCCTTCTCTGGACCCGCTCCAGCACCTCAATGTCTTTCTTGTGGTAGGGGGCCCAAAACTGGACACAGTACTCGAGGTGGGGTCTCACCAGTGCCGAGTACAGGGGGATGATCACCTCTCGGGTCCTACTCACCGCACTGTTCTTGATACAGGCCAGGATGCTGTTGGCCTTCTTGGCCACCTGGGCACACTGCTGGCTCAGGTTCAGCCGACAGTCGACCAACTTCCCTAATTCCTTTTCTACCAGGCAGCTCTCCAGCCATTCTTCCCCAAGCCTGTAGCGCTGCCTGGGGTTGTTTCGACCCAAGTGCAGGACCCGGCACTTGTCCTTATTGAACCTCATTCTGTTGGTCTCAGCCCATTGATCCAGTCTGTCCAGATCCCTCTGCAAAGCCTCTCTACCCTCCAGCAGATCAACACTCCCACCCAACTTGGTGTCATCTGCAAATTTGCTGAGGGTGCATTCAATCCCCTCATCCAGATGATTAATAAAGATGTTGAAGAGAACCGGCCCCAGCACCGAGTCCTGTGGAACACTACTCGTGACCAGTCTCCAACTGGACTTCACTCCATTCACCACCACTCTCTGGGCCTGACCCTCCAGCCAGTTTTTAACCCAGTGGAGAGTGTTCCTATCTAAGCCAGAGGCATCCAGTTTCTCCAGAAGGAGAAATTGTCACTTATCTTTGAAGTCTTAAAATTTAAATGTTTTACACACAATATTGAATCAGATCATAATAAGTCCTATCCGTAAAATTTGCTGGAACTGACGTAACAAGCAGCATTTTTAAGCCCAGGTTGTTACTTTGAAATGTAATTACAAACAGTTTAGTTAAATGTTTCTTGGGAATATTCCTTGAAAGAGAACTTGAACTCCAAGAAAAGCAAAACAAAACAAAAGGGGTTTTTTTGGTGGGTGTGTGTTTGGGTTTTTTTTCTCCTCACTTTCTGCTTTTAAAAATAACAGAATTATTTACTTTTGTTCATCAAGCATAAGTTTGGAAATACTATGGAAAAAAAAACCGCAATTTTTTTTCAGATAAAAAAGGCAAAACAAACCAAGCCAAATAAAAAGCTTTTCTAAAAAATACTTGTTTTTTAATAGGTGACTCTGAAATGAAAAACCTGTTTACTTGTATTTTTTTTGTTTTTATTTTTCCTCCCAGTGCTGGAAGTTGGCCACTTCGCTGCTGTTGATAGCTAGAAGGTTGTATCAAAATATTTTTGCCTGGAACCTACTGCGCTTTTGGTTTCTGTCCTATTTGCATTAAACATTACTTTCTAGTCTGACTGACACTGAGCATTTAGTGGGTCACTAGCAATTACTGAAGGTGATGCACAATGGGAATCATTTTGGTTACATCTACATTAGCTAGTAGCACAGCTCAATAGGACAGTATGAAACAGAGGATACTGGTGACACATCATTCACACTATATTTCTTTGGGACAATTTTACTTTAGGCTAGCTTCCCTACTCTACTTTAGCCACCCAGTAATTTTGGTCTCTCAGTAAAAGCTTGATCCATTCTGCTACTTTCTTGATGGAGTATGCAAACAAATGGCCATTCTGCACTTGCACACATGGGACTTCTCATGCTTACAGAGCTATGTGAGGGACGGTTACTCATCTGAAAGGATCTGTAAGTTAAACCATACTGCTGTCAAAGATCTATCCCTCTATCTCCAACTGCTCACTCAGGCTATTTAAAGGAATTCTATGTTGTACATGTGTATGAATGCTTTTTTTCATGAACACAGGTCAAAGCCTAGTATCAAAATCTAAACCCTTTATTAACAAGGGTTATTGCAATGATTTAATCTCATAAATTGTGTGCAGTTAAAGCTTTCATTGGCTTTAAATGGGAGTCTTATATACCTCAGGTTTTGCCACGCTACACTCATTTACAGCACAGTGCCTAAAACTCATTATATTAGTCTGACATGTTGTGAGTTTTGAAGGAAAATTCTCTGTAGGGAAAAATCTGCATAAAGTCTCTGTCAGTTATTAACTTATTATAAAATACTATAAAAAACTATTGTATTGTTCACACAAATAGTACTAAATTAGGAGTGACAAATCCTTAAAGCTGGCAAAGAATGAAAAGATCCCTGCTATTTATCAAACATTTAAGCTACAAACATATTTCAATGGATAGAATTCAAAACTCTTTTATTAGGTGCCATGTACCAGCATCTGACTAATTTCTTCAGGGTTTTTTTTTTTTTTTTTGTTTGTTTTTAACTTTTGTATGCTATTGTAGCATTTCTCTTCTTTGCAGCAAGCACTTGCAAACCAGCCTTTCTTGCACCATGTGTTTGAAAACACAGAAGAGATTAATTTTAAATGGCACGTGTTGAAGTTTGAGGTATACTACTGTATCAGTCTTTCATAAACAAGCATTTACAGATTACTCCCACTGATATCAATAGATCCATTTCAGTGAGCAAGTGCTTAGTAGTGTAAATGTAGGTCTCATAATTTGGCAGTTAGTAATAATACAGTTTCTAGACTGCTTAATTGTATTATTTTAAGACATAGTCAATGTTTATAATTTGCTTCTCAAGCATTTATGAGTCTGATGTTTAATACTTGCTTGTATTCAATATCTTGTTTGTGACATCACACCGATTTCAATATTAATTGAGCATGATATATCATAAAATCTCAGATTAGCACTTCCATTCATGAATGACCAGCAGGCAACTCCGAAAAAGAATTTCCTCATATAAAACAGGCAACCCTCCCCCTCAAGATAAGGAAAATACTTAAGATAGATTTTCTTAAAAGCAAGACAAAAGTTTTCTGAGAGCACTACTAAAGAATGTAACCTTCTTAGCTTTAGCACCAGTGGGTGAACTTACTAAGAATATTATTTTGTTGAATATACAAAAATAGCAAATTAGGTAGCCATTTATCATGCTCTTAGGACACTAACCAGCCTTTTCCTTCTTTCAGCAGTGATCCACCTGATTTCTGGACAGCCAGTATGCTTACTTACTCAGAAATTATTGATCATCAGCATAGGAAAGTTACATCGAAGCGGTAACATCAAACTGATTAAAATGTATGTATTTAAAATTTCCCAGTATACACATACATTTCCCAGTATAACACATATTGCTGTGTTAGCAATAGTCAGATTGCCGGAATCAAAACAAGGGTGGGAGAACTGTCAACAAAACAGAAATTAATAGTAGGAACAGAAAAAAAGAACTATCCAAGAATTTAATTAATCTTTTCTAATTAGAAATTTAAAATAACAGCAATAAAGGAGAATATTTGGTTTCTCTGTGATGTAGCACTGTTCTAACCTAAGTGTGGAATATTCCTCTCAGGAGTAATATTTGTTTGGAGGATTCTAAATAAATGGTCCCTGCAATACGACTGAAGAAGTAATTATTTTTTCCAAAGATGCAACCAAGTTGTCAGGAGGTCAGAATGTCATGTAATAATATCTATTTACGACTCATGCAACTATGCAAGAATTCATAGAGCTTTAGATGTGCTCTCTAAAGGAACAAGAACACATGATGTATCTAATTATTTAAAGCACTGATTCTCACAGTGCTGAACTCTGCTTTCAATGTCAGCGAATTACATGAATGATGCCATTGGTTTTTGTGCAGTTGTATTATGTGGGATGAATGCGCTCAAGACCAGAAGAAACCCTGGCACCTTCAACTAGTAGGTCACTAAATCCTAACAATTATATTTATGTGAATGGAAATTCACATTTTGAATTTCCATTTGGTTTGAGGAGACTGAAGAGTGCTCCACAGCTCCTGTAATGAAATAATTTGCTTTTTGTGACTAACACCATAATTATTACTCAAGTTAAAAGAGCCTTCATGATGCATGAATACAGTATGCTGTGTATTCCAACAGGTCACAGGTACTTTTTATGTGCTTCCTACATGTAAGCTATTATAGGAATCAAATGTCATACGGAAAGTCTCTTACGCAGTTTTAAGTCTTAAACATTTAAATCTAGTGTCATGGCTAAATAAGTGCATTTCTGGAACTTTCTGCACTTAGAATAAGACACCTTGTGTTATGTGTTCCTTCAATGTCTGTTGTGGTCTCAAGATACAGCAGGATTCACAACAGAAATATTACCAAGGAGAGCCATGCAACTAACAAACATCATTCTGCACTACCATGAATAAGATAAACAGAATATTTAAGATACAACCAGGAGACTTTCAAGCATCAGACAAATTTCAGGGAACGCCCCCAAACATCAGGAATTGTACCAGCTAAAGGAGGGTTCATCTTGTTAATGAAACAGAAAGGATGCTGTTCAGAGAGTACAAAAACATAAGATAAACTCAAAAAGAACTAGATTATGTTTTGCTTGGCCAGACTTTGAAGGACACATGTCATTAAGACTGTATATGGCACAGTACTTTGCTTAAACTTCCAGGGACATTCTAATCACCTGTTTCCAACATGCTCCTTTCTAGCTAAAGATTCAAATAACTGAACAAACAACTGAAATGCACCATGGGTACATTTATATGTACCCATGGTGGCTGTACAGCAAAAGAAAAAGCAGAAACCCATCCCCAAAGAAAAGACTAAGCATCTAATTTAGAGAAGAGACTTCTGACCAAAACTAAACTTCCAGCAATTACAAGAACAGCTTTAAAAGACTGTAACTGATTTTTCTGAATAAAGCGAGAGAAAAGGGTTGCAGTCCTTTAAGTAAGGAAACCTAATGCCTGAAGGAATACTGAAATGTACAGAGATGTTACACATGGCAGAGGTGTTGCTGTTCTCAGTGCTGACTGCTAGTGTTCAACCTGTAAACTGACCTTACGTGCAGGTACATAAAGCTGCAGGATTTCTTTGCATGTCCAGAGGACAACAAAGCTGGTGAAGGTTCTAGAGAACATGCCTTATGAAAAGTGGCTGAGCGAATCTGGGCTTCTTTAGTTAGCAGAAAAGAAGGCTGAGGGCCTTCTTTTGGCCTTAATGCTCTCTACAACTACTTGAAAGGAGGTTGTAGAGAGATGGGGGTCAGTCTCAGGAAAGTAACAAGTGAACAAGTGATAGTGCAAGATAGTACAAGAGGAAATGGCCTCAAGTTGCTCCAGGAGAGGTTTAGATTGGATATTTCTTCACTGAAGGGGTTGTCAAGCAATAGAAAAGGCTGCTCAGGGAAGTGGTAGAGTCACTATCCCTGGAGGCATTTAAAAGATGTGTGGATGTGGTACTCAGGGACGGTTTAATAGTGGACTTGGCAGTGTCAGTTGAACAGTTGGACTCAATGATCTTAAAGTTTCTTTACAAACTAAATGATTCTATGATTCTATACTATGATTCTTTTTTGAGTCCAAAGCCCTATTTCTTCTTAGTGCATGTCAGCTGGAATTGAAGAACTGACTTGCTGTGTCAATGCAGGAGATTTTTGGGAAAAAATTGATGGAAGGTCATTAAGCTTATTTATCCTTCAACCCATGACAAAAATCCTCAGAGAAAAGTATTTTTATACTGTCATCATAGCAAATTCTGTTAAAGTTATATCCTCATGTCTGTGTTGATTTCACATAAATTTGACTTCATTAAAAATGTAGGTGTTTTTCTTTTTCTTCAATAAATCTGCTAATTCTGATTTTTAAGTACCAATTTTGATTTGTTAAGTATGTCTTAATCCAACCACAGACTCTTCCAGCAGTTGCTAACCAGAAAATAATTGTATTCTAACACATCCCTTCCTACATCTTCTTCTGTAGGACTTGAAAGAGTAGAGGGAATCGTATATACGAGTGCAAAAGGCATAGATGGAGGAAGCTATCACTGAGAAGGAACTGCTACAGCAGGAATTATTTTGCCTTAAAACAGTTGCTCTTTGTCATGACTCAAAGTTTCATCTTTCTTTCTAACAGACAAATGACACAGCAGGAAATGTTCAGAACTATCGTTTTATTTATCCCTTAGATAGCCCATGCTCCTTCTGTACTCCTATGGGAATAGTCTTAATCTTTCTTTAACAAGAATTTTTTTTAGGATTTAATATTTAGAACTATTTAAAATATAGAGGAAAGACATAATGTCATAATAGTTAACAACTTCAGAGATAAAAGGATCCTAGCAGGCTTCTCTTCTATTCAACATGTTACTTAATGCAAACAATTACAAGTATCTCATTTGATCCACATATCATCAACCACTGTACTTATTTTCAAACAACTATGTACAATCATTTCAGCACAGCTGAAACTTCAGACAGGTCTTTCTGCTTAGCAATTGTACTGAATAAAACACACCAAACACCAATGTTTAGTTATTGTGCATTTCCCTCCTTGACAACTTTTAAAATGATTACAAACTTTGCAACAACAAGCCAGGACCTGTTGCCTTAACTTGTATTAGAATCTAAAATCACTTCTAAAACACTAACAAAATATAAGTTTATCTACTTTTACTGCATTTTTTTTCTTAATTCATTTTATTTATGTATATTAACATTGCACATATTTTGAAAATGTATTGCCAAATACACATACTGTGGGACTTGGTTTCTGACCTGAAAAAGAAATATAAATGAAAATTGAAAGTAATTATTCCCTGTGCAGACCAAAAATCCTTGTCCCACCCCAGATAAGGCATTTATGGAATTCATCTTCAAATGGAAAATAATGTCCCTCCGATGTGCAAACTCTGTTGAGGACTACAGGTAAATTAGGCTGTGAACACCGAACATATCCTACTGGTTGACTCATTAAATCACCCCAGAAATTTCCCCATTCAAAAGTTTCATGTTCCATCATGTCTGTGGAAATAAAAGATGACAAGACAATGCCACAGTATCACACTCAAAATTTGTATTTCCTTTCTTGATACCTGTGCTATTTCTCAAGCATATTTTCTTCTTAAAGCTAGGATCACAACTCTGGACATTTAGGGAGCACAGATGTTCTGTATACAAAGTTAGTTAACTAGTGATCTGTATTTTCTTAATTTTCAGATTAAATTTAATTTTGACAGTTTTGACTGCTGTATAACAATATTATAAAATAAACTCAATAGTATAGATTTAGACAAGCTTCATTATTAGCCTGTAAAAATAATCGTTGAAATAAGGATTCTACCTTGGAAGGCCTCATGATTGGCAGTCACATACTTCCTTAGAGCATTTTACCCTTCCTATATGTACTTCTTGGCTAGTAAATGATGGAAACATATATGTCCTTCTTGCCAAAGTATGTTCCAGTTACTGGAAAGAGTAATAAGTGGGATGAACAATATAAGGGATTCATATTACACAGAAAACTTTCCAGGTCCTTCTCCCCTCTCTCAAATACTTAGTATGCATAAATACCTGTAAATGTTTGAGAGAGACAGAACTAAAATGATTCAGTACCATACTATCCAACTTTCCTAGGTTAATTCTCCTAAATATCTCAGATATCTCAGTATTAGGCAGAAAGACCAAAAAAAGCAAGCTCCTTCCAGATACAATATAATCTAAAGAACAGAAGAATGCATCATATTTTCCAACAATAGAGACGTTTCCCTGCTTTACTTTTCTTTTCTATCCTAACAGGTTCTTTAAATCAAAGTTTTATGTTATACCAGGCTTTACACTAAAAAGTTTAGTCTCATTTGCATTATGCATTTCACTCAACCCAAAAATCACTCATTTTTGTTTAGTATTGATTTTTACCTCAAAAACTTCTTCATCCAGAATCCTGGTTCCAAAGACAGTGATGCCATTGGTGTCCACAACTGCTTTGTCACTTCTTTCAAGTGGTTTTGTAGTTTTTTTGTTACAGTCAACAATCATTGTAACAGTTTTTTTCTCCACACTAATAGCTACTCGATGCCACCTATTAAAAAAACATAATGCTACTGTAATTTAGGTTTCTAAAACTAGTTCATTGTGTTCTTATCAAGACAGTTTATTGCAGATTGTGCACCAATCAAGTCACAGATAAAATTTTAAATGTCACCTTTTATTTTCTTCTTTCATATGCACAAATGTACACAATGCCTTATCTATTCACTGTGTAATTTCTGTCCCTTAGTACAAAGGAATTTGATCCATAGCTCATCATGAATATCCTATATAAGATGAAGTTCAAGCTGACCTTCCCTGAAGCTTTATCCAGGGAACTTTAGTATACTCAGATTAAAAGCAAATATATTGTTCACTGTTACCGTTCTGTTACTGTTGAGTTCAATCTAATTTTATTACATTGAACATTCTGACAGCAGATTCTATTTTTATGATTATGTCTGATTTTCCAAATTACTTAAGGAATTACTTGAGCAAATATACTTAATCCAACAACTTAATCTTTGGCATTTACATTTTACTATTTGTTCTCTGTGATCAGTCACCAAAAATTTGCCATGTTCTTTTGCTTATTTGAATGTGGTCCATAGCTATAGAGATTTTTCAATGTACAACAGTTCCAACATAGATGCTTTTCCAGATACATATACTTAAAAATGCTTGCCAATATTCCTGCAACTATCAGTTTGCCTACATAAATATTCACCAAGAAGTGAATGAAGTGATTCGGAATACTGACACCTGATTTTATTTTAAAGACATTTTAGAATAAAGTTTTGTACAATTTGCCAAACTGTAGTATGTTCTTTGTGAGACATTATTATCATGACAGAACACATTAATTTAGTGAGCCTTTCTGTTATGACAACTTAAATATCTAAGAGCAAGCACAGGCGTCTCTGTAATCTAACACAGAGCAAAACATCAAAGAATCTTTGACAGACCATGGCAAAACGTGTCAAAGTATGTCATATTACTGTCTGGTAAGAAGAAGGCTGGAATCAAATTATTTTAGTTGGCATTTGTGGCACTAAGGTTGTCTAAATCAGAGAGACAGCTTAGATCATTGTTACAATGAGCCTCTGTATATCAAAAGGAACACCTCAAAGCTAATGGAATCTGACTGCTAAACAGTATCGCTGAGCCAGAACTCTAATTCCATGTTTTCTCTGGAACGTGGTTGAACATTATCATTATAAAAGCAAACTGTCCACGCATCCTCAGGCACATTACACTGTTTACACTCTTTAAATATATCTCATTTTGAGATGAAGATTGTTGTCCTAGATCCTTCATAAAATAGCTGAGTCAGAATAAAATTGTCGGTCTATCTTTTGAAAGCATGTAGAAGCTGAAAGCATGAAAACATAGCTCACAGTGGCTAGGATTGACTTCAGTTGATTTAGAAGTCAGAAAGTCTCACTGCAGGAAATTGTACCAAACCAAGTTCATTTTGATTTTTTCTTTTTTAGCAGTTTCTAGACATTTCAGGTGAAGTTCTGAAATCCATGTTGAAGCTTTGTCATTTAGAGGAAGCCAATGGGAAAAACAGAAGTTAGCTGCTTTATTTTATCACTCCTTCTGCTAGGGAAATACATCAGGTTTAGGTTTCATGATATAATTCCATTCTCTGGTAATACAAGAGCTTTTGTCCTTTATAAACATATTTCACTAGAGTTGAATTTTTGCCCTTCCTCCTCTACTGATTTGTTTTCTTTTGCTTTAATATGATTTCATTCTGTTTATCTCTGAAGATTGTGGCTCTCTTCCTGGACTGCAGCACAATAAATAAAGTCTTTGAAAGAATGAATGTACATTTAAAAGCACTAGAATGGCATTTCCAGAGAATGATTGCTTGTCCACGAAGGCAAGTTAGGTACAAATAGATCAAAGTTAATAATGCGATAGGTGTTTGAGATTAATTGCCTTTACTGAGGGTGAAGTATAAATCCTTGAAGCATTTCAGATTAATTGTCCAGTTTATTCTTCCTTGATTTCCTTATATATAGACATCTCAAGATATCTTATTTATCTGCTGTTTTGGTTCAGGATAAGAGAATTTTTATACTGTCTTCTCAATTTGTCTTCACCGCCTATCACCTTTAAATGACACAAGACAGCCCTTCTAGTCTAACTATTCCTTACACCCTTTTTAAAACAGTCTCTATATTGTACAGGAAGAATTTTCATAGGTTTAGTTTTAGTTTTGGTGGCTTTAACTTCTATGATTATTTCTTCAGTCTTGGTTTATAGAAATGGCAAATAAGAAAGGTGCTTTGGCTTTATTGGTAGCTGTATACATCATTTGAAGCTTGTACTATGTTCTGGTCAAAGGTTCTCTGATTTTATACCACAGCAGTCCAACTAGCTGGAAAGTGTTACTGATTTATTTAAATATTTAAGATAACTCCTTGTAAAGGCCATAATTAGCTATACAGTGGTCTGTGGTATTACTTTTCATGTTGAAATTTTACACTTACTTGCCATCAGCAATGTTGACTGTTCTAAAAAGAGGATAGTCTTCTGGCGCAGGTTTTCCATTTTGGTCTTCAAACAGGAAAACAGGGGATCTACCAACTTCAACACCTACTTGCTGAATTCCTTGCTCATTGTAGACAGACAGAAGGAAGGACTGGATTCCCTTTTTAGGTTTTACTGTCATTAATATTGAAAAATCTTCTGGAAAATCTCCACCTGTAAACAAAGTGATATACACAGTTACAAATTCAGAAAATATGAAACCATTCTTTAGGTTCTTTACATTTTTCTATAAGCACAGAGGATCCCACATCCCAACTGCTGGGGTTTTTTAATTCTCCAAAATTAACACAGAAAAAAGGAAATTGTATTTCTGATCTGGCTTTAATTCTTAAAAAAAGTACCTTAATGATTCTTAATAACAAGACTTGTAATTTTATGGTGAACTTATGTTATAATACAATGTATGTAAGAACCACATTAATTATTTTTATATTAATCTTTTTAGCAATCTTCTAATTTAAAAGCATGCACTAGTGTCACACAACAAAATAAGTATCTGTATTACAGCAAATGTGTTCCCAGACACTTCATATTCCTTCATGGCCACTTATTTTTGTTTCGCTTTCATAATACATGAGTCTTTCTAAAATAATATTGTGTATAATATTGAAAAAACACCTAACTATTTTGATTTAATAGGAGCTTTAGGTAAAATCAAAGAACATTTAATTTTAATTTATTCCCTGATGTTTTCTCTTTGAAGCAGAGATTATATATCAATCATTATTTCAACCTCTACAACTAAAAATAAACACAATTAAAAGTGGATATAGCTTGTTTATAAAGGAAGGACCGAGGTTTGTACTCAGTACGTCTCCTGATGAATCTGGAGGTAAATCTGCATTTCAGTTGATGTAAAAGTCTATTAGGCTTAAGACCAAAGAAGTGTAAGACTGAGATTCTAAAATTCAGAATGTACATTGGATCTGAGTGGCTTCAGCTGCAATTTACATGTGAGAAATATAGGAATTAGAATCTAAACATAATGTTGGCAATGAATATAACTGCAACTGTGTGCATAAGAGTGGGTAAAATGTTCTAAAGCATTTTAATAATTTAATACAATAAGTTTTAATAGAATAATATGTGACATTTTTGTAACGAATAAAATTATGAAAGACTTCAACATCAAAAGCAGATTTAGGAATTGTTTCTTCCAGTGGAGAAAATATAAGATTGTTTCCAAGACAAGTTCTCTGTGAAAACTCTCAGGATTCTACAAAGTCTTCAATGAAGACAAAGTATTAATGGCACTAAATCTTTAGTTACAATATGGAAAAAAAAATGCGTCACATCTTCACTGCTTGTTAAATTACATACACTCTTCTAAACCAGAAAAACCCTAGTTTTACACATACTGTCTGTTGCACTGTTGTTTTCTGTGCTTAATACAATCTTTTTAACTTTTTTTTNTTTTTTTTGTAGAACGTTGTTGAAGCTATAGTGATATAGAGCACTTCAGGGCTAGATTTGACATTTTATTTTGAAGAGATCAATAAATAGGAATAATTTCATTTATTCTGGTAAACCTTTGGTCAAGCTTTTTAATTACAAAGCAAAACTGCTAGTTTACAGATTAAACTGTACGTTATGTACTATACGTACGTCAGAGTAAACAGATGAAAAAAAAGGGAAAGAAAGAGAAAAGATGACTGACAACAAAGGCCAAATAAATTATCCGAAAAACCTTGAACATTTGCCCTGTCTGCAAGGTTAACCTCAGAAATGTTGAAAATGCTTAAGGCAAGTTACACTAAATCATCTAGTCTGGGCATGTGTTCCTCAAACAGATAACATTCTATAAAAAAAAAAAAAAACAAACCTGGGAGCTTTCTAAGAAAAGTGACTGAAAATGAGTCACATGCCTCAGTTCAGTAGTTTCTGTTAACACTACTATGACATAATATTCCCAGATGTTTTATCTTGCACATACATTGTGTAATTAAATTTCCTCCACACAGTTTTGACTGAAAAAGTTAAAAAAAAAAAAGAGTGAAATTCTAAAATGTAAAAAATTATGTATTGCTATGTATATATAGTTCTTGAACACATACATGGAATAGTCATCAAAGTCTTCTCAATTACTTTTAAATATCTTGTTCATTGGTAATGTTCTAGTTGAACAACACAACACAACAACAACAATTGGAGGGAAAATCGGTACAAGAATATTTCTATATATCTGTGTTGCTATGCCTGTCTTTCTTATATGCTTTTGTAAAAGATAACTTAGAGCTTACAAAAAAATAATACAACAAAAATCTATATTGTCTTCCAGTCAGTGAAATAAACGTCTATTATATTCTGGGAAGTTGGTAAATATTATTAGATCCATTTTTAAAGTGTGGATTCCCAGCTTTTGCCATTAATAACTTCCTTTGAGCTACAGTAGATACCTGTACTTCCTGATGAGCTACAGGATTAAAACAAGCACAGAATGTATTACAACTTGTATTGCTTAGCTAAAATGATGTCTCAGAACTCAATTTTGTCTTGAATATCTTCTGTAGTCTTACCACTACTTTAGAGAGGGACATGATCATTCAAATAGCTTCAAGAATAGTCTCCGAAAAAGAAGGCTTTCTTGTGGTGGAGACAGGAAGCCTGTTCTGCTAGATTCAAAAGGAAGTAATTACCATAATCACCTGCAGTAATTTTTTCTAGGTTCTTTACTGAAGTATAGGATTAAATGACATATTCCTGTTTTAAGCAAAATGTTGTGCTCACTTCTTTTCCTACTGTGAGCGAGAACTGCTTTTTATTTGTCTCCTGCACACAGAAGTGTTGAAACAGATTGGTAAAATCAAGCAATTGTAAAGCAGAAACTGAAAGCATTAATAAGAGTACCTAAATTAAGGCAGTCAAAGGCTATAGAAATCTAGGTGTCAGCCAACAACATGAGGTACTTATTTGTTCTGGCATTCAAGAATCATATGAACAGTTACTATTGCCAGATCTCCTTTTTATGTTATGATTTGCTTCATGAATAAGCGTGATTCAATCCAAGCTCTCAGACTTCCACCTCTAGAATCTCAGACTTTGATTAGCAGAAGGTGCTTGTACTCTTCTAAGCTTTAGATAATATCAGCAATTCCAAGTCAGTTTAATCTTCTGGCTAGCTGCATTTCAATGCTCGTTTAAAGTTCTTTGTTATACCACCTGGCTTCAATGACACACATTGTAAAACTCAGAATATGAAGGTGCCAGCTTATTACACTATGAAACTCGTGTTATTTTTTAATACAATGGATTATTTCTTTATCTTTTTAAGCAGAGCAGTCCATATTCTGCTAACTTTACTTATGTGATATAGTAATTAATTACACACATAGTCACACTAATATCAGCAAGACATTGTAGACTGTAATGGGCCGTTCAGTGAATTATATTTTCAGATGGACAGCTGTTAACTATATCCAACTTAGTTGAGAGAATATATTAAAAACTGAAGAACTGTGCTAAAAATAATATAAATAATGTATTTGTAGTGAATTTTGCTTTGATCTTTTTCCATAAATAATAAAGTAAACTGATGAGTTAAATGAATACGTAAGTTCCATTTGAACCGCGTATAGCTGTTTCTAGGCTGCTCTGTATTTTTTTCATAGTTTTGTAGTACTACAAAATAATGCATGTTCACCCCTTTTATAGATCTTGGATGATATCTATATGATTGTTACTTTGAAAGACAAAAAAAAAGTATTTTTCTTTGCCAAAATCTAATCTGTATGTTTATAGACAGACTTATTCAAACTCTGCATGATGTATCAAAGCAGAAATATCAAATGTTCCATGATTTTGGTTTTAAATATTCTTGTTATCATTTTCCTCAACACTTTGGGCCAAGTGAGAAGTGACAGCAAAATAATGGAACAAAAGTTTCTCCTCAATATCCAAAGAATCTTTGTTCCAAAGTGTGATTATTTCATTGGAGAGAAATTCAAGAAAAGACGGAATTGCATCACCTGCTATCCTTAACTAGCCTGTTTTAGTCTCCCAAATACCCAGATACTCTTCAGTAATTTTTAACAGATGGTATTTCTGGGAATGATTTTGCAATGGCCAACCACAACTCATTTCTACCACTGCAGCATTACTCTAGGAAGTACTGCTTTTAAATGGACTACCGAAACTGGAGGAAACTTGCCAAAGCCACCAAACAAGCATTCCATTACATAGCATTAAGAAAGAACAGGTAATATGACTTACAGGCCAATTCTGCTAGAGACACAGAATTTGATGAAAAGATTTATGACTGTAGCCAATAAAAACTGATTCATTCAGTGGATAAAGAGCATGTCCTGTCATTTGTATGCAGGCCCAACTGTAGGGATAACAGAAGTGTTTTGTTGTACTGACGATAGACTGCATGCTGTGCCTTAGATACCATTAAAGCATAGTCAGTAAGATAATTTAGCAAAGTAAAAGGTTTTTGGCAATCTTACCTGGGTACAGCTGCTTTGTTGGGGCACTCAGCTGTGCAGTTTTTGAAACTCTGTAGGCAACATCCGATCCTTTTGAGTCTCTTCTGTTTGTGCAAAATCCTGCTGTTCTTGATACTCCTTCTGGTGAACTGTGAAATTCTAATGCTTTTAGCACATCAACGGGTTCAGCTGACAATAAAAAAGAAAAAAAAAATTAAAAAATTAGTCATCTTGCACCTCTACAGTGTGCAGCCTCTAAAAGTGATATTCATTTCATTGCAAAGGTGTATGTGTAATCACAACAGTAGCTGCATCCTATTTTGATTTATTACAGATTACTCATATACCAGAATATTATTTTAACAGGATTATTAATTTTTAAATATATAAGAGTTTATCCCATCCACTGTAATTGTTATAATCAGATTCTCAAACTACTTGACTACACACTGAAATTCACTGTTTCCCAAACAGAGAATTTTGGTGCCTGAAACTTACAACACATTATTATGACAAATGACTTCTAAGAAGTGCAACTGATTTTAAAAGTTTGCACAAAAGTTTCAGAAGCGCTCATCTACTAAGAATCTGCTATCAGAAACTCATCTTTTGCTAACATTAAACTATATTCCAATTACCTGTGACTACTTTCTCAAATACAAAGTGAAAAGGAAGAAGTCTCTCACTTCTCATTGAGTTAAAGAAAAATGTAGCTGCTTTGCCTGCAAGATGTGAATGGACTGAATTACAGTCTTTCATGTTTTCCAAGTTAAATTCAAATGGACCTATTTTGTACTTTAGAGCCCAAGTACAATCAGGTTGCATTTCTACAAGTTAAAGCTGAAATCCAAAGCTGCTACTGCACTAATATCAATAGCAAACAACAACAACAAAAACCTTTAATCATAAAAGATCACCATGGCAAAAGGGTCAAGTACTGAATGGAGAAGCACTTTAATAGAGGCAGTGAGAGAACATAAATTGCCTACTGCATTTTTTTTCTCTTAAAAAAAATGTGTGCACTATGCTCCCTACAGATCAAGGCTTCACTAATTTATTTTTTGAGTGGAAACAGAATTTCAAAAGACTATTTTTCATTGGGACTATTCTACAGTTTCTATGTTGGCATACTCATAACTGGGTTATCTGGAAAGACAGTTTTACATGATTTTCACAGTTAAAGCTGAGAAATGTGTTTGATAAATCTGACCCTTCATGCCTTTGAACTGCACTGACTGTGGCATTAACTATAGCAGTTATATTCATTTTCTGTGCCAACATATATCAGCTTAAGGCCCAAAGTTCACAGTGTGAGAATATTCAACTATTTGAACAACTATTTGCAAACAAGAAGTGAAAGTGTGTAAAATCAGGCAAAGTGATATCAGATGAAAACATCTACCTTCTTTTCTTACTATATATACAGTTCTAGGCAGTTCTATTTTTTTGTTGCTGTGGTATATGAGAAGTGACTTTAGTGCAATTCACTATCAGATGTGAACAAAGTTAAACTTAACTAGTACATCCTATTCATCTCCTGGCATTGCCAAGTATGAAGAACTCAACTTTGTGATTAAATCTATCTTTGAGTAACACCAAAAGTATATTCTTTAAAAACAAATATATCATCCTAGAACACACATAACTACTTCTGTCTTAAAATATATTAATAAAAAATGCTTGTGAGCTTCTTTAATTTTTTTGCACTTAGTGCAACTTCTCATTTGCTTTTCCATCACACCATGTTCTCATATATAAGCCAAACAGCCAATGTTTGTTGCAAGCAAATACATTATGGATGAATGCTACAGTATGCACCTTAATTTACTTAAAATCTACATATGCTGCAGATTCAAGAAATTATATTCAAACATTCTCAGAGGAAATGTTTCAATAGTGTGCAAATTCTGAAATATTAGTGTTATGTCTCTGTTAAGTACTAACTAAATAATTTTAATGAATATAAATTATTTTCTACAGGTATTCCACACAATTCTAATGTTACTACTGTGCTGAAGAAACTGTCACACTTTTTTTTTCTGGTAACTGATGGCTATTTTTGCAGTACCTATGATAATTTGAACCAGTAATGTAATGTAGAACCAGTTACTGGAAATATTAGTAAAAATTCCAAGTCGCTGTATAAGTCAACCACTGCTACATTCCTTTCTCCTTTGCTCTTTTCTATAATTTGTACCAGATTCTTCATTATTTTTTAGAATAATGGTTGTTCTTTGCCTGGCTGACTGGGAGAGTATTCATCCATAAACAAGATTATTCATTACTCCCCGCTAGCTCTGCTGCTGAAAAAGTTCCAGACGAGAAAGAGCATAATAAGAGAAGAGAACAATCTTCAAACCAGAAATTCCAAATAATTAGAAGAAACATTTCATTAATAGCCCATAGATGACATCTATTTCTGCAAAGTGTGATTCACAAATTGTAAATAGCAAAACCACTAGTCAGTTTACAAGGATTTCTAGAAATATCACTTGTCATAGAAATGACAAGTTCTATGAAGTAATTAATGCAAAAGTGCTAATTAGTCTCTCTCTTATGATAACATGGCTAACTTACTAAATACAGCTCACAACAGAAACTACTTCTCTAATTTATATAGAAGATTTCAGCTCACCAACTCAACCTATAGTTAAAAAGTAAAGAAGTTCCTTAGAACTCTAGATAAACCAGACAGGAATGTACAAGATTTAATATGCTACTTTACAAAAATTTGTTTTTTGTAAAAACCTACATGTAATTCAGTCTGCAAAAGAAACAGACTGAGTTTGTGCCTCTTCCTCATAAATGTTCTTGCAACATTCTTGTGCGTGTTACTATTTAAACTGTTTTTGAGTCTAATCAAATGCCCAGATTAGGGTGCAACCAGTCCTATATTTCAGCTGGGAAATAGAAGCAGTAGAAGTCTCCTCACACTGTTTTTGCCATCTCCCAGCTGAAAACAGACTTTACTGTATAAAGCACTTCCCTCCTACACCCTTCCTGTGTCATGCATAAGGCTACCATATATTGAGGTTTGCGCAGAAACACCCTCTTTCTGCTAGTGGAAATTGTGTCTGGGTGATTTGGGGATTTTTCTCCATTTTCAGGAACTACAGCACCCTAGCTGGAGCAAGTGTTCAAGTAGCCCTGACCTTACTGCCGTGACATTAATCTCAAAATTCTTGATGAGCTCACTGTGCATGTTCAGATGATCCGCTCAATGGCTCTACAGAAAGCTCTAGACACAGTTGCTCTCAATATGCCAAACAGCACACACATCTACGAATCCAGTCAAAAAAAAACAGCTCTTGAAAATCAGCAGTGCTTAGATCCCAACTAGTTAGAGGTAACCTGCTTGAAGTATAAAGGACGAGAAGTCCTTGCACATGCAGCACTGGTTTGCTTAGCAGACATGGGTAGAGAGGTAGGAAGACAACTCGCAGGAGTCAGAGAAGAGCATAGCCTAAAAGCTATCAGCTGAACCTGTGGTTTCCCTCTGCCTGTTTCTCCAGGTTCTACAGTGCTCAGTGTCATTTGCACTCTGAGAGCTTCAGCTCTTCCTGGAAACTGTGTCTTCTCTACCATTTTGTTCCCACAGGATTTCTGAGAATGGTAAGAAATAGCCAGAAAGAGCACCAGTGCTGAGACCATGCAGTTTGCTTTTTCACGTGGTCCACAAATTAAGATTACAGCTTGTCTTTATATACGGGGACATTAACATAACGCATATATTGGCAGATCTAGGGTCTCTCGCAAGAACTTCCTTACAGTGCATAAAGCAGCTTTCCTAAATAATTTAATCTTCTAGTCTCATTTTCTTGAATAGTTTTCTCATAAGAAAATAAAACTGCAAATGAATGATACATGATGTAATTCTTTTGCATCCTTCCAATTTGGTGCTAAGATTTAAGGTAGCAAGGAAATAACCAACAAGCATCAGGCAAACAGCTCTGTTATCAGTTTTTGGGGTACAAGTTTGTTCTCCTTATGAAACTTCTACATCAGCTTTGGAAAATCAACTGTTTGCTTTGGTAAATTTGACAAAATGCAAGATCCAGAACCTGTAAGTGGGTCCCCTCATGCAGATGTTTCTGGCCAAACTTTACTGCTGCTTGAAGGCCACCTCCTGCAGGCAAGCCAGACAGAGCCACAAGATAACCTTTTGTAAAGAAGCCCATGTTCATCTGGGCAAGTGGGCATTTTTCAAGTTAAGCCCTCCTGGGCATCAGGTCACAAATTCCAGTCCTTGGAATTGCACAAGCAGTAATAATTTTGGATGAAAAGTTAGAATTATTATCTTTCTTGCTATTACCATGTTCAAAGTTAATTATCTTTATTTAAATGAATTCACATTTATGAAAATGCTTTGATTTACAACACAGGCTTTTTAAAATTTTTCTACCTACTGAACAACTGCAGTGATAATCCAAAACCAAAAGTTCTCCATAGAGCCTTCCTCAAATCACATAGTTTTATCAAATAAATCTAGTGAGAGCCATTAATGTAAATGCTAGGTGTGTAAATGTTAGGCCATTAAAACACACAAAAAATAGACAGAAAATTACCTGGACACTCTATTACTAAAAATTTTTTATTTGCAGAAGAAATAATTTTCCACATACTTGTAAGTGTTTCCTCAGAAATTCTTTTTGACCTAGGTTTCTAACCATCTGTTCCTACATAAACTGTATTGAGAAGCAGCTTACAGGTCAATTCCATGAGTCGATGCAATGCCTTACTACTGTGAATCTCACTCAGTATTTCATGTCCTACTTGGATCTTAAGTGATCAGACATCTAGATTGGTCTTATTACAGATGCATGCAGCAGTCCTCAGTAGACTTGAAGTACATGTAGATTGAAAAGATATTATTCATTGAAATGAGAGTTCTTTTGAATCAATTTGATTATTCCCTAAGAAATAAGCAAGGAAGTCCGAATGGAAATTTGTGCTTCTTATCTACAGACCTAGAGTTTTCTTCTATTCTACACAGAACATGCTGTAAGCTATTTAAAAGCTGCAGTAAGAGAGGTATATAGCCCTGAACCTTTTTAGACAGGCTATACCAAACTTGACATCTGTTCTCTTTCTGTGAACTGTACAGTAAAGCAATTGTAGATGCCACTAGAGCTGCTGGTGACTAAGGACCAAAAAGTTTAAGAGATAATTCTGCTGAAGACAGGATATGCAGAGGAAACAATCATCTGCATTTTCAGAAGGAAGGACTTAGCTGTCAGGCTCCAAAGTGAAACTCCAGGACTGACAGGAAAGTGACTGTAGTGGCAAGTCCTGGCTACAAAATTCATTCCCATAAGAAATGGTTGAGGGGATGACTCATTTAGACCAAAATATTTTTCTTTCAGTTCAAAGGCGTAATAAAGCATTGAATTTGAAATCTTATTATATTTAGATTTTGGTCTGTTAACTCCTGGGTTGTAGTCTCTTAATTCTATGAGAGCTCAGGCACAATGATCCTTCCCTATTTTAAGTCAATATTCACCTGCATAATTTACAAGAAGCTCCCAGACCGCATGCTGGAGGACATACCTTAAATGCAAATAATAAAAATCCTCAAGGGAAAAAAAGAGATAGTTTATAGATAGTTTACAGATATACCTTTGCAAACAGAGTGTACAGCTCTTTACTATACTGTTAATAACTTAGGAAAAGCCACAGTTACCATTCTCAAATATAATAAACAGTATTTTTAATAAACAGTTTTATATACTTTTCAGATACAATAAACAGCTACCTTCTTGAGTTATCATAGTTCTTCGGTAATGTCCTTCTTTTGATTAATGTGAAAGTGAAAATTTACCAGTGATGACTCCACAAACAGCCTGTGAATAACAATCAGTAGCTCATAACTGGTGAGATACAACCCTGGAGTAGAAAAGAGCTTAATTTGCCCCAGTAAAAATAATTATCTGAGAAATTTAGAAAGGCTAATGTTTTTAAATTACTATTATTTCACTTCATATTTTTTCCATGGAAATATGTTTCATTTTGCCAATAATCTGTTCCAATTGAACCATTGCAAAACTAAAATTTAAGAGTATTGAAACATTAATCTTAAATTCTAAATGGAGTGTTTTTTTAAAGTTTAGTCCAGTTTTATTTCACTGTGACAGATCATTTAAAGAGTATAAACTATTACAGCCTGGTAGGCTAAAATATACTAACTTGGTGGGTACAGATGAAGGGAGTCCTTAGATTTGTGGACAAGACTTTCCAAATAGGCTACCTATGGTTAGATTTCTAGGTATTTATGTAGGAGCTTAAATAGAAGGTACTGGCTGCTCCACAGCTCTTTGTAACTATGCTACCTCTTAAAGGCATAATAACCTACAGTTATTCAGTTTCCTTATTTTTCTTAAAATATTGAGTCTTCATAACTATAAGTGCTCATTCTAAGGACCTTCCATGTATTCTATAGGTGGATAAAGAAAGAACCTGCTATGATCATTTCTAATTGACACTCATTAGAAGGTCCAAGGCTTTATGAATGTAAGGGGTGAAAACATTTTCACAAACAAGAACTCATAAAAGGGTAACTAGTCTTCAGTGTTTGCTATTGACTTCTCAGAACAGTACTGTCAGGCCAGAAAAAGCTACAAATACCTTTTTTTAAAAAACAAACAAACAAACAAACAAAAAAAACCCCAAAAATAAACAGTCTTCAATACAGATTGTGTCAAAGTCCTTCTACATAGACTTATTTTATCTACCATTTGTCCAGATGTTTCAACAGTTCTCCTACTGTGAAACCTGGTAACTTCTCCCCTTCATGCATTCCTTCTCCCAGATTATTTGTCCAGTTTATGATTCTACCAACAGTCAGCAAGCAGTTTAGTTTACTAGCTAGACTTAAGCTTGTCTGAGCAGAGAGACTGATAAATGCTGTCACTTTACCAAATTGTCAATAGGGAAGTCTTTGCCAGCAGCGTTAGAATTTGGATTTGTGAAACTGTTAGTTTGCTGACTAACAAGTTTGTTGACTACAGCACAAGACCCATCTATTACTATAAATCTGGACTGCTTCTAATGTGGTAGAAATAACTTTGTTCTTATTTTTATCTTTGTACACTTTAACTTATTGTGGGCAAGTATGATGTGTATCTTTTAAAAACAGAAATACATATAATTATTACTAACTGCATTTATTAATTTACTGTGTTCTTCATCTGTTAATAATTAATACAGGTCTAAACGTCAAAGAGCAGGAATTAAAAAGCATGTTATGCCCAAAATGCTTCACTGAGCTTCCCAGTTCTTAGAAAGGACTCTGCATTTGGGCAGTTGTCAGTCAATGGTTGGACTTGATGATCCTAAAGGTCCCTTCCATTTTAGACAAATCTATGATTCTATTACCTTCCCAGTGCAGGCTCTAGTCTCCGTATCCCATGCAATGATTCCCTGCAGTTCTAGCACAGGTGTTGAAGCACCAGAAAATAATCTCTCCTTAGCATTTCCTACTGGCTACCTCTGGGCAGATCCATGCTTCCTCAGCGGAAGTTTGGGTTTGGCAGTCTGAGATCCTCCTACCTTCTGCCTGTACAGAGAGCCCAGATATGTAACAGAACATTCTTCTGGAAGCAAGCATTAAAAGTACCAGTTCCTTTGATGTTAACCAAAGGACTTTACAGAACTATATAATAACTGAAGATAACTAGATGGATGGAGCACCTCTCCTATGAGGACAGGCTGAGAGAGCTGGGGCTGTTCAGCCTGCAGAAGAGAAGGCTCTCAGAAGACCTTATAACAGCCTTCCAGTATCTGAAGGGAGCCTACAGGAGAGCTAGAGAGGGACTCTTTGTCAGGAAGTGTAGTGACAGGACAAGGGGCAATGGTTTTAAATTGGAAGAGGGGAGATTCAGACTAGATAGATATGACGAAGAAATTCTTTACTGTGAGGGTGGTGAGGCACTGAACAGGTTGCCCAGAGAAGTTGTGGATGCCCCATCCCTGAAGGTGTTTAAGGCCAGGCTGGATGGGGCTTTGAGCAACCTGGTCTAGTGGGAGGTGTCCCTGCCCATGGCAGGGGCATTGGAACTTAGTGATCTTCAAGGTCCCTTCCAAATCTAACCGTTCTATGATTCTATGAATATGAACTCTCAATTTTTGTGGGCTGCAAACCTGAGCTACAGAACATCTTCCAGGTACAAAAATGAAACCCATTAAGCTGCCTAAAGTAATTGCATAGCGCTCCTGAAAATCAAGGTGTTTTTATTCTAGGTACCTAAGTATGAATATATATTGCCCATGTATATATTTCTAGAGACATACATCGTGTTTGTTTTACCTGTTAAAAATTTTCCTATGTGTTAGCTTATAGATGAATTATGTAATTGGAATCTTGGCTGGTGACATTTTAAGAAGAAGGTGTTACTGCAGTGCTTTCATATTTAATGATTATAAGAACTAGAGATTATCCAGACGCATACAGGAATGCTTTAAATGGCCTATGATTGACTATTTCCCCTACAGAGGGCTTGTGTAAAACTGCTCAGAACTGGCTACTTCTGTTTCCACACCAGTTATTTGGAAATCTTTCACTGACTTCCTATGTTGTTCAAAGACAATAAAGACAGTCTATCCTATATATAGGATGTATTTTTGGTACTCACCAACTACTAACTGTATCTCTTCATAAAGACCAATCTCTAACATTCATACAGTAAAAAAGAAAAACCACTTAAATCCCATACTGAAACCAGTAGGAAGCTTGCCTATTTCCAACTACACACTCAGATCTTTATTAAAGTTAGCTTTCAGGCTTATTAATTTACTGGAAATGTTCAGCAAAAAATATGAATGGGTCTTTCTGGGCTTTGTTAGTTTGCACAATTATGGCATGTAACCTTGATTTTTAACTGACATTTCATTTTTATTTTTTGACTATATTTTGCAACAAAATGTGACTTTTTTATTACTTAAGACATTCTTTGAGACAAAATAGGTTGTACTTTAATCACTTTTTCAGCAACATTGACTGCAATCAAGCTCTAAAGACCTGATCCTGATTCCATGAAATGTTTCACCCACAAAAGATTGGGCTAATTCATCATCCAGTGCAGAGCTGTATTGATCCACCACTTTACAATATTTTAAATCAGTATCAATACTTCAGCAAAGTTATTTCTATTTTACACCACAGAAGATGATATCAGAACTGCAGCCCAAGTGTCTAACTATGTTGAGACCTCTGCTAAAAATTAAGTATGTTATTTTTGTACAGACAGCAGAGACAGTACTTCCAACTGCGAGAATCTGCAAAACAAGTATTAAATTCTTGGAGTATCCTGTTTCTATTACCATATCAAAAAAAGAAACAGTCTAAAAATGGTCACTGGTACAGGAAAAGACAAGGTGTTCCCTCAGCAACTAAACATAAAAGAAATTGAGTCCACTTAAAAGCTTTGTTGATCAAGGTATTTATTCCTAATAGTCTTTAAAAGTATCTTTGAATGAATGGGAATTTTCAAAGGTGTAACATTTGTACATTTTCAACTATAAGCATAGAATAAAAAAAGCAAAATACAGATAAGGACAAGATTTACAAATGGTGCCATTTAAAGTAACCCTATGTAATTTGACAGAGAAACAAACAAATGTTTTTTTTAAATCATACAGCCAAAAACTTTTGCCATAATTTCACTGATGTCAAAGGTATTATCTCCCTTCTAAGAACAATAGAAAGAAATCAGATCCAATTCTTTATTCTACTGATATTAGCAGAAATTGCATTTAAGCAGACAGCAAGGTTGTAAAACCCTGATTTTTGTTTGTTTTTTTTTTTATAAACTATTAATGATTTGATAGCCTATCAAATTACTATGATAATTTGAGTAAATATACAAGTAAGGGATAGAGTAGGTAAAACTTAGACTACAATAATACTTTAATATGGGCATAATTTGACTCATAACTAACTAAGTTAATTCATATTATAGACAAAGCTTAGCTGCCAGTGACATTATTCATAGCAGGATGAGGATCATCATTTTAAAACTGATTTTATAATGCATCTTTCAATTTGCTTTGCAGCAAACACTTTGCTTCCATATAATATCAGCTCTGCCAAAAAAATTCTATTTCACATACTGTATGCATTAACACTTTGACATACAGTGAAGTCCCAGACCTTGAATTTACAAAGGATTTTACAACCCCTTATGCGCGATAATGTGCTAAAAAGAATTTGAGTTCTGCCAGATTCTACTCCTATTGTAATAATAGGGTCAACAATTAATCTTTACATTTACAGTCTGTAAACTGGGTATTTAACACTGCATAGTACAGTTATAAGCCCCCACAACAAGCATGTGTGTTCACCTAATTCCTCTTAAGTCACTGCTCTCTATTGTGTCCATCCAGAGGGCAAATCTTTATCACTGCATGAGACTTTACATTCTTAGAACGTTAGAGATTTCTCCCAAGCTCTGCTTAATTTATTCCACTCTATTATCAACAAATACTCAGAGCAATAATAAATTAACCAATGCTGGGAGGATTTCTTCTGAAAAGAAGCAGAGAGCTCTACAGAGAAAAGAAAAGCAACTTCTTAATCTTGCTGACAGATGGAAACCCTACTGTTCACTACTGTACAAAATAAATCCAGGAGAGACATAATTGCTCCAGTGTGTTTTAGGTATAACTTCACTTCAGTAGTAATGTCATGGCTCTTTTATCACGCTGCAAACCTTGTTAGAATTAAGGGCCCTATTTGGAGGAGGCCAAGTAATCCTGGGCAAGAAAATTGTAAAACTGAGTATGACACCTCCTTTCCTACATTTTACAACTGCTACAAGCACCAACTTTACCAACATTAGTTTTGCTGATTTTTTGGTTTGGGTTAGTTTGGGGCTTTTTGGTGTCAAATCACAGCATAGCACCAGGAAAGGTTTTATATCAAAGATTATTTTTTCTAGTGACATTCCAATAATAGGCATTAGGCACATAGATTATTTCAAGCCAAAAATACTGAATATTTGAAGCTATTCTATAGGTACTTATACACAAACACATTTATTAGGATATACACAAAACTGATTCTGAGAAAATTCTGCAGAGCTAGTAAAAAAAGACATTTTCCAGCAGCCTCAATAGTCCTTTCTGGGATCCTAGTGGAGCCTCCTAATTAAATGCAAAGATTCATGCTCTAGAGAATCTACAACACATACCAGTCATTTTTCTGTGTCAGATGTCTGCTGCTGAAGTTGAAATAATATTTTACCTCAGAAGCAATTTTAAAAATCTCAATTATATAGCAAAACAGACATATACATACAGGTCTCTTGTGCACTGTTCTGGAACCATTTCACCTGCTGAACCCTGGGACTCAGAAAAACTACAGCTAGGACCACTAGCTGAATCCAGTGAAATCACCCTTAGACTTAGTAAGTTTCCTTCACTTTGTAAATATTTATCTGAGAAACTCCTGTGCATCCTCTTTTTCTGAAAGTAAATGACATTTTGTTAAACTAAAATTAACACTGTTAATTACTGTTTCACTGTAAAGAACCAAACAAACAAACAAACCCAAACAAAAAACCAAAACAACAACAATGTAAACATTTATATTCTTTTTCAACTTTAAAAGTGAATGGATCAGCTAAAATCAAAAGTTCTTTACATCACTAACAACAGTTCTAAGGAAAGATCCATACTTTTCTAGTTTAAAATACCTTTTTGTATAGATTTATACTAGTCAAATACATTAAACATTCAAGAAACAGATCTGTGCCTTCCCAGTGTCATTTCCTAGTTGTACTTCTAGTGCAACTTTCTTGCACGTAAGAAATTAGAAAAGAAGTAACAATGCCAAGTGTGCATCCACAAAGAAAACTTTCCTTTTGCCAACACCAGTGGCCCTAGTTCTGCATTCCTTCTGCACTTTGAACCCTCACTGGTTTCCAAGGCTACCTAGGAGAAGCACAAGAAACCTTTTTATTTCCTAAAATGACTGTAAAGAGTATGTATTCTATATTGGAAACAAACCTGCTTGTCACTTACACAGAAGGGCCAAAGTGTACTTTCTACATATAGCTTTATAGTCCCATTTTCTGTAAGTATTCATAAATCTTTTTGCTCTCAGATTAAGAGCTGGATTTCCACTTGTTTGAAAAGGCTTATACATAATAAAAAGACTGATTTTTCATTTCTTGTGCATAAAATTCAAATCAGCATCACAATAGTGCATTGATGCCAGTCCCTTACAAAAAATTTACAGTGTTGAAACCATGCCATTTTAACTAAATGAGTTTATTCATTCCAAACACATTACCAACAGATTGAGTATTAAAGGTGAGGAAGGGGAAAGGAAATCAAAGGATGTCTTTTAAAATACTGAATTTTGTTTACTTTACATAAGTCATAAAGCAAAAATATTATCTAAAAAGAGCTGCTTAAGAGCTGGTGGGCACTGAGCTGACCAAATATGAGTCACCACTTTTCCCATTCACTCACTTCTGTAACTTTTTTTATCTAAAGAAGAAATATCTCAAGAGCAAAATCAGATCTTCACACCCTCTTTCTTGGTACTATGAAAGACACCTCATACTTCTCTTTTTTTGTGTGTGTGTGTGTGTGTTAAATAAAGAAACTTGGAATAAAAAGTCAAGAATTTTAGGAATCTTTTGAGGTTTCTCTGCACAGAATGGATTCTGTGGTCTTAAAAAGAAGTCACTGCTATGTGAGTAACACTATATGAACATACCATGTCATGTAATTTTCTTTACATAGAGGTTGTTTATGGAAAGATAATTCAAGAATATAGGATTTAAGTTTATAAAGGCAATGATTCATATTTTACCCAGAATTTTCATTTATATTGGTTACTTGCTTTAATATGCTATTTTATTTCATTGCTCAGTATTTCCTCTCTCCTACTTTCAAATATTAATTGTTATGTCCTTTTTTTTTTTATCTTTTAATTACTTTAAATAAGACTAGAATACCTAAAAGATGATTCAAAAATATCTCCCTTGTGCTCCATTAGGGAAATTAGGTCAAATTCTACTCCCTCTGTAGTCAATGGAAAAAGTCATACTGACTTCAATAACAGATCAAGCCCCAAACACATAGCTCCCTATAGCTTCTAAGCAAATGGCATACTGTATTTCAGAAAAGTTCAATAAGTTCTTTTCAGAATACTTCTACAAGCACCAGAAGCCTGTAGCTTTGTTTCTGAAATGTCCTTCATGCAGAAGACTAGAGGAAAAGATTTTTCATACAGCTTTTAACAGACTTACCAGAGACAAATTAGTCTGCTAATGTTGCTTAATATATATTAGTAAATACCAGATAACTTCTATTGATTTTTTTCCTGGAGTGCTTGGGTTTAGACTTTCTTTTAACTTTACATTTGTATCCAAGCCATTATCTAAAGATAATCTACGCAATTTAATTAAATCAGTTCTACTGTGAATGGTCACATGAAAAGTGGCATAAGCAATCTATCGTGCCTTTCCGGACAGTAACGCTCCTTGAGGAAATTTAGTTTCAACATAGTAATGAGAAGCCGAATCCCTGAAGCTCTGCGAAGTTAATTCACCCTGAGAGTCGCTCCACTGGAGCCGGTGGAATTGCAACAGGGATGAAATTTGACCCCTTCCAGTCCCTGTCAGAGATGGGGCCAGCAGGGGGCAGAAGCCCTGATTGATCTGACACCGTCGAGATTGTGCCCAGGTATAAAGGACTTGAATGGGAACTTATCACCGGTACCGTGCTCCCTCTAGGACGCCTGTCGATTCAGAAGATCGAGAAATACTTCGTCAAAATAATAAGTGCATAAAAAATTAGACCTTTATTTTAGCAAATTTAAGCCCCTTAGTGGATGTCTAACCCATTGAAAAATAAAAAATTCAGTCCAAACCAGACTGGCCCCCAGATGCGCCTGCGGGCAGGAGGGAGAGAAGGATGGAGCAAGAGGTAGCATTTCCACCCCCGGTAGGACAGGAAAGCGCTCCCGCCATCGGAGGTTTATACAGTGCAGCTCCTCGAATGTGCCAGCACATCTCAAAAAGCCCGAGATGGGACAGCGCGGCCGTCGGCCGAGGTCTGAGCCGTGCCGGGTAGCAGTTCGGAGGGGAGAAGTGCGGGGGACGAGAGGGGTGGGGCAGGGCCGGGGGGAGCGAATCCTTTCTGCTGAAGCTGCCTGCATCTTATTCCCTCTGTAAGTCTCCCGTTGGCTGCACCCTGCCCACCAGGTCCATGGACACCTAAAGGACCACTCGATCCCGCTGAAGAGACTGCAAAGGAGCAAGCAGGCTGGGGATGGCAGTACGGCGCTGACAGTGCCCCTGTGGAGCCCAGCAACCGTCAGGCCGAGCCCCCTGAGCCCCCCCTTCCCACCGCCAGGGTATCTCCGGGCCCGGCGCTGCTCACAGCACCTGCGGGTCGCCGGGAAAACTTTTTCCCCACTGAAACCCTTTGCAAAGACGAATAAAACAAAAAAAAAA
>VZRU01011014.1:128252-165851 GCA_013398155.1 Pedionomus torquatus | reverse complement strand
TGCTGCGGGGTGGCCCTTTGGGCACCCCAAAACTCTGGCGGCTGGCGCCAGTCACACCCGCTCCCCCGCCCGATTTGTTGTGACACAGTTTCGAGGGACCTCCGGGGACTTCGCTTTAAGGACGCTGTGAGAAAGGAGGGAGCGGGGTGATGGAAGGAGAAGCGCATCACCGCCTCGCCGCCCCTCTTCCCCGCCTCGCTGTACCCTGGACATCGGGGAGCTAGGTTTCACAGCTCCGCCCCGAAAAACCTCCCCGTCTCACTCCTGTCCTGCTGTCCGTCCCACTTGGGCAGCAATCGGTGGCGGGGCGCCTACCTGTAGGTAGCGGGCACCTGGCACAGCTCAGTCGTGCAGCAGCTCCGGTCGAGGTCCTCCGGAGAGGTCGGGGTCCTGCCTTGTCTCCTCTGGGAAGTGAGGGAAAACTGTGGTCATAATATATCAACTGTTTAACATTTGCCTTCATTAAGATCTTTTAACACCTTAGCATCAATTAAGAAACATGCAGTTTAGCCACAAAATACATGCTACTTTTACATATCAAATTTGTAAAAGTACATTATCCTTTGCTATAATATCTTATGGTTTATGGCACTGTATTGATATATCTAGCTGTTTCTGAGGAGGTTGGAATCATTGTCATTAAATTTGCAAATGAGAGGACTGAGATGCGTGCACAGTTACACCTAAGCTCCCTTAACTGCTGTGCGTTGGGTGCCATTCTGGGAAGAGACGCAGCAAGTTATTCTGGCACTTCGAGGCGTTAGCCACAGTACAGCTGTGGGGCACCATAATGCTATGTCTATCCCAATTTTCTGATCAAAATCAAAGCTTACTCCTCTGGAACTGGTCTTACAGCTGTCTGTCTTAAACCTTAACCACCTACGGGTCCTCAAAGGTCAAGCACTGATTATTGGTACTATTATTGTTGCCCTAGCAGTCTGTGTTCTCAGCACTTACTAGATGCTTCCTAAAACAGGTCAAATTAATTCTCTGATGTTTCATCCTCCTTTGTTACAACATCAGTAGGTACTCTCAACAGCAACTTCTTCTTTTTACTTAATACTTCGTTGTTGGAGAATCTCATCTGCTACGAAGTTTCAAGTTTCTTGTTGATGCTCCTGTTTTTTCTTGATGCTCACATTTTCTGTCACCAGCATTCTTGCTACTTCCAGTCTCTTATCACGCGTTGCCTCTGACTTTTTTTTTTTTTTTTTTAGCCTTTCTGTTAGTATAAACTAATGCAGCTAAACTGTATCCTAGTAAAAAGAAAAATTTCTGTCTCTGCCCAAGAGAAGAAGAAATGGAAGCATTTTGGATAGGTGGTGAAAGAGAACAGGTGTTCTCAGAGTGTAGAGAATAGTAATTTAACTCAGGATGCTTATAGTTATTTAAATTTTAGATATGGTACAGCCCCCATGCTGTCAATGGAAATGTACCCACTGATCTTTGTGGTCAGCAAATAGGACAAAGTGCCAAATATTTAGCAGAATGTTAGATCCCTGCAAGGCATTAGAAGAAAAATATGTTAATCCAGGTGACATAGTGTGCTTATATTAATACATAATTCTCTATAATTCTATGTTAATCCTAGTATGAGAACAAAACTTTTTTAGAGCTGTATCAGTTATTTTCAGATACCCTCATAATAAGCCACACAGACATGTAATAAACTACCATAAAATTCTGCCATTATGAGAGAAAGTTACATGCCATTTAGGTGAAGGTCCACATCTTGCAGCCCATAAAATTCTTTACTTAAGGACTATTGATTTTCATTTAACTGGTACTCTTAGTTATTGATTGCAATCTTAATTGCCATGATGGTGTTCCAGAGTGTAGTAATTGCAGCTTAGGTGCAATGAAAATATGTCAAAGAATAGATAACGGTTTATAGTACAGATAAGCTTTATGAATTTATTCTTAATTATTCTTAAAAGAATTTTGGTACAAAATTTAAGCCCTTAAATATCATGTCAGGAGACATAATTTCTTTCTTGAACCTGAAAGAGAGTTAAAACATGGGAGCATTTTCCGAGAGAAACAGAAAAAGGAATAATGAAGTGAGTAATGTTATTTTTTAAATCAAGTGTGATTCACAGTCGTTTGCTCTTTCTGCTGGCTTTCTTGTTCCTCATTACTCTTCAAGACAGTTTTAGTGAAAAGACTAAGCACTGTGACATTCATTATGTTCTGTCCCTGATACATCAACGTTGGCAGATTAGTCCATGTTTAAATATTGGGAATTGCTCTCTTGTATGTGCACAGATGGGTCATTGTTGTATTTTGGGGCAGAGAGGGGGAGGGGTTAGGAACTATGGAGAAGAGAATATGCTTCCTTGGACCACCATAGCTTACAAGAAATGTACAACAGCAGCACTTACACATTCTTCAGACTATAGGCACCATAATGAAATGTAACTGTAAATATGATGTTCTTTGGCTGTCTTGCATTCATACTGTGTTTTTCCTAGCATATTCCTTGACATCACCAGACGCAAGAGACTTCTCTTTGTACGTAAAGGAGTAATTTCACTGGAAATAACTAATGCAGTATAAGGAAGAGTATGCTTTTATTGTTCATTTCCATATGTCCCAGGAACATTGATTTGGCTTAAACTACTTTGTTTCCAGCTACATACAGATGTTGACGCCTTCTAAAACTTGAGCTTCTTTCTCTAATTCTGTTCATAGCAGAGAAGTATATATGCAAATAGATGACTGTCTTAAAAGTTAGCAGCCACTGCCTTCTCTATGGCTTTAATTCTTTTGATTTCTGTAGGTGGGTATTTCATCCTTGTCTCATTTCTGGTGCAGATCTATGTTTTCTAAGAGTTTTCTATTGTATGATTAGTACTGGGAAGAAAAGTGAGTGATACTGCTTCAGGGAACTGAACTCTTGTAAAAAAAAAGATGTCTTACAAATAGAGATTAGTGGAATGATCTCTGCTAGGTGAAATGTTGATGGGCATCTTTTTGTAGTTTTAACCATAGAGAAATATATGAATGCATGCATATAGACAAAATAAAGGACAGTATTTCTTTCCACCGTTCTATCATCAAGTGTAATATACCATTTACAATTACCAGTAGTATCTTACAGCTTTGCTGAGCTCTCCCGGTTCCATTATCTTCAGTTTTGAATTTGTTGTTGTATTTATGGGAGTTTCAAAATAAAACAAAGGCTTAAGCCCTCACCTAGAAAACCAGGAAATTTAGACTTCTTTTGTGTTGTGAATCTGAATTGGAGATAGGCACAAAGAAGATAAGTAGACTAGCGTGCAATACAAAATTCCTAACTGTAACCTTTTCACAGTCTTCTCCAGTGAGGAAAATTCTTGGCCTTGGCAGTTGACAGCTTCCGCCTTTTGCAGTAACATGTAGTTTACAATGTAGGATTGTAAAATCTTTCTGGATATCAAAGCCAGATTCAAGGTCCTAGTGGTCCCATTTGGTAGCAACCATTCCTTCCTTTCCCATTGTCTGCTCCTGTGTTCTCATTCCTTTCAGTTTCTGGCATCACTGTGTTTTGGATTTTGGGATAGGAGTGTATCGATGACACACAGATGGTTTTGGTTGTTGCTAAAATATTGAGGCCTTTTCTTCTCCTCTTACTGCACTGCCAGCGAGTAGGCTGGGAGTGCACAAAAAGTTGGGAGAAGACACGATTGGGAAAGCTGTCCCCAGCAGACCAAAAGGATATTCCATACCATATGAGGTCATGCTCAGCATGTAAAGGTGGAGGAAGAAGAAGGAATGAGGGATGTTCAGAGTTACCTTGTTTTGTCTTCCTGACTAACCGTTATACATGATGTATCGCTGTTTTCCTAGAGATGGCTGAACACCTGCCTGCTGATGGGAATGAATGAATTAATTCCTTGTTTTGCTTTGCTTGCACTCACAGCTGGTGTTTTACTTATTAAACTATCTTTATTTCAACCCACAAATTTTCCCTATTTTTCTCTATTCTTCTCCACTTCCCAGTGGGGGCAAGCGAGCAAGAAGCAGTATGGTCCTGATTGCTGACTGGAGTTAAACCGTAACAGGGAGAGAATATAAAGGTGCATGGTGTTTTTCCTCAGTTCTAGGACTCAGCTGCCAAGTTTTGTAAAGTTAGGGTTAGGATAGGGTCAAGTCAGGGGTTGGGAATATGAAATGCGAAGATATTAGTTCCTTGTATGCATTAAAATAGGAGAGAGTTTGGAAATGAAATTTTCAAGCACTGTAATGTGGATCTGACAGTCCCCCTGAAGTCTGAATGATCTTGAGTCAGAAAACCCATTAACCCTTACAGTTTTATGCTATAGTGATTAGCCCTTGTCTTCCCATCTTCTAGATATGAGAGGTTATAAATGGGGTTTGTTGACAGTCTGGGAAATTTTCTATTGGTTTTGAATACTGCAGAGATTGCACTTGATTCATACAAACCAATACTTGATGAAGCTTCTGTAGGCATTCATTTCACTGCTAACAAGAAGAGAAAAGATTTTGCACAAATTTAGGGCTGAAGATTTTGAAGTCTTAAACCAGTTTGTTCCTGGACCCTGCTGACCCTTGGAGACAGCAATTTTATTGATAGAAACCTGTGCCTTGAGCTGTATTAGTCCTATAGGAACTAGTAGGGAATTGTTTAGGGGGTAGATATGACAGTTAGGTTTAGGCTGAAGGCTTTAGCAAAGAGCTCAAGGTATGATACCTTTCTACAAGTTGTCCCAAAGTTAAGTGTGTTGTTAGAAATCATTGACTAATATTGTCTTGAACTATGGGGGTTACTCCCTTATGTGCTAGTTAATTAAAGTTATAGTTAGAGTTTGAATAATTGGCCTAAACCCTGAGTATTTCTCAACGGTGAAAGACTGCCAAAGAGGTGTTAATAGAATCTGATGTAGTGTGTTGTGATTTCCTGTAGAAATTGATGCCCTTCCTAAGAATAAAGCTACTATTAGAGTTTAACATTGATACTTGCATTCTAAATTGTCACCATTCCCACTTCCATCTTGAACCTATGGAAAGCAGGGAGATAGGAAGGTAAGCACTGACAGAAGCCAGTGCCTTATACCAACTGACAGAAACCAATGCTTTAGTCTCCTGTAGACTGAGAATAAGGCTGGTGTTAGGCAGAGGGTTTAAGGCTCAGGAAAATAAAGCATCAACAGGTAAATTCATTTCTCATAAATGCAAAAATCTTGGCAGCAAGCTTTGTGCTAATGTAGTTAGCAGCCAAAGCCTTACATTGTTTTCTTCCTCTAGAGAAAATAATATTTCTACACCAGATGGAGAAATAAGCTAAGGGTCTATATTTTGTTTTACAGTTGGAATTCATTTTCTAGATCAGAACAAGACTTGTGTTACACGTGAGGTTAGTTTTTTTAATATAGTCTGCATCTCTGCAATGTTCTATTCTACATGGATCCCCTGCAGATAAACATAGAAACAGTACAAATGAAAACCAGAGATTGATATTGTCTTATCTTACATCAGGAGGTCCATGTGTATAAATTAAAAATTAGTGTTGGACTCTGCAGCGGCTACAGAGGTGAGAATTGGGCAGATACTGCTAGGAAGCCTTATATTGTCTTTTCCTCTGTCAGTCTCTGTAAGAATACTTGCCCTCAGAGAGTGCTGTTAGCATTTAAAACAGGTTAAGGTTTGGGTTTTGGAAACTGATAACTAAGTATAAAGAACATATTTTATGGTAGAATCTACAGTGTTGCCAGAAATAAGAATCCACTGGCTTTTCTCTAGTAATTGAACCTCTAGTTACTAATAATGCAAGAGTTATTGGAGGTATAGGAATTCAGGACTAATATTTGGGAATCTTCAGACTGAATCTTGTAAACAAATTGAGGATAGGGTTGAAATTAGATTTACTATCTAGAATTCAATTTGTTGCTGGTCTCTGGAAGGTTCTTAGGGGCAGGAAAAAGAACATTGATGCTACAGGAAGATGTTACTTGCTCTCTTTCAGTCTAAGATTAAGGATGTTTCAAAACCCTAGTTCACCTTTAGCTTTTACAGATCTGAAGAGTTAGGAAGGTTGCTCAACGGGAGAATAAGTTTATGTGAGGACTCAACATGACTCATAGAAAACCCGGTTGATTTGATCTGGAGATACAGAGTGGACTAGTATCATTAAGATCCAGTATCTTATTTTCAGTTTACTACCTTTTTCATTTGCCAAACCTATATGCTGTTGTCGTTCAGGCTCCACAAAAGATGACTTCAGGAGGCTGTGTTATTGCTGGGGAATACAAAGCAGCTAATTGCTATCATTGGCCAATGTCTTGTTTTCATGACTGGATATAGTCAAAGTTGGAGATAAGATTGGGTTGAAGATTGGGGTAGAAAAAGAATATATTCACTTATAGCCAGATTCTGTAACACTTACGAGAAGAGGGCACTGTATGGAATCATCATGAACTTACATCCTTTTTGATAACCATATGTATGCACATAAAATTAGGGGTTGGGGTGCAGTTAGGAGTTATCATTTGGAAAAGAAAATTCACATTTGTGAATAGAAGATTTTCTGGCTGGAATTGTTCTGGGAATGTGCTATGTGTTTGGCCTCAGGTTTAAAAAAAAAACAACAAAAAAACCCCACAACATTAAAACTCTGTCAACCTGTGAAGTTTATTGAAGAAAAGTAGCAATCACTATCTTATTGATAGTGGATTGATAGCAGTATAGTGGATTGATTGCTATCGTACTGATAGCAATCACTATCTTATTGACTTTGTTGGATCTTAATCAGAATAGGCTTGTAAAATAGTCTGATCTTCCTGCATCTCCCTTGGTAGAAAGTATATTGCTGAAATAGCATTTTACAGCATATAAACAGCACAACATTTCTATCCTGTTCAGCAAGCAGCAGGAAGTATCAAATATCATTCAACATTGCCAGCTCAGCTTGGTAATTCAGTTCAAGTTTTTGGTGCTTATTTCAGCCAAACTGCTTGGTCTTTCAAGGTTCACCTATGGATACTTTATAGCACAGCACAGTGCAATTGACACAGCAACACACAGTTCCTTTTTAATTTGCATGGATTTCTTCTTGGGATCATAACCTGTCATAATTATACTGAATTCAAGAGGAGGAAAAAAAGCAGTTAGTGTAATGTGTAATATGTCTCCTAAACCATGACATATTAATGATACCAGAATTTCTTCATTTAAAACAGCTGAAAATGAGAAATACTTACTTGGTGTAAGGATTAGTTTCTTAGGTTCTGTCTAATTTTTAGATATTGCTGTTACACAGCAGAACTGTCAAAAATCTACATTTTGATTGCTGTTTCTGAATTTATTCAATGGCCAACTAAAACTTACATTTAATTATAAGTCTATTATGGTTTTGCAAGACAACGCTTTCAAATATTTGCCTTTAACTGCTGGTACCTAATTGGTTCTTTCATTTGTTTGTTTTTAAGATTTATCTGAGACTTCCTTTTGCTGCAGACCAGTTGAAACAGACATGGTCTGGGGGAATGAACAGGGGACAGTATGCACAGGCTGAATTACTCCTATTGCCAAGTGTTCATCTTATTATCAGAGTCTCCCTGATCAGTTCTGCTTTAATCAGGTTTGTTCTTGAATCAGCAGGCCAATATCTACATACCACAGTCTGTTTTCAATTAGGACTTACGACAAATTAAGAAGACAGTTGTTTAAAAGGTCATAGTTCCTGTTCTGCATTGTTTTGTGGCATTGTTTTGTATTGGGGGAGCACTGGTGGCCTATCTAATACACAAGGAGGCAGTGCAGGCACAGACTAATGGTCTGCATGTGTCACACACTTGTAGCATGTTTATTAGTTTCTGGCAACTAATGCTACCACCCTCACAGTTCCTTTTAACTGGGGGAAATCAAGACAGGAGGAGAACTAAGAAGGTGAATAGCTAACAGCAAATGAATTTGCCTAATCATGACAGTCCTGTACTTCCTCTTCCTATGCATAGATGTCTTACAACTGAGTCACTCTGGAGCAGAATAAATGTTTATCTTTTTGTATAAGAAAGAGCACTGAGGAAACAAAGATAACATTTCAGGGAGACCTGCTTCAGGGAGACCCTGTCTTATGCCTGCCCTCTCACTTGCCCACATTTCAGGAGGACCAAAATATAATCTGAAGATAAAGAAGTAAAAATAAAAGAAAAAATATATTAGTATCTTATCATTCAGTAAATATTTAATTCCTATCATATTTAACTCATATTTCTCCAAAATAACACATTGTGTCAAAAGACTCACAGGAGTTGTCAAATGGCAACTTCCCAGGAATATGGCAACCTGGTCTAGTTGGGGGTGTCCCTGTGACTGCAGGGAGGTCAAACTAGATGACCTTTGGAGATCTCTTCTGGCCTGGACTATTTAATCTATGATTCTGTGAGAGTGCTGGCAGATTTGGTTCACATATTTCTTATTATCCACCTCAGTTCTTAAAATAATGGCTATTTTAATAGTACTAGCTGATGAAAAGTGAATCAGACACATTATCATGCAATGTAGTGATTCTTTGTTAGACATAAGTCTGTATTTATTACAGAAAAAATACCAAACCAAACCCAAACCCTTTGAGGAAAGTGGTTGAGCTATGTATAGTGGCTTCAAAATTAAGATATGGCAAAACTTTTAATTTGATTTGGTGCCTTTTAATTGCTTAAGATTTGAAAACTGCTCAGGGCTTTTGAAATGTGAGACAGCCTTCAGAACATAAGCCCTATCAAAGTCTTGGGGACCAGTCCCAGGAGGCCAGTGGACCGTGTTTGTTAACAGCAATTCCCAGAAGGCACTGAGTAGCCCTGAGCTTCCTGTCCATGAGCATGGATTTCTGCAGAGTATGTAATTCCTCTCTAAAAGACAGTGTATTTACATGTTGTTTGTGGATGTTGAAAAGGCAAGTCTCTTGAAAATATTATTTTAATAGTTCTTTAATGTAATAAAATTTGGATATTTGCATACAATGTTAGGAAAACCAGAGAATATGCCAGCCCTGTGAGAATCATAAAAGAATAAGTAAATGCAGGACCAGCAGAACATCTTTATATACACTTTGTCCTATTCGATGGTATCTTAAAATTGTAATTCACCTTTCTTCTCTATAATGTGTTATACTGAATGATCAATGTGTTGATTGTGACTTCATTCACTCTTAGTAGTATTCATCTCCCCTTCACACTTTAAAAAGGTTATCAAATGGATACTCGCCAAGCTTCAGTAACTATACTGCAGTCTGTAATAATCTCAACTGCCCATATTTTGATCCTTTTTCCAGAAAGTTATTTTTTAGCCAATACTAAGAAAATTATTAACTTTATCAAAAAAAATGTCAAGTTTTTCTTTCAACATGTATTTTCAAAGCAGCAGTGGGTGTCCAAGCCCTGCTGTCTGCCAGGCACATTGCCCAAACTATAAAATAATTAGATTCATTTGTAGCCAGTCTGGACTGAAGCTAAAAGTAATGAGGTGTAATGATAGTTGAGGAAGATGAAAACATTAAACTGGAAAAAGACAGAATCTTAGAAACAAAATGTAAAAGTGTAGATTAAAACCTTGCTTCATTTACCAATATTAATTTCATGTGATATTATAAAATAGAAAATAAAAATGTCAGAATATGAAAGTTCACAGGAAGATACTTAATGTAAGGGGTGCAAGTTCCATTCATTCCATTCCATTCCATTCATTTCTTCTTCCACTATGTTATTTTCTGAGTTATGGGATCTAGACATTCAAGATTAAAGTACTAGGCTACTGATTATTAAGTTATCATAGCGATGAGTAAACTTTGTGATAGATAACAATCTTCTGTAGGTGCTAGTGAGTACAGAATTCAACTACTTCAGTATTAAATTTCTTCTGGTAATTTTCACATAGATTAAGAGAATGTAAATATTTTGTTTATTTATATGCTGAAATTTCTGTAGGTATAATGAGAAAGAATATTAATTTATATATAATGCCTTGAGATTACATTGCTAAAGCAAAAAATTGATCAGAATAAAATCTGAACATTCTAAAATGTTGTAGATCATTTCTCTAGATCATTTCTGTAGATCATTAGTGTAAATTCTCAATGTCCAGAAAAATCAAGATTCAGATAAGCTTGTAGCATCTACAGAGTATTTTTACAGATTCTGAAATATAGAAGGCAATGTTTACTCTATTTTATGCTAAGGATTAATTTATTGTATCCAGATTGATTCCAGATGATGACTATATTAATTTTGAGAAAATTATTATATGGTTTTATCTTCTAATTCTCTGCCAAATTATAATTGGCATTGGATATATGTATTGGATATATATGGATATTGGATAATTGGATATGAGAGCATGACTGAGAAATGGAGGGAAAAATATAGTTGACTCCAAATACTGATTATTTAGCTGCCTTGCTACCATCCCTAGATTGTTCAAAATCCTCCAGTCCTGCTAAAGATAGACCTTATGGATTGTCACATTTGCAGGCAATAGCCTGTTCAAAATTGGGCTTTGCTATGCCAGTAGGATTTTATACATCTGTTTTTATTTTTAGGTATATAAAAATCTAAAAATTAATTCCAGATGACATACAGCAATCTTGTCTTCTACTTCCCCCTAGGTAAGAACATCCAAGCTATCTTAACCATAAATACTATTTCTGTTCTTTATTTATTCCCTCATCTGCAACACAGCTATGACTCTGAGCCTTCTAGTATTTTGGCAGGTGCTTAATTTTTAAGTATATCTGTGTACCTCACTGGGGTATATGTCTCCTTATATATGTATTTTTTTTCGCTGCAGGACTAGTTCCCATTGCTACAAGGTAGCTAGACATTTCTAAAATGAAAAAAAAAAAAAATTAGTTCACTGTAGATAGTCTTCTGTTAGACCCCAAATGATTATGGTATTGAAAAACCTGGAAAGACCTATAGGAAGAGGGAGGTGAAAAAAATTTTTCTGCAGTGCTCTGTTTTGGGAGAGAACGACTAAATGAAAGTGGACATTAAGTCCACTTTCAGTGGTGCAGTGGTGCACATCCACTTTCAGTGGTGCACGTTTCCTTTCAGTGATGCACGTGCTGCTAAGGCCCAGGGAAATAAAATATTGATGCTAAAAACCAGTAGAACAGCCTTAGATAGTATTTAAAATAAACTCCACTCTTGCAGTTTTAATTTTTGAAATAATCCCTTAAATTCCTGCAAACCCATGATAAATTGTACCTAATTGAGTAGGATCAGAATTTATCTCATTTTAAGATGCTGAGACAAATATCTTTATGAATATAGCAAGCATAAGTATTGACTTCAGTGGACTCATGTCAGATTATTAGAGCCCTGAATTTGGCCTGTTTGCCTTTGGAGCCTAAAGTGAATGTTTTGTGAATGACAGTGTTCCAAGAAAGATGAATTTTGACAGGAATGAGAATAATGAACAGGCAGCTGGAAATACCTGGGCATGTTATGCTTCTTGGCAGACTTCACAAGAAGTAGAGCTGCTGACTTCAGAGTTGCCTGTGGGTCTGTCACTTTGTTCATCTCTGTCGGGGTTGATTTTTCAGAACTACTTTGTCTCCAAGGCGTCATTTCCCTGATGGTTTATATTAGCCTGTAAGGAGTTTACACATTATTATGCACTTTGAATATGTCTGAAATTCCTAAGAAAACTCTGGAGCTGTTTCTTTATTATAAAAAGTAATGGGAAAGGGATGGTGGCTTGTCATCCCATTATTTGTTTAGATACAAACATCCATATTATTTGTTTAGAAACATAATTTTTGATAACATATGTTTATAATATGTTTCTGTTACTCACTGGACTTGCTGGTTTTGAGAAAAAGTTATTTAGAAAGACCCATGAAGTTACTCTAAAAATGAAGCTGCTAATTTAGTTAATATTAGTTGTCCTTACACCATTAGTCACATTGTGAAATGTAATTAATACTGCATTGAGAAAGAGGAACACAAGCAATATTTTAAAAATTGTGGTGGTTGAGAGAGCAATAGTACACTGTCACAGCAGATATTCATAAAATTTCAAACACCTACATTGATCAGACAATAAAAGTGGAATGAAAGAATGCACAGTTTGATTTCAAACATGTCAAGCTAATACAGTCTACTAACTTTGAAACCTGACCACAAATTTGCATTACCCACTTTTTCTGTTTAATTTCCAGCTGTGGGAGCCTCAGGAATGGGCTGCAGGCATGGGAATGCTGCTGCTGTCCCTTCAACAGGGAGTTTCCCTGTTCCTGACTTCCCTTTCCCACAGGCAAGATGGTCTGGCCTGTAAAACAGTGGCTTCTTTCTATGCAGAAGACAGCAGAAAGAAATGCAGGAATTATTTTGTTTCTGAAAAATTCCCATAAAAAATAGATATTCAGTGCCTTGCTTCCTCTCTCACTTGTTAGGTTTCTCACTTTAAAAAATGTTTTCATCCTCATTTCTTAAAAACTTGCTGCTTTTATTTAATCAGAATAAAACTGTGTATTCTGAGGGTCATAATATGGTAGATAACTCAGATTCAAGGTTTTCAGTAACTTTTTTTTGGAGAAAAGTGTCAAGAGTTAATAAAAATAAAAGCCCATGCCAGCTTTCCAAAAGTCTATGCCAAACCTAAGTTTGAGGAGTTTAAAAAAAAAGGTCAAACCAAAACAGTAAACTGTCTTAATACCAGCAAAGGCCATTTCACGGGAAAAGGTGACCTGTCTCAAAAAAACAAACTCTGCCCTGCTGTTCTTTCACCATTAGAGCATTGTTGTCTGCAGGAGAAATATGCTCTTATGTCCATCCAGCAAGTAGTTAAGCATGAAATTAAAAAGCCTTATTTTAAGTGAAAGAACAGAGATCAATGAATTCTGCTTGATTAAGCATGTGTTGAAGAAAACTGTTGTAGAGCTCTACATATGACAATTTCTAAGGATCTTCCACTGCCAGGAAGCACAACCAGGGAAGGCTGAGTAGTACAGAACATACTGCGGCCCTGTGAAAATAAGCTAGCTAAATTCAGCAGTCACATAATTTTGAAGCTAATGAGTAATGCTTGAGCACTCTCTTTCATCTGTGATCTGATGGAAGTTGCATTGTGTCACTTACTTGATTGCAGTTTATTGTATGCTACATTTTATAAAAAGGTGAAAATAGACATGATGAGGGATTTATTCTATTCGGGTAAAATTCTTCATAGTGAGGGGATAGTGAGTCTTCCCTGAAATTAGTTTTTGAGTGTTGGTGGCCATTCTCAGCTAGCAAAGCTTCTGCAGCTCAGTGCAAGCAGCTGGGGAGCTTACAGAGGACCTGTGAAATTCTTATAAGCAGGGAGCAACCATACAGCTATATATGAAGGGGCAAGGAAAGCTTCCTTAAGCTTCAAAAATGAATGCTGAGTTTGTAGCAATGCAAGAATTGAAGACTGCTGGGCCTGGGAACGGGATTTGGATGTACAGGCACCAAGGGTAGGGAGGAAACTGTTTTGTTGTGTTTGAACCTGTCTTTCAACAGATTTGCATTTCATCTGTGTGAAAAGCGACTTTGTTCCAGTTTGGGTTTTACTAAAATCTTACGTAGGAACTGGAAACCTTTAACTGCTTTTGAAGTGCTAATTCTATGGAAAAAGCTGCAGATAGTTCTGCCTTAATTCCTGGCTTGCTTACTGCCCTGTCACACGGAGTTATAAAAGCAGTGTCCTCTAAGGCAAATCACAGAAGAGTAAGGGACCTTTGGAGATCATCTTGTCCAAACCTCCTACCAAAGCAGGTTCACCTAGAACAGGTTGGACAGTAATTCACCCAGGTGGGTTTTGAATATTCCCAGAGAAGGAGACCCCACAACCTCTCTAGGCAGCCTGTTCCAGTGCTCTGCCACTCTAAAAGTAAAAAAGTTTTTCCTCGTGTTCAGATGGTACTTCCTGGGTTCCAGTTTGTGCCTAATGCTCCTTGTCCTGTTGCTGGGTATCACTGAATAGAGTCTGGCTCTATATTCTTGACACCTGCCCTTTAGATATTTATAAGCATTGATGTTCTGCTATCAATCTTCTCTTCTCCAGGCTAAACAGACTCAGGTCTCTCAGCTTTTTCTCTTAAGACAGACAGTCTATTCCTTTGATCATCTTTGCAGCCCTGCCCTGGACTCTCTCCACTAGTTCCATGTCTTTCTTGAACTGTGAAGCCCAGAAATGGACAGAGTACTCCGGATGTAGCCTCCCCCCTCAATGTAGAGGGATAGGATAACCGCCCTTGACCTTCTGGCCTCATTCTCTTTAATGCACCCCAGGAGACCAATCGGCCTTCTTGGCCTCAAGGGCACAGTGCTGGCTCACGGTCAACTTGTTGTTCAGCAAGACCCCGAGGTCCCTCTCTGTAGAGCTGTCTTCTAGCAGGTCAGCCCCTAACCTGTACCAGTATATGGGTTGTTCCTGACCAGGTGCAGGCCCCTACACTTGCTCTTGTTGAATTCCATTAGGTTAACCTCTGCCCAATTCTCTAGCTTGTCCAGGTCTTGTTGAATGGCAGCATGGCCTATTGCTGTGTCAGCCACTCCTTCCAGTTTTGTATCATCAGCAAACTTGCAGAGAGTGCACTCTGACTCCTCATCCAGGTCATTGATGAGTACGTTGAACAAGACTGGACCCAGTATGGACCCCTGGGGAGCACTGCTAGTTACAGGCCTCGAACTGGACTCTGTGCCACTGGTCACAACCCTCTGAGCTCTGCCATTCAGCCAGTTTTCAGTCCACCTCACTGTCCAGTCATCTAACCCAAACTTCCGAAGTTTACCTATGAGAATGTTATGGGAGACAGCATCGAAAGCCTTGCTAAAATGGAGGTAGACAACATCCACGGCTCTACCCTTGTCTTACCAGGCAGTTGTGCCATCATAGAAGGCTATCAGATTGATGGAGCACGATTTCCCCATGATGAATCCATGTTACCCACTCCCAATAATATTCTTTTCCTCCAGATCCTTAGGGATGACATCCAGAATGAGTTGTTCCCTCACCTTTCCAGGGATGGAGGTGAGGCTGATTGGGTAGTAGTAGTTTCCTGGGTCTTCCTTGCACTTTTTGAATACTGGCATGACACTGGTTTTCCTCCAGTTGTCAGACACCTCTCCTGTTCTCCTTGAACTTTCAACAGTGATGGAGAGTGGCTTAACAACACCTGCCATCTCCCTCAGCACTCATGGGTGCATCCCATTGAGGCTTGTGGATTTGTGCATGTTCGGCCTAAATGATCTCTAACCTGGTCTTCCTCAAACAAGTGAAAATCTTCTTTTCTCCAGATTTTTTCTCTTATCTCTAGTGTGTGGGATTCTTAGAAGCCAGCCTTAGCAGTAAAGACTGAAGCAAAGGCAGCATTCAGTAACTCTGCCTTCTCTGTATCCTCTGTCACCAGGGCACCCACCCCACTCATCAACGGACCCATATTTTCCTTAGTCTTCCTTTTGCTACTGATGTACTTAACGAAGCACTTATTGTTGTTCTTGACATCCCTTGCCAGATTTAATTCCAAGTTGGCCTTAACTTCCATTTTTGCATCTCTGCATACTCTGACAACATACCTATATTCCTCTCAAATGGCCAGTCCCTTTTTCTCCATATATTTCCAAATACGTTGATTCTTGTGGTGAAGGTAAGCTGGAACTCTCTCTCTACCTGCTTGTTAGCATATGGCTAATGGTATCTATGGTGAATTATGGAATCATGGGATAAACTTCAGTTATCATGTATCTGATGGTTTCACTTACATTTGCCTCTTCAGCCAGCCTCCCACAACATTTACCCCTACTGGAGCACTGTGTCCAGTAGGGGTAGAATCCTCAAGACAGGAAGGACATGGATCTGTTGGAATGTGTCTAGTGGAGGGCCACGAAGATGATCAGAGTGATGAAGCACCTCTCCTATGAAGACAGGCTGAGAGAACTAGAGTTGTTCAGCCTGGAGAAGAAAAGTCTCTGGGAAGACCTTATAGCAGCCTTCTAGTATCTGAAGGGAGCCTACAGGAGGGCTGGAGAGGGACTCTTTATCGGGGAGTGTAGTGATAGGATGAGGGGTAACTGTTTTAAACTGAAAGAGGTGAGATTTAGATTAAACGCTAGAAAGAAATTCTTTACTGTGAAGGTGGTGAGACAGTGGAACAGGTTGCCCAGAGAAGTTGTTCAAAGCCAGCCTGGATGGGGTTTGAACAACCTGCTCTAGTGGGAGGTGTCCCTACCCATGTCAGGGGGTTGTAATTCAATGATCTTTAAGGTCCCTTCCAACTCTAACTGTTCTATGATTCTATGATTCCAAACCTTTAAGCAGTCTCAGTCAGCTGACTTTTTCTTTCTTTAAACAAACTGCCACAAAAATCTACCTTTACCACCTTCCCTCTGCCAGTTATGGAGTTTGAACTCACAGTTATGCTAACACAAAGCCCAGAAGGGCAATAGTCCTTTTTTGAACAATGTTGAATTGCTTTGACACACTCTGTTAGAGCAAGAAACAAGTCGTGAGAGCTAGGAGACAGATATCATTAAAAAGGGGAAATTACACTGAGTTAATGAGTCCTGAGATGCCAGAACTTAAAGCCTAACATTCCTATGTAAAATAAACCAGATTTGGTTGCTTTTTAAAGCAACCAATGAATATAACTTCTCAGTCATACTGTTTCTCTTCATCCAAGATCTGCAAAATTAGACTCATTAGACAAAGCCAGTCTGTTTTGCAATGACAGGAATTTAAAAATATAACTAAATTTATTTTTTTATTAAATATAAATTAATACTATCAAATATATTATTATTTTATTTAAATATTAAATTAACTATGAAGTAATAATATTAAATATAGATTATTAGGAAAAGACCTGAAAATGCAATATGCTTGTTCTGAAATAATATCTATATCTGTGTTGTTTGCTATGAAGTTTTCATCACTCGTCATTTGGCCATAACTCTTGTAATTTGGCTCTAAGTCCTGCTATGTTGAATCATGGAGATTTAACTTCCTTTATACTCTGTGTATCTAGCTATATACTGCAGAGTAACTATTCAGAAACTGGTGGTAAAGGTGATAACTCCTGAGAAGCTTTAGTTCTCAAACACAAATATCTCTGTAAGATAATTTTAATTCTAACCATACATGAGCATAATCTCATCTTTGTACCAGTTTTACATGGCTGATTAAATAGCCATATGTCTGCATAAATCATCAATAAGTGGTATCAAAACTCCATGATTTGGTGTTCATTAACTGAGGTTATGCTGTTCATTTTCTTATTATAAGTCTAAGAAAATCAGTGTATCATATCTATGTTTGTATAATGTTCCATATACCTTTATCAGGATGAATGACCGTAACCATATTATGAAATTTTGTGTTCCTTGACAATGTGTTACTAGAAGTCCTTTACCTGTTGTTTTTTGACAGGTGCAAAAACGTATCATTGTCTTCTGCTTTGGTATTGTAGTACTCTACAATAGACTTAAGAAGTAAGTGAATTCTGTATGTGTATTTTCCATATTTTCAGTTGCATTTTCTTAAAACTTTCTGGTTTTGTAATTCCGCTAAATCACTGTTTAGAGGTAAGCAAAATGATCCCTTCATAATTGTCTAGCATTTCAATTCTACTTTTTCATTAGAATGTAATGAAACAAAATAATGGTATATAAAGTTTATCACCATTTTTTCCAAAGTTATGAAAGTTATTTTTCCTGCTTCTCACCTGAAAAATGATTTGTGGTATAGGAAAGGAAAAGGAAACAGAAAAATACCCAAATAATATCCAGGCAAAGGCCAGGCTGGGTGGGGCTTTGAGCAACCTGGTCTAGTGGGAGGTGTCCCTGCCCATCGCAGGGGGCTTGGAACTCGATGACCTTCAAGGTCCCTTCCAACTCTAACCATTCTATGATTCTATGATTTATACAAAATAACTAATCCAGAGGCCCTTTCCAAGTATTCTAGAACTTTAAGTTTTTGCTGTAGTGTTTGTGAGAAAGAAAGGTGTGGGAAAGCTGAGAGGAGATTTTAAATGTATAGATGAAGTGAAATTGTAGTAAACCATATAGCTATTGGCTGACATTGTGAATATTTTCTAAACTGGGATAGTATGAATCCCTATAGGCCTTTACAGTAATATGATAAGGAATGAAGCAGTAGATTCTTGCCTTGTTCAGGAGTGGTGAAAGCAAGTAAGACTGCAGAGTTATGCTCACCAGGCATTCACTGAAAGCAATAAAGTGAGGGTTCTAAACTTGCATTTTAGTAAAATGCTAAATCACCTAATTTAAAAATGGATAAAATAAAGACCATAAATTTTGTGGAAATCTGCCTAACAATCTGGACAAATTATTTATTTCCTTTTCTAAATCTTAACTAGATTTAATTCTCAGGAGTGAAAAATATTTCAGCCACCATATTGCATGTAAATCCACTCAGGATCTGTACCCCTTTGTGACTTCTTGACTGCTCGTTCTATTCACCTGTGCAGGATTTGAAGACTGACTCACACCATGATTCTCTAGAAAGCAGAGTATGTATCTCCCTTGGGAGTGTATAAAATACAAGTCACAATTGTGTCTGTCAGTACAAATAAAATTTATTTTATTTGTTATTTGCTATTCAGGCAGGCATCCATCTAACTGCATTTTTAAGACCCAGTTACAGTTTTCAGCATATCTAAATAAAGCTTCCCAGCCCTTCCTGTATTGTAAAAAACATGAAATCACAGCTGATTTAAAAGCATTTTAAGTGAAATAAAGACAGCTTGCTTTTTTTTTCTGTCTTTCTGCTTCTGTTCCAGAGCACTGTAGAGCTGTAAGGCTGAATTAGCTGAATGCTTCATTCACTGTGTTGTAACAATTTCACAAATGTTATTTTTGTGGAACACACTGACTGAAATTTAAATGTATAAAGGACTGTTTCTATAACCTTTCCTCACACTGACTTGTACTTCCACATTGAACTAGTTATATTTATGCCCAGAGTGGGTATATATTTAAGTTGGAAATTAACTTAAAATAATAGTAATGACCTGAACTCAGAAGCTTGGATTGTATAAGGTAGTTTAGTCCATGAAAGAAGATTAAAATGGCAGCTGGAGAAGGAAAATGATAATAAGTGAAATATGGAATTAAAAACTGGTCACAGAGTATGATCCGTTTACCAGCAAGAAAGAAGGAAAACCCATGAGTTGCTTTAGAATGAGGTAGACAAGCCATTTTGTGAGAGCTAGTATGATAGTAGGTCTATCTTCTGAATGACTAGAAATGTGGATTTTTATAGCCCTTTTTTTAAAAGATATTTTAGAGGGAAGGCTTTTAGTGTAGGGTAGTACACAGAGAGCCAAATCATAGCATGTAGGGTAAATGAACAAAACAACACACATCTGGAAGTCTTAGTAAACACAGTCAAACATACAAATAGTTGATTCAGTTAAGAATTTGTTGCTGGGATAAAAACATAGTGTCTCTAGCTTTTGAAACAAAAGCTCTGTTATGAAGCAAAAAAACTAGCTCCCTGAGCTCAAGCCAGCTGAGTTTGTTATATTCAGACCAGACTGCTTTACAACCAGTAATTCTTCCAGTTTATATACAGTACCCTGCTATTTCCAGAGGCATGGTTTTGTTTGACTATCTGTTCACCTAGAATACAAATTTAACTTAAAGTTGAAGGTGCCAAGTTGATCTTATACCACTTTGATATCTTACTTTACAAAGCCAAAACAAGCATTACCAGCTCTACAATTGTGGCTTACCAGACTTACCATTAAATGCAGCATTTTAAAACTTACTGTGGCATATCAAAGGAATGTGATCATTGAGATGCACAAGACCAAAATTACTTTACCAGAATCATATAATTATGTATCGTTTCCTGCCTTTTCTTTACACTGTCATGAAACATAAAATGGATACTACAAAACATAGATTAACCAAGAAAAAACTTCAAAACTTTAGGAAAGTTTTCTCCCTGAACTTGAGAGGTTAAGAAATTTGAAAAACCTCAAGAAAATATTATGTTTCATAGATAGTTTTAACATTTTTATTTTTCTTCAGAATGCTAATACTTATGTAAGGAATGAGAATGATGCAAGCTTAATCTATAGCAAATAGATGTAAAGCCTGGCATGAAATTAAAGCAACTTTATACTAGAGCTATAACTAAGATAGGCTACTACCGATTCCATGTATTTCTCATTATAGCTGAGGACATGCGAGCAGATGGCACTTCAGTGCTAGCAGAAGGGCACAGATACTCTCCCACATTGGCATGTCATCTTCTTAATCACACAATAGGGCTATTTTCCTTTCCCCCTCTCTTTTATGTATTTTTGATATAGCCCTATCCCACAGAAGTGTAGTGTGGAAGAGAGTATGACAGCTATTCACAGAGACTCCAACATAGCAACTTTTTCTCTTGTCAAAGGAAGCAAATGAGATGCAGTGTGGTTTTCACAGGCTGTTTTGAGCTGGGGTCACATGAGGAAAACTGGTGTGTGGAAACATGAAGGGGCAAAAATTCCTTCATCTCCCCTCGCTGTCTGTGCTACAAAAGGATTTAATTGTCACAGTCACGTCGAATTGGGAACAACAATCAACAACTGCAGAACAACCCTCTTACTGTCCTGTTTTTTGGAGAGAATTGATTCCTCCTGCTGCTATAGGCATCTCAGTAGTTTGAGGTGTAAAGAAGTGTTGGCATTTAGGTTTGTACAGTTACCGTGTTATTTTTCTCTCTTCTTTTTTAAAAGTACATAGAGTTATTAGCTAACTCTAGTACAAGCAAGACTTTTGCTCAAAGTACAGCCAGGTTCAAAAAGCAATCTGAATGTTTGAATACATAGGGATCAGGATAATGTGGAAACAAAGCCACAGGATTATAACAAAGGACTTCCCAAAGGCTACTTCTCTAGTATTTTAGTCAACTCTGGAAATCCAGTCTCTTTTGCGAATTTATCAAGGCTCATCTCAGATTAGTTTAGTTGTTTCTGTAACTGAAAGATTTTTCCAGAAGTCCATCCTCTGATGTGAAAAAAATTCCAATTTCCTGACTACATTTATTCATAGCTAATTGATACCTATTTTTTATGCAAACTCATGATTATGCTTCTTGCCTCCAGTCATTCATTCACCTGTTGTATTGACAGAAAGTTATTATATTCTCTGTTAACTTTGTTAGAGGGAATCAGGTTGTATTTTTGGTCACTTATTGTAAAAAGAGCTCTCATTTCCCCCAATAATTCTTTACATCCATTTCATTTTGAATGCGTCTTTTAAAAGAAACACTTAGGATCTTTAGGTGAAAGCTAAATAAGGATACTCATAAGGATACTACTTAAGGATATACTACTTAAGGATAGTTTGACAAGATACGTTGCTTGTGGGGTTTTTTCGTATTTTATGTGTTATTTTTGTTATAAACATCCTTCAGAATGCATTAAAATATTCACAGCCAACTGTAGCATCTGTTTTAAAAGGAAGTAAATTGTTTTTGTCCAAATTTCCTGTTGCAATGCAAGTCTTAAATACTTTTGCTGCTGTCAGCAGATGTTTTTGCAGCTTGACAATGTATACCAGAGTCCACAGTTTGGTTCCATGTATCTTATTCTGAATCTTTCAGGTATGAAGGAGAATGCTAGGCAACAGGAACCCAAAAATGTATTATTCCATATTTACTAAGATTTGCTTTCAATTTGCACTACACTTTACAAGTATATAGATGATAAAACTGTTATTCAATTGGTTTTACACTATAGCTTCATTGAAATGCAGAAATTAATTAAAATGTGAAGAAAAATTTGCAGAAATTTGAGCCAAGTTTCCAAAAGCCCCCCATGTCTCAGGATATAATAATAAACAAGAGCTGAAGTCCTTGCTTTAGGCTTATGTCTCAATAATTCCTTTCACCAGGGAGTAAATATTTAAAAATTTTAGGATTTTTTTTAAGGAAATTTCTTGATATAAGGATGCTTGCTTTGTTGTGTTAAGAAAAAAAATTATAGAGATCTGTTCTGCCTTCAATGATTACTTACTAGGGCAATTGGGAAAACATTTGTTAGCTATGTATTAAGTCTGCATATGAGAACACTGAAGAGTTGATACCCTATAGGGGGTGTGGGGGAAACCCCTTCATCCATGTCATTCCCAAGCTACCCCAGCTGACAGTTTGAGACAGTTGACAGAAACCAATTGCAAATACAGGTAAAAAAAAAAATGACAGATTGTAAAAATCTGCTAAATTATTCTGTCAGTCCTGTTTTATGCTATATACTTCATTTTTTTGAATCCCAGGCTGACTGTGTCATGTTAGGCCTGATAAGCTTATTACTGAAATGGTTTTTTTACACATCAAGGACTAATTATTTTTAACTTTTAGCTTCAGCCACATTATTCTTCAATATTTATTTTGGTAAAACGAATAATGAGCGAATATGGTCGATGTTGTGGACATGCTACAGTGATATTTGAAGAGGAAATATTTTTGATTTATCAAAAACTATGTAAGTTTTAAGAATAACAGATTATTCCCTCTTTTGATATGTTGACTCATCTCAGTCAAATATCATAAGATAGGCTACCTTTAAAGAATTTAAAATAATATACTACATTGGCACATACATTTGAAGAATCTATGAGAGTAATTTCTATGAGAAGAATTGATTTTTAAATATACACTGTGCATTTTATAAAGGAGAAAGAAATGCTATAGAAAAATAAGAGAGGAAAAATATACAAGTAAAATAAATTTATGGAAGAGCAGACATAGGGAAAAAGGAAAGAGCTAGGTAATAAAGAAGAAGCAATGAGCTATTTTGGACATTCTTTCTTTGATTTCTTTTCCCTAGTGGGATGCAAAAAAGACATTAAGGTGAAGTGTACTATCTGTCTCCAGTGTCAGTACTGATGCAAGATAATACCCTGTGGCGCCTTTCAAGGAGTGAAGGGGGTATTTTCTTTATGTAGCCAGCCTTTTTCAACAGAAAAGATTTGAGTTTCTCAATTGTTTCTGAGCCAACTGGTGATTGTACAATAGTAATTTTGCATAACTACTGCATCATTAATGTTTAACTTAGTACTTCATAATGTTCATGATTCAATAGCTTTCATTCTTCAGCATAGAGCATTTCTGTAGGGTTTTCAAAGTTGATTTAAAAACTGCAAGTACTATTTTCTTCAATTTTTCTTCAAGATATTTTTGTGAATAGCTACAGCTTCTTTAGTCTTTCTGCCAGTTCCTCTTGAATTACTGAACTTCCTTAATATAAATCAAGGCTTTATCACCTCAACAGGGCAATTTTTCTTGGCCTGCAAAATCTGAAAGCACAGCAGACATAGATTCTGCAGACGAACCTGTTATGAATAACTTCCTTTGTCCTTTAACAATTGGAACAATGTAGTATGGCTAGTACACAGCTGGCTAGAACTGAGCTCCACAAGTGACAAGTCTGTTCAAATATTCCCAATATTAAAATTAATTAATTCTTTATATTAAAAATCTAATAATTTCATCACTGCTATGTTAAAAGGTGATTGAATTATTTTAACCCACTGATTTACTGGTATAGATTCAGTTTCATCATGCAAATACAAATGTTTTTTCCATCAAATCACAACATAATCATAATCTTACATAGAGAGCAGAGCACTTCCATAAAAAAATTGTCAACCATTTGGTTCTTCTTCAACATTAAAGCTAGATCCATCTCAGGTATTTCTGTTCATAAAAATTACATTGATGCAGGCAGTCATCTCTCTCTCTTAAAGAGTTATATTTATGGTATAAAATGCAGTGGTGTCTAATTTATGCCTACATAATTTTTACTCCTGCTTCATTTGTCACTCGTGTCTAAATTGCTTGCTTTGCAAAGTTTGCATTCTTTATCAATTTGTATTGAAGCGTCTCTTCTGGTTGCACATTCAAAGGAAGGCAACACTGGCTTCAATGTAGCATGTCTTTATAAAAGACATTCTAGGATTACCTGTTTCTATTGCTTTCACATTTATGAGAACTTCATCTAATGGGAAATGTTAAGCACCGCATTGCCTTTTTGTTCAGTTAATACATTTATTTATTTATTAGTACTATTTGCTAAAATCTGTGACTTCATTCTTTACAAAGCATTTTAACTGGTGTCTGTCTTTCATACTTGGTTGCTTTACATGTACATATATTCTATACATCTGTGCTTTTTCTGTGGTTTCTCTTACTACTGTATTTGCGTCACCTAATTTAAAACAGATTTTCTGCTGTTTTCAACTATAATGGGTTTGTGACTTAGTATGCAAAATAGAATTGACTGCACAAAATGTGAAATTCTGATGCTAGACATTCCGGCTAGGTCTTTACAGACAGGAATGTGCATTTGTCTGGGCAAGCATTATAGTCCTAGGGGTGCTTAGCTCTTTTAGTGACAGCCTGAATATGTTGAAGTTATTCAATTAAAAAACCCAACAAAACAAACAAACAAACAATGACCCCGAACACCCAAAAAAGCCCAGTCCCCTCTCCCCTCCCCCCCAATCCCATCCCAAATCCAAAGATAAAAGTATTAATTTTAAAGAAAAGAAGAAACTGTCTTGCCATGGCACCAGCATTTGCAGTGTAAATTTCATGCAAAACAAACTGTGGAAAAAATTGTGAAAGAGACGTTGAAAGGAGAATAAAATATCTTAAGCATATCTAAGTAAACTGCATAATTTAAGAGAAATCTTTACTAGTAGAGGTAAGCTTTACTAAAGGAATCGCTGAAACAGGGGTTGCTCCTTGCCATTATCTACTTATGGTATTTAACTGTATTTGCAAAGGAGTGCAAACACATTAAATCCACAAATCCTCTAAATGTTTTTTAAATTTTAAAACATAAGATGGCTTATCCCAGTTTCCAGTGACACCACAATTTTTTTGGAGAAACCAGATACTTCATGTTATTCTGGCAGTGATGAGCGCAAGTCACTAGAACAGCCACAAGATGTTCATAGAGAACAAATTGTTAAGCTGGAATTGTCCCTGTTGGGAAGGGATAGTCTCTTTAGAAAAGGTTAGGAGAGAATGTAGAATGAGGGAGGACTCCCACTCCGGGGATAGGAGAGAGAGATGAGGAGTCTGAACTCCTCTATAGCAGAAGCTTCTCAGGTTGAACTGATCTGAGTTGCAACTACTGCAAGTCCAAGTCCTTTTTTTTAATTTAAGTTCAGGGTTTCAGAAAATACATCTTCTCTGAAGCCAGCTGCAAATACCTCCTTCCCCTACCTGTAGCAGTTTCAGTATGTCCTGTTATGGTTTTGCATTCTAGAGCTGCCTATAAAACCTTCGGTCATCATTTCCAGGGACAGAAGCATCTGATGGACACACAGATATGTAGCATGACCACATTGTCCTTCCATAGGAAATCAGCTGAAAAATACTGCATTCCTGATTTCCAGCCCAGGCAGTGCCAGATATATTGCCAACTCCAGTTCTTCAGCAGCCTGGTTATCTGAATTGGTAGGACTCCTTTTAGAAACAGACAGGTCCCAGGCCAGTAGCAGGATTCTCTTAGAGGTTCTCTTCAGCTATGCTGATGGCTTTTGCTGCCTCCTGGAGCAGCAGGCAGAGGGTGTGAGATGGGAAAGAACAAGCCATAGAATGAAACTTCAGTTTAGAAATAATTCATTTCTGTCTTTTTCTGTAATTTCAGTTTTATGTGTTAGACTCTGGTCAAAACAAATGATGGGCCATTTGTGCTACTAGTTCTTTTAAATAATGTAATGGAATTAAAAAAAAGAATGGCACATGGTTTGGATCCTTTTTTATCGCTGGCATAAAACTCACTTCCGAAGTAATGTGTTAGCTTCATTTTAATCAGATTTTTATGAATAAGAACTAATTTTACTACAAACTAAAATGAAAATGTAAAGAGAAAACAGAGCTCATGTTTATACTGAATTATACAGCAATGTATGAGGCTTTCCTGAAAGACAGGAAATGGATTGTTTGAATTGGTAATTCTCAGTTTTTTCCACTCCAAAATTCTACCTACTCCCAGGACCCTTCTTGTGTCTACTCAGGAACTAGAGAAGATTTCCTGTCTGTTGAGGAAGCACACAGTAGCCAGAGGCAGAAAAACTTAAGTTGAAGACTTACAATTTAAGTACTATATGATCATCGAAGCAGCTGGATCATGCAAATTTCTAGTATCTTTAAAAAGCACTAGGATGCTTTTGTAGTGTTCTCATGCTGTTGCACAAAAATAAGCATGGCTACACTGTGTCAGATCTAACATTCATTTAACCCAGTATCAAATTGTCCCAGAGAGTGGCCAGAAATGGAAGATTACAAAGGTGTAAGAACATCTCCTAGTGCATTGTCCCAGTTTCTAGGGATCTACCATTAAAGATGTTCTAAAGTGGAAACATCTTCACCACCGCGTTTGAAAGCTACTGACAAACCTATTTTACAATAATTTGCTTAGTTGTTTTTTGAATCTATTTATACATTTGGCATTCAGAGTACTGTGGGTACAAATGCTACCACTTTGAGAAGCAATAAATGGAAAACTATTTCCTATTTTTAACTTTAAATCTACTGACTGCTAACTTTTCCGATGACTACCAGTTTTTTGGATGATAAGAAAAAGTAAAAAATAATTCCTGACCACTTTCTCTATTATAATTTCTAATATTTTGTCTGGAGCAACTCATAACAAAGTCTTGATCTTTTAAATCTGTCTTTGTCCAGAAATCATTCCATAATTCTGCTTAAAATGGTTACCTTGCATCTACTTAGTGTGATGCCAAAACATCCTTTTCTGAAAGGTGATCACTAGTAGCAATGCTCAGACGTGTGCGCTAGGGATCTAGTCAGTGTTTAGTGATTTTCCCCATTTGTGTCCTCTCATTCCTATTAATTTTAAATTGTATTTGTCTGTCAGCATCCCCTAACTATTAAAGGGAACTAATGTTTTTTTAAAATTATCCAGAGTAATTCTAATATCTCTTAAATTTTTGGTAATAATTTAGATCCCAACATGTTATGTACATATCTAAAGTACTACATTCAGTCTGAGAAATACAAGTCTCTATACAAAGGCTTAAGAGTTCTGCTACCTTCACACAGTGAAATCACACTGCAATTCTGTGTACAGTGTGTAGCAGGGGAGGGTTGGTATTTAGCATGGAGCAGATCTCACAGGTCACAGTTCTTGAGCAATGCAAAATTTGGATTTCAAATGTGAACTATGTTTTTCTAGATTAACAGTTTGAAACCCCTCATACTGACTGCACATTTACTGCAACTGCTTTCTAGTTTTGGTTAGCCATGGAAAAGATGTATTGGTGGAAGATGTATTCAAGTCCTTCCAGTTTATCTAAAATATTTCATTATATCTAAGAGAATTTTTGTATGCCTTTGTGTGAGAGAGAGCTGTTGAGAAATCAGTTTGGAAGCTTTCTGTCGAAACATTTACTATGCACTGATATGTGCTTATAAAGTCTGCTTTCTTCAAGAACTTCTTAGGTGTTGCTGTCTTAAAAGTAATATATTACATCTTTTTTTTTTTTTTTTCTGTATTTGTCACACATTTATGTAAGAAAGACCCAATTTTTCAGAAAAAAAATTTAAGATATTAATGAACACATTCATCAAAACTGAATCCCAGTCTACTTATTTTGTGCATGCATGCTACAGTTAGTGAATTGGTCTCTTGGTGTCAGAAACAAATATGTATTATTGTCATTCTTAGTACTCAGTGTTTACCAGTAGCCTACTTTACGATCTAACTGCTAATTCCTAAATTATAAGCTTTATAATAGTTCTGCTTTTATTCAAGCCAAAGTTACTATGCATAACTAGTAAGTTTCTAGCCACATTTTCCACCCTGTTAGCTACATGGAAATAAGGCTTTTTTTGTAAGACTACGTATTTAGAGAAAATGCTACAAAATTGCCCCTGTATTAATAGAATCCAGAGCATTCCTTTGTGGTGGCTCAGCACTTTACCATGTGAGTTGCCTGCCCTTGAAAAGGCATAATTTGATTGTAACAGTTTTTCTGAATTCTCTGGTAGTTACAGAGAACAAGTGACCACAGTTCAGCTCCTCAAGCAGAAAGCTGAGTTTAGAACCACAGTGGTGCTGACTTATAAGTTTCTGAATTTCAACAAGAGAAGGAAAATTCTTCAGTACAACTGAGTCTTTCTGATTCTAGTGAAGAGCTGGAAAACTGAAAATGGTGAAGTGGTCCCAGATGATGAAATTTTTTTTTACTAAAGTCTTCTTCAATGGTAGAGCTCTCTGTCAGCTTCTGAAGATAACTCTGTGTAGGGTAAAAGGCTGAATAGTGTTGTGCTAGATCCAACAAGAATGTCAGACAAACTCTAGGAAGACCAACATTTGTACTCTTGAACCTGTAATTATTAAACATTTAGGAAAATACCTTCAGTCTTGTTCAGAGTTGTCCCAGCACACTGCTTATTTCCCTTATGAAATGTGAATCTTACTTACCAAAGAAAGGACTAATAGTAACTTCAATTATATCCCATAAATACACTTTCCCAAAAGACAAAATAGTAAAAAGAAGGTTGGAAAACTTAGAATAAAGGAACTACATACTTTGTATCAGCTGCTTTTAAGCAAGAGAATGGAGTTCAAAGGCCACATGCTGATCTTGGCTACAGCAGGCCAAATCCAGATCTGTGAAAACAGTAGAATTGCTGAAGATTCACATCAGCATGAATAAAACTAAAACTTGGCCATTAGAAACTTCATTATAAGGGAGCATATACTTATCCTGCAAGTATATTTAATGTTTCTTATATCAGAACTTTGATAAATTTTATTTGTAGCTGTTTCTCCAGGTTTCTTTTCTTAAGTTGTTTTTTTTTGTTGTTGTTGTTTGTTTGTTTGTTTTTTCTTAATCACCTTAATCTCTATCAGCATAAGGGTGGCATGCTATTGGAGTTTGATTGGGTTTTATTTCAGTAATGATGTTTTGTGGATAAGTGAGATAATGTGAAGTGGTGTTATTAATGGGCATTGACCAGTAATGAAACAGAGCTGCATAGGCAGGTCTGTAGCTAGGATAGTGAGGCAAAAGTTGGAAGAATGCCTGGAGCAAAGGAGATTGAGCCTCGCCAGGGCACAACACATAAGATGTCTCTGGCAAGTGCATAAAAGTAGCAACTAAGAGAGACTGACAAACAAGCACAGATGGCAGATACCATATCTCCCACAAGGACGAACAAACAGAACACCAAACAGATAAACATACAGATATGCAGATTTAAGTTGAAGGAGAGCTAATGCAGATAATTTCTTCCAGAATGAAGAAATGTGCCTATTTCTTTACTCTAAAAGTAAAGATAAAAATGTAATGACTTTTAAGCAAAGCACATAGGAGAGATCTCAGTTTAATTCCTAGTGAAACTTGTTACTTTTACATTGAAATGAATAGTTTATAGTTGGAACCATATAAAAAGATTGCTTGTGTCTTCAGTAAAGGAGATATATGATGTATGGACACAACTCCTTTATGCTCCCTTTCTGCTTCATTAAGAATTAAGATTAGAAATAAACAGTTTCTAATGATGGATAAATTAAAAACATTATATGGAATCATATGTAACACTTTCAGTAGGAATCCTAGTGGTCTACCATTAAAAAACATTAATGAGGAGTTTCTTAACCTTCAAAACACAGGTCAAATCTTTGTTTGAACACCATATAGATGTCAAAAACAGGACAAAGAAGTAAATGGCTGTTGATCCAATCTTCTACCATAAAAACTAAAGGTTGCTAGATTGACTAGGATTGACATTTCAATCAATGAGGATTGATTGAAAGTTAGGTGATGTAACTAGCATCAAGAGAGTGGTGTTGTACAAAGTTATCAATGAGAAAAGCAGCAAAAAAGCTATGTAGAAGCATACTATGTAGAAACTCCTGAAAACATAATTCCCAGTGAGGAGGTGAATCACGTGGCTCGGTACATAAACTTGTTAAACAGCTGTGAATGTTACAGTTTTCTTGCATATATACAGTTGTTCATCCAGTCAGAATTTGAGTTATATTATCAAATTATATATTTTGAATATACTTGTAACAAGCTGGTATCTCACAGTAAATTATGCTTTCAAATGGTATTGAAAAAGAAAACTTCATCAGAAGTCAAATCTTCAACTGAAATTATTTTATATTTAGAAAAATAAACGTATAAAGCAGTAACCTGTTTATTTAAATATTCATTATGGAAACAATAAATAATAAAGTACTCAGAAATAAGGTACTTACTGACCTTTAATTCCCATCAGATTTTCAGATGTCTTTGCTGTTTATATAACAGTAGACTGATGGTTTTGGACACCCGTTATCCACTTTGGCATACCTGAAAAAAGCATAACATATAATTTACTTGTGGTCTAGCTAAGAAATGTGTTGTAATTAGATCAGTTAATAATTTACCTTATAATATTACATCACAGAATTTGCTTAGCAAGACAATAACATTTTATCTCATGATAAAAGACAACTTCAATTTAAAAAGAAAATCTTTTAAATGTGTTTATATGCAATGGGAAGTTGTATGGTATGTACAGTTCAGATTATGGAAATATCATTAGTTTAATGTGATGTTCAAAAATGCATTATTTTTATTATGGATTTATTTTTTTAACTCAGAATTTTAATTAATTATCTATATTTGATAAAATTAGCCTTCCAGAGATAAAATTAATTTTCTGCATTTTTTTAATGAAGAATTTAACAGGTTATACTGAGAAAAGGCTTATGTGTGGTCCTTTTCTGGAAGTTTGCTTTAAAAAAAAAGCTTCTGGAAGTTCTTTTTGTGTGTTCCTCAACTGAATACTTTTCTATCATGAACTCCAAACTTCACACATTCAGTGAAATTTGTGAGCACAAACACAGAGAAATATCTGCCAGGCAAGCCATCTCTGAAATGTCAGAATTAAACTTGTAATTTATTTCTCCTAGGCATCTCAAAATGCTGACACCATCACCCACAGAGGAGATGAGTATGAGCGGATGGTACATGAGAAGGAAACTGAGATTTAGGTTATAAGAGGAATGTGCGCAGGGGACAGGGTCTGGTGTGCAGGAGCTTTTTGTGCTGGAGATTTACACGGATAGAAGTGGAAGCAGAGCTCCAGGGCAGTCAGCCAAAGGCCAGTGCTATACTACAGAGGCAGGTGGTTTCTCTGATGTTGCTACCTTAGCACTTTGCAAGGATGCTGGCAAAGGTTCTCTGATGTTTTCTTCCTAGTATATTAGCAAAGTCACTGGTGAAAGCAGTTCTTGAAAGGAATCAAATATTCAACGGCACTGGTGAAGGGCCCTGGACTGCAGGGAAATAAATACGTACTCTTGTGCCTGGGGTGCAACTGCCGCTTCCTCCTTCTCTGAAAATGAGGATTACAGGGCTGTTTCTCACACTTTTTCCCTCACTTCTCACCACCTTAGCTACATTTTGCTCTTTCTGAAAAAAGCGTTCACAGAGGTGCTTTTCACAGCTTGGCTGAGGGCTTCAGCTGTGCCCCGCTGAGGGGCTACTGGAACCAGCCGTGTTCAGCCCCAGTGCCTCCTCACAGCGGCTGCCCCTGCACGCCCCCCTGCCAGCACCGACCCACAGACACCCGGTACAAACATGAATTTGGAACTTTCCTAGGAATGTTTTCAATTCCTGCTAATAAACTCCTCCTGACAGCTAAACAGAACTTGTAGATATCAATGGAGAAGGGAATGGATGAGACAATTAATGAAAAATCTTTTCTCTTTTTGTTGTATGATTAAGATGAATAGAACCAAGGCAGGGAGAGGAACATCTGTGAGAAACTTTCAGCAAGACTCCCTCTGTAACCAAATATAAGCCAAAACCTGGCAGCTTATGATTTCTCCTGTCCTTTTGCATGTTTAATAAAACTGGAGACCCACCTCAAGCTGTCTTAGCAGGACAGACTGGGCAGATGGGGAGGAGGAGGAGGCATGTTGAGGCAGGCAGCGGTGGAGCTGGGGTAGAGGGAGGCCTCCTGAATAGGTCTATCTGATCCCTCTGGGATGGCGAGAGCAGCCGTGCCAGCGTTCCACAGCTCCGGCAGTCGTGGAGATAGACAGCAGTGGGCAGCCATAGCAGTCTTTAGTTAGGCCTGGGGCCTGGACTCTGTGCCCTGGGCTAGGATCATCTGCCCTGTCATATCTCTGGGGATTTCTTAGATAGAACTCGTTAACTGATTTAAGAATTAATGGTGAAAACGTGATGGTATGAATTGACTTCAGCTCTGCAGAATGCACTGCCTGGTGAGGTAAACTATTTTCTCTAGAACATACTTCACAGCAAAACAGATATAACTTCAAAATACACACAAGCTTATAGCTTTTCTCTTTCTGTGCCTAATATAACTAGAAACACTTTGCATAAGATTCTGATTTTATGCTTTTTCTTCTACTTCTTGTCACTTCTTGCAAAAATGAATGTGACAGAAGATACAATGAAGCTGAAGCAAAGAAATGCTTCCCCTGGCAGCCTGCTCTGTCATCTAGCCACTGTTTTTATTACTTGTTGCCTTCCATTTCATTTCTTTTTTATTATAATAGAGACATAAGGAGATGAGGATGCCTGTGCTGTTAAGTGGACATAGATTTGTTCCAGGTTCTGGAATTCATTTTTGGCATTTTGCTTGGTCAGGGATTAGCTTAGTCTGGTTTTAATTTAGTGAACATATACATTGACACACAGAAGGCAAATAGTGGTCAATGCCAGATGCTTCAGAATTAAGTAGGAAAAGCTGCCTCATGCTTCTAATTATGCCTTCAGTAAAGTATATATGTTTGAAAAGAGACTTCTACCTAAGAACTGAAATTAGAACTACTATTATTAGGACACCAGGAAGAAGATGGTGATGGTATTGCTGATTTTTGGTGTGGCTTATGAGTGCAATTCTGAAAAGACAAAAGGAGGACAAGCAAGCTGGATCAGAGTTAGCTAATAGGGGGGAATAAAGGAAATGGGAAGAGCAATCGGAACATATTTGCTTTACTTATTCTGAGTAACACAGTTCATGAGTATTAAGTGAAGCCAAAAATGAGAGTTTTGTAGATGAGTTCCTGGAAGTTACAACATGCACAGGACTCAAAACCTGACCTGTGAAGTTGGCATATGGTCACTAATTAGGGGTTAATATGAAACTAGAGTTTGGGGGTTCGCACAATAACTTATTTCTGCATTTTGTAGTATCTGTATTCTACTAGTGGTATTTTTGAGTGAACTTTCTTGCATGCATTCACATCTTTTGAAACACATGAAATCACAAAGATTTGAGATGTCTTCTAGACATTACAGAATATAGGGGAATTTGGCCATTTAACCAAAGTGGTTTTACTTGAATAAAGATGTTAATACAGATACTAGTATAAAATATATGGGAGAGAATACAATTTTCAAAAGTATCCAGCTAACTACTAACTTGAGCCATATTTTCAAACCTGATTAAGGCACCTACATTCCTTAGGCATTTTGAATATTTTGCCTCAGGAAATACTTGGCAGAGACCATGATATATTCAGAATGCAAAAATGTTGATTCATAACCATAAAATACCTATTTGAGAATATTATGGTCTATTTTTCTCTTTGTTTCTTATTATTATTCTGTTTGTCACAGTAAATGGAAGGATTTTTTTTTTCTTAGACCCTCTGGCATAAAGTAGTTATTCAACTAACTATTGGCATATGTTCTTGAAATAGTTGCCCAGATGATGACCTGTAGACTAAACAAAATCTGTGGAATCTGTTGGTCTACTTAGACAAACCCCCAAACTGGTACTTTAAAAAGCAATGGGTAACACTATAGTAAGAATTTATCTTAGCCTTATTTCTTACTTGGCTGAGAGAAAAAATTGTTGAATGAGTTGTGTATGGCCACATAATTCCCAGTCCCTGATTTGAAGATAATCTAAAATCACTCTTTCATCTTCTAGTGATGTTTAATTTTGGCAGCAAAGTACTTCATGACTGTAGTAGTTATGGTGCTGCAACTATTTAATCACTTGATGATATTGCAAAATTTAGGTGATGCACATGTTTAATTTGCATATATATATATACAATGCGCTTGCAAAAACTACAGGCCATCTAAAAAGTATTTAACATCTTGCCTAATATTAGTGTGGACCTTTCAAATAGGTGGGATAAATGGGGAAAAAGATCACGTCAGAAACATTCCAGAATTCAATATTTTGACTGGTGAATCTGGTAAATTGATTGTTTTTTGTTTGTTTCAATATTACAATAACACAGACGTATAGAATTTTTTAAATTAGTTCCTTTTGTGGAGGCTATCTTACAGATATATGAGCTCTGTAATCTTAGAAATGCCATTTATTGCAATATTTGCTAGCTTGCTTTCAGTGAGGGAAAAAGCAGTCAACATTGAAAGCCTGGAAGTTTGCCATCAGATGTGGGTAATCCAGTGATTATCTCACAGAATCCTGTGAGAAGGCGCAGTTTGGGACACTGCATTTATTTGGCTAATAGAAACAGAGATGATCAGAGAACTTAGTGTGTTGAGTTTGGGTTTTTGTTTCTTCAGAAAACTTTGGCCAGATTTAGAAATTTAGAATGAGATATGAACCCAGTGGGGCATGCTAAAATCTAGCTAATTTATTGGAACAGACACGAGGCTTTGGCTGAATTGGTTTTTAAGCTATACTTTAGTAGTTTGACAGCTGTTTCTGTTCCTTTAGCTGACAGACCTCAGAAAGGGAATGGGCTATTGGAATGGCTTAATAGGAATCCGTCATGGGTAATGTCAAGGTAAGTGGTCAGCGGGGCTGCCTGACACCTGCAAGCTAGATAACAGTGAACGTCATCCAACTTCCAGGTACAGTCAGGGTAAGTCTCATGACATCTGTCCTTCCATGATTCTGGCCAGCCTAGCAACAACATTGCCTAATAGACAAGCAGGGGGTGGCCTGCTGGTAGCCGCCTACTGGCTACTTGTAAAACTGTGAAGTAACAGAAAGTAAACAAAAGATTTTTAACTCACAGTAGTTTAAAGAAATAAGTTTGAGTATCATTTAAGGAATCATTTACTGAAGAGAAAATATTCTTAAGTTTTGTAGGACACTGCTTGTTTGTGAACTGTTTATCTAAAATCTTGTCTCTGATGTGACATTTACAACCTTTGAAATCCAAAGGTTCTCTAGAAATATAGCATCTTGCTTAAGTGAAAAGAGAAACAAATCTCTGCAAATGTGGAAGTATTCTGTGCCACCAAGGAAACAAAACAAGTAAAGTAGATTCTTCCAAGAATTTAGACTAAGTCCACAACCCTTAGGTGTAAAAATCAATAGATACTATTAGAATCTTAAAGAAGTTTCAATTCTGTTTTAGAATCAGACCTATCAAAAGTGAATTACTCTTGAGGCTCAAGAAAGGTCCTTCTGCTTACTTAGAAGGATGCTTTGTGTAGTGTTGGGAAAAAAATATGGAGTTATGTGAATGTTGTCAGTTATACATTGTTGGATGCCTGATCTTATTGTTTCTTAAATTAGAAAGTAAAGGTGGTTTATATTTTTGACTTTCCTTCAATATCTAGGAGACTTTCTTCCTTTTGCCATAGATACCAATTTTTCCTTGTTCCCACATTTATATTTATAGTTTCTTTGTTGGCTGTTTGGCCTCCTAACTCTGGAATCTCAAAAACTATCATGAGTTTTGTTTTATCCAAATCTGCATTTTCCCAAGGAAAATAGCTGAAAACATTTCTCTGGTGATGCTTTTTTAACTGCCTTGAAAATATTTATAAAAAACTATTTTTTCGTTCCTTTTGTTTACTTATCTTTGCCAGATGACTGGAGCCTATACAGGCTGTTGGCTGCCTTTGTAATGTCCAACTTGTTTAAGTGCCAGAGATGACACAGAGGTGAGGACTGACTTCAGGTGATGTTTAAGTAGATACCTACCTCAGACAAAACACCTGTGTCTTATCCAAATTCCTGCAAAGCCATGCTCATTGCTGCAGCAGGTAAAAAAATGTAAAGGTAAAAGCAGTAGCCATTGCCTTACAGCAATAGCTCCCTCTGTCTCATCCACTGGCAGGATCACTTCTGGCTTGTTCACAGGGAAGAAAAATTTTATTTTCACTACATTTGTGAAATGCCTTTAGCTGCTTCTGACAAAGCAGCATTATCTCAGCTTTAGATTGGAAGTCTACAGAGTGGACTCTGATGGACAGGAAAATAAAAAAGACCTAGGAGAGAATGGTGGCTTCTCTCTCTTCTGGAATGTTTAGAAGCTTCACAAAATGTGACACCAGTTGCTCAGTTCAGATTTTAAACTGATGGCCGAATACTAAGTATATGCACTTTTATTATTATGTGCCCTGTTGTCAGCATGACTGCTCTTCCAGTGGGGCTTTACAGTGGAAGCAGAGAGAAAAAGAGATTGGGAACGTGTATGGAAAATCTCTAGGTTTGTAGAGTTTTCTTCATTTTTAACACTGTTTTGAACAAAACATTTGGGTCCCATAGAAATGTTTAAAGTTCATGTTTTTTCAGGGAACATCATGTGGACTGCTTGATAGTTTTTTCTGATGTGAGGAGGGACTGGAGTTGGGATAGGTTAAAAATAAAGTCTTTCCACTTGGTTCACGCTTTTTGGGGAAAGGACATCCAGGATTCTGGTTATAAAAAGGGAAGCTTTCCAAAACCAATCAGGGCGCTTGTAGATCTGTTAAGTTTAATTATTAGTGAAAATTGAGTTTTTCAGAATATCATGCCTTAGTTTCATACATGAAGACCTCAAGATACTCTGTAATTATAGAAAATCCTAAAGAAGGGACTGTAAAAGCAAACTTAGTGTGTATGAAAAATTGAAGCTAGGATATCCTCCTCATTTGCTTCAAAGCCACCATGAGCATCCAACTGTAGCTAGATTTCTTAATTAAATTGTAGGTATTGGTATCACAGTGCAAGACATGAGAGTTAGGATGGTATCTGGAGAACTAATTGAAAGGTGGAAGAGCGCAAAAGAGTGAAAAAGCTGAATAAGAGTCTGGGAAGGACAAATTATTTCCTCTGGCATTTGCTGTGAAGCATTTTTTTTTTACAGACTTTTTAAAGAAAAAACACAAAATAACAAAATAACCCAACCAAACAAACAAAAGAACCCCAAACCTGTCCAAGCTTTTAAAATTACTTCTTCAAACAGATTAATCTTTCAAATGGAGAATGAAATAAGTGTCCAGTCTAAAAGTTCTTCGGCAGAGCACAAGTCTTTTGGAGGTATTAACTCCTGTTGTTGGAGCTGTGGCTCTGAACACCAGCATCAGCCCAGGCTGACTGGCTTTGGGCTGTGCCAGCTGCACCAGCAGCTGTGTAAGCAGGGCCATGGGCTGCAGAAGGGCTATGTTCCCCTGGCCCTCTCCATTCCCTGTAGCCTGACCCTGCCTAGTGGTGTGGCAAAGCACCCATGCTGCCCATGGTACCGCTAACACTGTGGTTCTGGCTTAATACAGGTGAAGACAAAGCACTAAAGTATTCAAGAGCTGTCTCTTTTGTGTGCAAGATCACGTAAATAATATGTTTGGCCAGTTTTACACCATTACTTTATTCCCTGCATTGCAATACTAGTTCCTGGTTTTTTGTTTTGTTTTG
>VZRU01011014.1:24746-128237 GCA_013398155.1 Pedionomus torquatus | reverse complement strand
GTTTTTTTTTTTTTTTTGGTTTTTTTTTTCCTTTTTTTTTTTTTTTTTTTTTTTTTTTTTTTTTTTTTTTTTTTTTTTTCTCAAAAATTAAATGTAACTTAGGAGTGCCTTCAAAACATGAGATCTATTTATTACATTAAATGTGTTTATATTGCATCTTATGGAATTTATATAACATTTCAAGCGGCACTGTGCCACTGTTTGCACTGTTTGTAAATTCTTTCTCTTTTTTTTTTTTTTCTCATTTGTCTCAAAGCCACCATAAGCATCCAACTGTAACTAGATCTCTTAATTTAATTGTAGGTATTGGTATCACAGTGCAGGACAAGAGAGCTAGGAGTTGCCTGTGGTGACATTGGTACCTGGGGATCTAACTGAAAGATAGAAAAGAGTGAGAAGGTTGAAAGAAGGAGCCTAGGAAGGACAAATTATTTCCTCTGGTATTTGTTGGAAATAATTTGGCTTTTTTAGAGCCTTTACCACAAAACTACAAACAACATTTCCAAGTTTTTATCTGCATTTCCTGAGAAGAAATGTAAGGGGATGGACGGGATATATGTAGGAGTTCTTTTCACTTTTCAGCATACTAGCATCTTGAACCCGTAGTAAACTAAGGGTAGGATGTGGTGCCAGTGTAGTATCTCAAACAGGAGCAATCTTCTGAAAGACATCTCTGAGGTGTTTTGTCAGAAAAAAAATAAGTTGAAGCAATATTATGACAATATATTTATTTTAATTTGAAAGGATAGGAGAGGGAACCAATTTCTTTCTTGAAGAAAAGCATAAACAAGGAAAACCAGTCATCCTAATCATATTAATTGATGATGATACAAATTCCTTTCCATTTTTTCCTGTCAGCTTAGATCTAATAAGTAAAAAGAGCCCTGATGTAAATATTGAATCCATGAAAATGTAACTGATTTTAAATACTAGAAAAGTTGAAATAGTGAATTTTATACAAGATTGACAAATATTCATAAGGCAAAAGCATTTACGAAGTTTCATCATACAGCAAGATATCTTGAAACTGTAGCATTCATGTTTTTTTTCCAACCAACACTGCCTAGTTTCTGTTGATGTACATATCTTGGTTTCCTTTCTACTAAGTGCATATTGCTTAAATTTTTCACTACTTAAATATTTGTGCAGAGGTAACTACATCATGAAAACTTGCGAACTTATTATTAATAAGTTTTTAGAAATATCTTTTAATTTAGTTTTTATTTCATAATATAATAAAATTTGCTCTGATGCCTTTATTGTTAAGTTTTTGTTTAATTGGCTTTCTGACAGGATCATTGCAGAGGACAGATTTTTTTTTNGTTCTTTCTGCTGAATTGTTTTGAAAGAGATTTTGTTTTTTTTTTTTTTTTTGTGAATAATCATAATGTATTTGTTTGGAAACTTAAGCATTTAATGAATTTTTCTTCTTTAGTAGTAAAAATTAGAGCTTTTGGTGATATTCCTGTTGAAGAAAGTAGTTTTATTCTTTGAAGGGTCTTCAGTGAAAAGTAAATTGTGCTATTTTTGAGAAACTGATTTATATTTTTTTGCAGATTTTAATCAAAAGACATTTTTTTGTGGAAAAGTTTCCACAATTTTTGTGGGAAATTTTCCATTTAATTTAAAATTAATTTATTTTAATTTTTATTATTAATTTGATGTCTGAGAGGGGATTTTTTCCAAATAAATCTATTGCTCACATACTTATTTAAGCAAAACGTAATAGCAAATGCAATTCAAAAAAATTAAAGGTTCATGTGGAGTATTCAGATACTGCTTGTTAACTTTCTTTTATGTAATATTCTAGATTTATAGACTTTGATATATGATATATTGCATTTTTAAATAAATTTTGCCATGCAGTGAGCCTGGGCATTTTATAGTGGATTTATTTGCATTGTATATGCATTATAGCAGGCTGCTTATCCAAGTTTATGAATCAGTCTTCCTCTCACTTTGGAACATCTATGATTTCACTAGACTATACTCAGGCTATATTTTACCTTCATATTTATTTCATACAATTAATTAGCTCTTCACATAATGGTTTATGCTGACATTATTCTAATTTGCTCAAGCTTTTTCATGTTACTTGTTAGACTATCCACTGGGACATAATTTGAAAACAGAGCAGTACTTTCTGTGATCAATACAACTGTTCATTGAAAATTGAATTTCTTTTTTTCACATTAAATAAAATTGAGATTTCCCTTCACTCCCTTCACTGAGTTTCTTGTATGCTTTCCATAGATACAGTTTGATGAAATTAAGTTTTACTAATTCTTTGTAGATAATTTGTTTATAATCTTGAATTTCCAATAATTAAATACAACATTGCCTTTCTTCAGAAATGGTAACTTCTTCGGTGCTCCACCATCAACTATTAGATTGTTCTGACTTCTAAAGATACTCTTTTGCTATTTCTGATGTATACTTTCCTCAGATGTTACCTTCTAAAGACAAGTTGACAAAAATTGTCAGCTTTACCAGAAAAATGTAAAAAAAACAAACCAAACCAAAAACACCTTCTGTAGTCTGAAATAACTTGCTTGTAAATTCTCACTTGGTCCCAGAAAAAGATGGATAAATTTTGCATTAGCAACTGTGAGGAAAATAAAATGGAAGTATGCTACAGAGTCTCCTCTAAATGTCTTCACAGGAACAAAAAATAAATGTAATCCAAAAAGTATTTCTGTCAAGAACCAATAGCATATAATTAGCAGCCAAAGTGTAGAAGAGGTTTCCCCCGATATATATCTAGCTGTAAAGTACTGACTTCTGTCTGGAAATTCCATTTTATTATGTAATATATTTTGGAGCAAAACAGCAACTATTGAGCCAAGGCAAAAGTGCTGCAAGAAATGGAATTTTCATTACTGCAAAACCACTGCTGTATCTTTCAACTACTTTAAATAAATCACTGAAAGAAAAATGTATGAACGAAGTGTGGTACTTAAAAATCAATTTCCATAGTTTGCTGCATGGCTATTTCAAGTACATTGAAGTGTGGTGTACCTCATTGCAACAAGCACCAAGCTAGACATTTTAGGAAGATAAAGCATATGGCCTTAATCATTCATAATTTTTCTCTTTAGAGTATGACAAAAGACTTAAGAATTTTAGGAATGAATGTTACTTACTTCCTTCAGGTATGCCCCCATCATTTCCTACCTGTGAGAACCCAGAAGAATCCCTACTTTCCCTTTTAGAATGACACTATAACATGTTTGGTACAAAATAAAGTGACAAAATTTTAAGAGGACTCTTTTTTTTTTTTTAATGTTTTCTGTTACTAATGAGTATAGTGGTCCATAAAGTTGGAAGTGAACTCAGTTTGTATTTCACAAAATGCTTACATTTACCTTTCAGGGTTCTACTTTTTTTAGGGTATAGAAAGATAAGAATTCAGAGGCAAAGCAGAAAACATCTCTATAATTTAGGGGTATGGCTGGACACAGGCAGGTAATGGACATGAATATTACTAGTTATAGAATATCCATGGTGTGCTTCTGCATGAGCAGGAGGTGTGAAATATGTTAACTGAGCAAATAAACTGAGTATGCGACTTGCTATCTGAACCCTGCTAACTTCTGGTAATAAGCCACAAACGCGTATAGCGGAAACTTACTATGATCATCTTAAATAATCAATCATCATACCTACCCACTGAAACACCCATTTATGAATATTTCATCAATCATCTTCATGTTTATTGTTATAATGGGCCTAATAAAACTCCCTCATTAGCAGTGCTGCTAAATGTAGTGATGGCTTTTTGCCGCACATTTCTTGATACTTGGTCTTTTTAAGAGGACTCACAAGTTTAAGAATATTAAGCAATCACTAGAATTTAAGCAATCACTAGAATTTTCATTCTAGTGATTGCTTTGTTTTCAGATTAGATAGGAAAGGAATGTTAATGATGCATATAGTTTTAGTTGTTGTTAAGTGATGTTTATACTAGTCAAGGTCTCTTTTCAGCTTCCTGTAGAAGCTGGGAAAGAGCATAGACAGAACAAAATGGCCAGTGCAATATTCCATACCATAGACGTCATGCTCAGTATAGAAATGGGGGTTGGCCTGGGAGGGGCAGTCCACAATTTGTACTTGGGTCAGGCTGGGCAATCAATTCACCAGGCAGTGAGAGTGACTTGTGTCTTGTATATTCTTTTGTTGTTGTCTTTATTGTTATTGTTATTCCGTTATTGTTCTATAGAACTTTCTTGATCTCAACCCAAGATGTTTTTCCCTTCTTTTCACTTCGCTTTCTGCCTTCTTTCCCTACCCTCTGGAGGGGCAAGGTGGGGTGAATGAGAGGCTAAATGGTCCTAGTTGCTGGCTTGGGCTAAATCACTGCAAATATGTACCGTACTGATTTGCAACCTCTCTTGAAGTAAGAAAAGCAAATGAAATTCATAAAAAAATGCTGTAGTAGTTAAAGATCTTAGCCCCAAGTTGTCAAGAAGGCTTGAGAAAAAACTGAAGAGAAAGTGAATCTGTTGGAGAAGACTGCCAGTGGAGAAATTTTCAGAAGAGGGACTATGTCCTGTGAAATTCTTTCTCTCTCTCTAATGTTAATTTGTGAATAAAAGAAGATATGTCTTAGCAGCAAAATTGGTTATATTCTGTCACTTACCAGAATAAAATGGTGCAATTGTAGTGGTCTTTTGGTCCAGAATAAACTACCGTGCCCCATGAACTGGATTGGCACTCAAGATCATTATCTTCCTGTTCATGTGTTTTGATTGTGGTTATTAAGCTGGTATATAGAAACAATGGAGCTAGACTCTTCTCATAAGTGCACAGTGATAAGATAAGAAGCACAAGTTATAAGATAAGAGCACAAGTTGGAACATGAGGAGTTCCAGTTAGATATTAAGCAAAATGTTTTTACTATGAGAGTGGTTAAATACTGGAACATGCTGCAGAGTGGTGATGGTATCTCAGTCTTCGGAGATAGTTAAGTCCCAGCTACATGAGGCCTTGAGCAACCTGATCTAATTAGATGAGTTTTGAGCACGGGGTTAGACTAAATCATCTCTGGAAGTCCCTTCCAAACTAAGTTATGCTACTATTCTAGTGTTAAGGGCGTAAAGGCCTAAAAGTGGAGTAATTCACTCTTCTTACTGTCTAACATTACAGGCAGGGGGTAAGTTAGCAACTACTATGATAGTGTTGCAGTGTGCTGAGAGGCTGTGAACTCATTTTACACTGTCTTGAGTTGGTGAAGTCCTGCTTAGGTGCAAGTTGCAAGTCACATTCTGTGAAGAAGTAACTATATACTATTTTGATGATTCCTGTTCAGGGGAATACTTTCCATGCCTATATATGCATATGTATTTATATATGTTATCTAAGGCTCATGCACATTTGAGTCCAATCTTGTTTCATTATGAGGTTTGTGGACTCATAAGTGTTGAGGGACCTAAAACACTGTAGTTTGTGTCTCTGTCCCGAGGGAGGAAAACTACAAGTTCTGAATGTACCGTGCAATCTTCTTTTATTGTCAATGTCATTGGCTTTACAGCTAGAAAGCTCCCTTTCTGCAGATTAAAAATGATCTCTCTGGTCTTATTGTGGATACGAAGAGCAACTTACTCCCTTGCTTCTTCAGCATGTTTTAGAGAGAGCCTTATCACACCTTTTCTCAATCTTCTCTTCAGAGAATAAATCCAATACTTTCAAGCTTTCTGCACATGTGAAAAGCTTGTACTTTTTCTACCTTCTGGATTCTTTCCACATATCTTACAGGAAGTGGAATGCCTAGAGAGTGATATGACCTTTTGGTGAAGTCTTTAGCTGTGCTCTATATAATGGAAGGATTTTATTTGGCGTCCCTGACTTTACTTCAAATGGCATACGTCTTCAAATAAAACTTTCTCAACCTTCTTGATGTAGGTTCATTCTGTGATTTTTAGTGCAATTGCTGTTCTGAAAGCCTCTCAGCTCAGTTCAGGTCCTTGCTTATCTGCATCTACATGTAGCACTTTATCCATTTAAATGTAAATACAGTTTGAAGTTGTTTCTTAAGATTAATCTCTTTATTTACAACTCATAGAAAGCTGACATTTTCAGCTGTGGAAGACAAAAATGACTTGTATTTGTGTTTAGCACAAATGGGCTAGTGTGTTTGTGTTTAGCACTAGTGTTAATTCTAATTCCCAGGCAGTTTGAGAATTAGAGCTGATTTTGAATGCCATCAGTGAAGGACTTACTCTCCTGGCAGCCGATTAAACTTTCAGTCAAATCAAAACCAATCATGTCTGTGACAGAGAATTGGCATAATATAATACTGTGTGTTGCGTTAAAATACCTCTTAATGATGATGAAGGACCTGTCTACAAAGAGAAGACCTATTTCACTGAACGTAGCTTTAAAATTGTACTTTAGTTAAAATACACGAGTCATCTGTTGGTTTTCTTGACTGTTTTTACTATGAGGTAGTAGTATTCAACTTTCATCTGCTAGCTTGCACTCACCTAGAGCTGCATTCAGAATATAATGAAATAAATGAAAAAAACCATTCTGTCATCCTATAAAATGAATAGAGAGGATTTTTAGCAGTTAAACTCTACTTTAAACATGAGACTGCTTACCCCTAAGAAACCCAGACATTCAAATAAAAGATTAAAAAGCATACTGCAAGCCTTACATATTTCTCTAAAGGTTGTAATTCTATAAGTTGTCATGTTTCTTCCAATTAGCTTTTGTGCAGAGGATCCAGAATTCACTTGTTTTGATAATGAAACTAAAATAGCTATGTTTGCAAACAAACACTTCACTTTGATGGCATGCCAGGAGACACTGTAATTTATAGTTTGAATTTAAGATTACTAGTTTCCCAAAACAATGGGCTGTGTCCCAGAAGGACATTGTTAGCAGGTCCTTGTTAGTAAATGGCCTTACTGTATGTAAGTCCTCACATTCTCCTTTTAGGTGTGTAAGTAGTCTTACAATGGTGTGAAATAGCATTTTATAACAGTAATGTGACAGAATTATTATATAATAATAATTATTATTATATGGTTGTAACTTTATGCATTTAAAATACAACTTCAGAAAAACAGTACAGGTGGAATAAACACAGAAATAATTTCTTTGCAGATAGTGAATAATTTCAATAGCTCCTTTTCTTGTCCTTTTTATAGTAGCAAGTCTTCAACACTACTGTGTAATCAGTACATATTTTAAATTTCTTTTTTTCGTGGCCTGCTATCCAGTTCTTACAGGAATAAAGAAAATGAGTGGGAGACCTAATTTCTAAATCTGCAACAGGAAAGTAAAGTGAATACTAAAAATTAATCCCTTTGTGCCCCAGAGTCCAATTTTCCAGACACAAGCTCCCCTGGAATCCACTGGTACCAGTGCCAAGGAATTAAGTTCCCTTGATATATTTTGTTTACTTATCCAACTCACTTTGACTTTTTGGGCTAGTGTGTTTGATTCCCCACCTACTGAAAACCTGTCAGCCTATTTCATTTCTACAGACAAACCAAAATAAGCAGCCTAGCTTCATGGGCAGGGAACTTAAAGCACTTCCCTCTTTTATGCTCTCACTCTTGGCAACAGTAATTTAGGCAGTCAGGTAAAATGCTTTGGGAGCTGGCTGATGTATCACCTCAGTTATCATCAGGGTCTATGGCTGCCCAAAAAGTGCAACGCTATGACAAATCTTCATACCCTCTCAAATACTTGCTGAACTTCTCTTGGGGCAGTGATGTAGTGGGTGTGAAAGGTTGTCTTAGTAGATAACGAGAAAAGGAGACAAAGACTTTAGTTCCTAGTATGTACAATTCCGTATGCCATTGTTTCTTTCTTGATTTTTGAAAATACTGTTCCCCATCCTCCCCCCAAAAAATCCCAAAACCAAAGCAACCAAAAAGCCAACCAACCAACAAACAAAAAGAGAATACTTAAGAAGTATTACTGGAAGAGCTGTACTTGGTTCCACAGCTGTAAACTGCTGGCCTCTTTCTTGATAGTACGGAGATTCCCACTGGTATGACATCTCATGTTTTTTCAAGTTTACCTTTTCAAGAAGTAAAAATAGTTGTGCAGAAATCAGACATTAAGAGGAAAATCTATTCTCAAATTCTACCTGAGCGACATTATCTATATTTGTAACAGAAAATTGAATAATGATGCTCATCTTCAGCAGCTATTCTATCTGACCTATTTTTTTTTTTTCAAGTGCATGGAAAAACAAATTCTGTGTGTTTTCTTAGTGAGTTAAATAGTAATACTGCTTGGAAACTAACTTAGTGGTGTCCAAATGCTCATATTTACCCCTAGGAAAAAGAAAAATCAGTTGTTAAAAGGAGATGTTAGAAGGAGTGATCTTCCATTGGAAGGAGCAACAATTTTGTTTGAATAAGTGAAAATCGGTGATACATAGGATTATTGCTTGAATAACCAAACTGGGTATATTTAAAGTAAAAAATGCCTCTACCTTTTCAAGTTACTTTTCAAAAACCTTGTATATGATACCTTAAATTTAAAATGTCAAGTAATATTAATGTGCCATTTGTGAATGCTGAGGAGGGTTCATTTTAGATGTTTCTGTAACTCTGAATTCACATTTAGTCATATGTAAGGAAAGCTGGAAATTGCAGACAGTGATAAAAATAGTTATGATTTTCCTGCAAGCTGCACATGAATGGTTCTTCCATGAAAAACACTCACAGACTCCAGTGTCAAAAGTAGGAAGAAATTTTGTTTTATAAAGAAGAGAGTTAAACTGCCTCTGAGCTCACTGCAAGGTTGCTGGTTCCAGTGCAAACAAGGATTGGTGTCTTTACAGTGAACACTGAAAAACAGCCTGGTATCCACCAGCAAGATGAAGCCCTTTCTCAGCATTTTATTCCTCTAATACACCAAGTGGCTTGAATTAAGTTTATCTATTGGTAGTGTAGTGTGACTGAATTCTGTTTGGAATAGATTGCCCAAATAATCAATACAGAAAAAGTACTAAAATAAAAGTACTTGTAAAATAGCAACTGAAATATGAATGGCACAAATAAACTCAATAATGAAGATAGACGCTGGTAAGACTTGGGGTGCTGATAGATGAGTGGTGTTGTGTTGTCTATATTTCACTTTTTTATTGGGCTGGACTGACTGACATAAAATGGTTAGCAATTGGTATTGTTCTATTTATTGACATGATTTCTTGTATAGGGATGAAATACGCTTTTTATTAGACGAAACATTTGTACCTGGTATGTGACGTGAGATCAGTGGAGAATTCTTCATACAACTGGCTAGTCATTTGTCCATTTAGTCCAAAGAAATATTCTCTCATCAAGCTAACAATATATTTGTTAGTTTAGCGGTTCATTGGAAGATGAAATCCAGCCGCTTGAAATTTGAATAGTCAAAAGCAATATTGCTTAAACTACAGCTTGTGGAGTCTTTGTGGGTCAGTGGGATAATTCTTGGGATCCGTGATACACTAACAGTGATGCTTTTTCCTGGGAAGTCAGCAGTCCCCTCCTGTCAAGTACTGGTTTCAGGTCTGGCTCTATGGAGGCAGTCATGGGGCTCTGGAGAATGACAGCTTTTGGGAGCTGGCCATGTTTAATTGCCCTCGCTCTTGCAGTCCATTTCCAGCATCTGTCACTGTTGAGCCAGAGAGTTTTGAGTGTGGGCTGAAAGCATATTCTGGGCAGATCTGTTGCATATTGGTTGTACTGCCCACAGACCAGCATGTGTCACACACTCTAGAGTCATACTAGGATTATAGTCCACACACTAATAATAAGAATATCTCCTGTCTGCCCTACCAGAGTGCTTACTTACCTCTGTTGAAATGCAGTCTATATCTTTGATTTAATTATTTACCTCAGTTGTAATTTTTTTTGATCACTCTGTTTTTCTGCAAGAAAGTACAGTATGATACTAACACATTTACTAATCTGTGGATCGGATTAGCAAATTAGCACACTTATTGCTGTAAGACTGAACCAGAAGCAGTCTAATTAACCCCTTGAATATTTTGAAGCGTTTTCATGCATAGAAATTCAGGTATGGGTGGAGGAATCAAAATTCCTGTTGTCCTTTATTCTGTGATGAAGAGCATCTTAGATGTTAAGTCACCACATATCTTTTCCTTGCAACCTTTTGTTCTTTATTAGCAGAGAATAACACTTTTATCCTGGAGTAAAATTGTGTTCCCAAGGTTCAGGTTATTCAGCTCAGTCCAAATGGAAGAAGAAAGCTGGCCAAGAGTACATCTGGAAACAATGTTAAAAGCAGACGATTTATGTATGCTGAGCTGTTTGGAAGACCTAAAAGTTGAACAGAAAGGGCTCACACCTCTAATGTTCCAGTAGAGTAGCAAAATGTTTGAGTTACTCTTGTAATAATACCTATCTCTTGGACTGCTCTCAACAGCTGGATATTTAAGCTCTTTTTTTATTATTAAACTTTTAATGATGGTGTTCCATTCTAAATGGAATTGATCTCTTATGTCTTTATGATGCTGCCTTGTTCATTTTGGGTGATACAAAAGCAGCAAGCCAATTTATGAAAATAATGTCCAAAACAAAAAAGTAGTTTCTTGATATGCCCTTCCAGCAATTGAACCAATTCCATCCTTAGCTTTGGTGTAATGAGAGAGTATTTTTCTAGCATACTGGTAGGGTCACAAAACCCGAGCACTTTAGTAACATCATTACAAGATCCCAGCTTTCATACACAATTATATATATATTCTTTATTGCCTTGTTTAATTTCCCCCCAGCTTTTCTAAAAGTTAAACTGGCAGGCTGCCCTGCTGCCCTCTTGCTACATCAGCAGCAGATACCCATTTCTCCTCTCACCCCCCCCTCCCTCCCCCCACCGGACTTCACAGCAGAATATACTGCTCTAAGCTGAAGCCTAAGCATGGCATGTTTATGATGTGTTTATCCAGTGCCACTCTGGTGCCCAAAGACTGACATTGATTTCCAACTTTGAGTTGTTACTCTCGTGAAATGAGGCATGAGAATTTTGTAGTACCACACTTCCTCTATTTTGCAGACTTGGTCATTCTTGCATGCCATCCTCTCTGTTTATTCGTAAATTTGTGTGAGATGTTTTTGAGTATACTTAAGTGCTGCTGCTCAGGCAGAAGCATCTGTCTTTTTAATGCCTAGTTTCAATAACTCCAGATTGTTCAATGTATTCTTCAAATGCATTAAATGTTTTTGAGCTAATCAGGAACCTGGTTAAAATCTTCCGGCTGGAGGAATGGTAATAAAGGTAGAAAAAAATGGTTGCATTTTCTTTAGTTGACTGAAAAGTAAGACTATAGAATTAATCTTCTATTTTTCTCTCCACATTGCCTTTTACATTTACCTCCATTTACGTTTGGGATCTTAGTTTCCTTCCTGCTTCCTTTGCTTTCAGTTTTGCATCAGGGCTTCATTCAGTTCAGTATTATATTTCTGACAGTAAGAAAGGAAATAATTCCATGGATTAAACGATCCAAAGGAAAATATTTTCATATCCCTTGCACCCCCATTCATAGATGTTATTGTAAGTAGGTAAGTAGTTTATTTTTTTCTTTTAATTATCCAATGCTGCATCTGCATAATTATTACTATAGGTGCTTGAATAATTGTAGGTCATTACCTTTTTCAGGATATAAGTAACTCTTCTGCAGTACATTGATGCATTTTATTGTTTTTTCATTTTTGTACTGCCATCATTAAGAGTTCCCTGTAGGATATCCACAGCACCACATTTTCTTTTTCTTGTCCAGATAGCTTCAGAGATTTTCAAATTCACTGTTCAATCCAGTGAACAGGATTTGTTAGCTTGGCTTTACTGAAGTTTAAACTGAAATCAGATTTCAAAATACTAATAAATGATTGGCCACCATCCTGACTGGAGGCCTGGCTAGCCTTCTCTGACATGACTACTGCAGGTGCCTTTCCCCCTTGACTACTCCTTTTTCTGGCAGACAGACTGTTCTACATCAGCCCTTCCCATTTTTTCTTTTTTTTGCCTGTTTAAATCCTTAACCTACATTCCCTACTGGGCTTTAACACTTCATTATTTCTGCTTTGTCCCAACACTGCACACTTGGCTACTATGCTCTGCCCAGATCAGACTGTTGAGAGAAGTGCAAAAGTAACAGTTCAAGAGTATATACTGAAAATTACATATTTGAGCACTGTACTTAGTACTGCTTATTTCCAGCTCTTCTATTTCAATATATTTTACTCATCTTAATTAATGTTTCATAAAGGAAGCAATAGGAGGGTTCTAAAATGTTTTTACGTGAGAACTTGTCTTTTTTCATCTAATGCCTGAGACTGACCTGGCTGCTATTTTTCTCATGAAAACTTTCTCCAGGGATTCAGATTCTCTCTTGGCAGAAAACAGCCCACACTAGTCCCTGGTTTTCCCATTTAAAAAAAAAAAAAATTAAATTAATCAACATGAAGCATTTCATGTAAATTGTTGCACACTTCAGGAATCTCCGTAACATTTGTTGGACTGCACTATTTGTTGGACAGCATAATGGTTGAAGGAGCTTTTATAGCTGAGAGAGAAAGAAACCAGTAAAAGAAGATAAGAAGAGGTGAATGATGGGGTTCAAAAACTCTGGAGGGATCATTCTGAGGAAAAGTGATCTGCCAAAATGATATTTTGCACACAATTATTTCCACACTGATATTTCACTTTACAAAAATGACTTGATTAGAAGCAAAGAATACTAGTACCAGGAGGGTCTGAGAGAAATGGATTATGCTAGTGATCATGCCCAAAACTTACCTCAGTTAATACTTCTGCTCATCACAGTCTCTGGTCTTCCTCTCCTGTCCATTATTGTGGTTCATGGTATTTTTTCCCTCTTTAATGTAAATACTTCTATTGGTTGCATTGTCATTTTACTCCTGAGAGGACAGCAACCTGTCAGGTACAGGCATGTTACATGTAGAACCACATAACAAGCGATAACAAGATGTTTGATTCCTTTTTAACTTTTTCTGATATTTTGAACTCCATCTCAGCTGAGTTTTCCCACTAAAAGTTTGTGGATCTTTTAAGTGCCTTTATTGGCTGCCTTCTGAGTTTTATTTTTTTTTCTGTAGCAAACTGTCTGCAAACTCTCTCAAAATCCCAACCTTTTCCATTCCAGTTACAGTGCAGACAAAGACCTAGCAAGCTGAGTTTGGCAAGTGACCTATATTTGTTATAAAGTCAGGAGAGTGGGTATCCAGACTGAAGTCTGGACTAGCCATGCTGGAGACATCATCCAGTCTATCACAATAAAATGACTGTAGAGAGTCCAAGATATGTTTTAGGATGTAACTAAAGAGCAGCAGTGAATGTGGTTCCTTTTGTAATTTAGAAGAGCTCTAAGCAGAATGAATTATTAAGTGCTTTCCAGTGTTTGATGTCAGTCATTAAATAGTGAAATTCTGTCAGTTTTTACAATCACAGTAATGTTACAGGTAAATGAGTAGAACAAGTATAAATAAATAATATTGTTGTTTCTCTACTTAGAAAGGGAAAAATCACAATAAATTATTATATGGGTGTCAGCTAATGTGCATAGTTCACACAAGAGTTTAAAAGCCCATGAAACCGAACAGTATTGTATTAGAGAATTTTGCTTTCTATCCATGCAACTTTGACTTCCTTCATGCTGGCGGAATCATTGTGATAATTAAATATGCTTTTTTATGTGTCTGGTACAAAATAGTTTTGCTTAAGTGGCAAAATATAGCTGTTCAAATTCCTGTCTACTTCTAATTGGGCCCCCTGAGCTTTGCAAAACCAAGGACTGTGACTGAACAGATCTCATTTCATTTTTAAAAAGCTATCAGCCAACAAGATGTAAAATAAAAGGAGCTCAATAAAGAAGTCTTCTTTTATTAACAGAGATTAAGTCCTTCCTACTAAATCCAAGAGTGAAACTCCCTTTAACATTCAGAGGGACTAGAATTTCATCTCGAGAAAAGTAGGATGTGAAAGAGCTTTCCAGTTGGCTTTTGTCCAATCTGTGTCTCAGTGGAGGTAGGCAACTTGCACTTCCTTAGCAGAATGTGATGATATTGCCAGCTAAAAATTAGACAGTATAAGACAGTATAAAGACTAAAATTAATTTTAATTAACCACAATTTTAACTGTTTTGAGACACATTTCTTGCAACTCAGATACCTCGATTAGTGTAGAGTCTGAGGGATATATATGTTGGTAGGGTAGTCGTCAGGTTCTGTTGAAGATCATTCTGCCTCTGTAAAAAATACCAGCTTTGAGGCACAACATAAAGTGTTTATCTCTTCCTGATGAAACTGATATGTGGCTAGTTCTAATCTAGGTAAATCACAGTTTTTGTTAGATACATTCATATTAACTATGTAAATGAGTTCACAAGCAGTGCAATGCTGTATTTTTACATTTCAATTTTTTTTTTACAAGACTAGTTTGAGAGATTTCTCATAGAGGTAATTTTTCAGATGTAAATGAAATAAGTAGTAGTCAGCAGTTTTGATAGCTAATGCACAGAGAGACTCAGATGATGGACTCTTGCACTGACTTCAGTAACAATATTTTGCCTTATTATCTAGCATCCCATGTTGATCTTGGTGGGAAATAAAATTAATCTACGTAGATGCATAGCACACTCACAATAAATATTTCCAGTCTGTAAAATAATTTCTAATTTACATGCCTTAGGATGTTTTCTAATTTACATGCTGTAGGATGTTTCCTATATCCAAATGCAACATTTTAACTGTTAATATGATTGCTTTAGTAGAAAATGTCAGTCCATGGAATGGCCACTGTGTGTTACTGAGCATATTCTTTCCAGTCACTAGAGTGTTACAAGAGACAGCCAGACACATCCATTTTGCTATTGGACCTAACAATTTACATTACAGGTATATTTACATCCCTAAACAAAACTGCACTCATTTTATGACCTATTTGTAAATACAAAAGTATGTATCTCACTTTTCCCTTATGTTAGAACTGTCATTATCATAACTCTTTTAACAGATCTCTTCTGTGAAGTTCATGTACATTTAGACTGTATACCAATTAGGAAATGTGAAAGAAGAGACCACGGTGTAGTCAGACAGCAAAGCTTTTCTCCAGATCAGGATCTTGCAAGGAGCTCAAGCAGGGGAGGTCCCATCTAAACACCCTCCAAAGGCTAACTTATAGCTACCAGCAACTTTAAAGTTTAGAGCAAAATAAATGTGTGGCATTAAAAAAAAAGATAATAATAAAAAAATACACTTGCTTTTCCTAATATTAGACCTCTCAAATTAGATGTCACTGCACATGGTCTTAATATTTAAGTTCCTACCTGAAACACACTTTTTGCCTCCAAATTCCCCCCAGTCCATCTTGAAGAGTAAACATGGCATTTATAAAATGGTTGATAATTATTACCTAGACATGAAATGTGCATAAAAGGCAGAGCAAAACTGAATGACAAATGTTGGGGTTTCTGTTATATCCACACCTGCGTGTTGACTTTAACGGCAAATACATGGTGGCAGGATCCCCACAATCTTATGAGCCATTCAATTGCTTAAAATTCTTTCACTATTGCTGAAGGATGTGTCATGGTTATTGCCATCGCAGTAAATATGGTAATAATCTTTTGTGAAGTGGGTGAACAAGAAATAGCTTTTTATAGCAAAGAAGAAAAAGGATTCCTAAGCAGAGAAATATAGTCTTCTTTTTCACACCTTTTGTTTAGAAATGGGTAGTAGAAGGTCTAAAGGACAAAAAGTACATAATCCAGTTTGGAGGACCAATACATGATGTTGATGGATGTCCTGAGTCTACTGACTTTATTTGCTGGCACTAGTATTTCATACGCCTTTCAAGCTGAATGTACTTGTCACTACAGACATTAAGGCAAAGATATGTGAGCCAAAATCTGGAGATATTTAATACTGGCAACATCCAAAAAGATTATGCAATCATTATTCACTTCTGTAGATGGAAACTGCTTGCTCCTTGACCTTTAAAATAATTCATTGTGGCAAGCTAGCTGAATATAGCTGAGTGTGAATGAAGACATATATCTGTATTAAATAAGACAATTCCATCAGAATTCCCAGAACATCTTCTACAAAAATTACATTAGATTACATTTTTGCTTTAAAAGTAATTTTCTCTTCTTGAATTTTAAGGTAGTGAGTTTTCAGGTGGTGCAATTGGTAGCTCTTGATGAATTTTCAGTAATGAAGACACCATTTTATGTATCCATGAACAAGTTGAACAGCAGTATTTAGTTAAAGAAGTTGAAGGCTTTTTTGATGGGCAAAAGAGGAAGACTGGACCTGGACTTACACAACTCATTGTGACTCGCTGGCCCAGAGCATCAGTTACATGTAGAGCATTTTTCTCTTTTTACCTCCCTCAAAGCTATTTGAGTATGTTGAAAAGGCAATAGAAAGATGAAAAAACTTTTTTCTCCTTCAGGTAAATGTTGTATTTTATCCTCTGAGAAACTATTTATTAATTATGTTGATATTGGCAGCAGCAAAACGATTTTTTAATTTTTTTTTTAAATCTTCTTTATGTATATACATATCATGTTTAGTACATGAACTGAGTCCAATCCATTTCTATAGTTATTTATGTCTCCTCTTATGGGAAAATGAGTAAATAAATATAGACATGGGAAAAAGTTGTGATAATGCATTCCTTATGAATGCACACTGGCTTTAAAATAATGGCATTAAGCTTTGAAGACAAACAGGAAAAGTAAAAAATAACATAAAGAAATTCTAATTCTTGTATTCCTATATAGATACAAATGTCTGAGAAGCTGAGGCCTTACTGACTTTCTTGGCAGTAGGAAGTCAACAGCAGTAGTTGCAAGGCAGTTCCCTGACCTTTTTAAAACCCTAAAATGATTCAATTCATCACACTTTTTAACAGGAATATATTGCTTTTGAGGAATAAAGGTGTTGTTTCTGCAAATTTGGAGGGGAACTGTTGACTAAGTGATGTGGACGGCTGTTACATCCTTTCGATAGCCAGCTTTTGGTATGAAGCGGCATCAGAATGTTTGTGGCGGAAAGTTAGAGCTGTAAACTTTGAGATAAGACTAATATTTCATTCTTTGCTTGCACAGTGACAAAAAACCCTGGGGGGGTCCTTCTTGTTCATGACTTCAAAGTCTGGTCCTGAAAAACAAAAAGGATAAATAATTTTTTTTTCACTTTACTCACACAAGCATCCTTTAACAGTAAAGGTTCTCCCACAAAAAATAGCAGAGTCCTATACATGATAGGGGAGAAATGAGTCACTTGAAAGGTGAACTTTCACGACACAAATTTCTGCCATTTGCTTGGACAACTGACAAAAGAAATTACCAATATGTATTTTCTATGATGTGTACATAATATGTATTTACCTGTTTGGAACAGGTCCAGTTTTGCCACCTTTACTGTATTTTGTACTATACTTAATTTCTGAAATACTTTCACTAATTTCTGAAGGACTTTCTTACAAGGAAAGGATTGACTCAGTGAGAAAGTGGTAGAAAATAAGATACTGATGGGCTCTCTAATTATTATTTTATCATACAGTAGCCCTGGAATAACTAGATTTAATTTTTAAAAACTGATAATATTTATTTTCTAGAGAGATTTTTCTAGGAGATTTTTCTCCTGAGGCTGTCATGCAGCCCAGCTCTCCTAGATGTGCTGGAAATTGTGATAACTATGGAATATAACAGTGGGAAATAAATCTACACTGTTATTGTGTTTGGGTTTTGTTTGAGTTTTTTCCTTCAGACTAATTCAACATTTATACCCTTTCACAACAGAGCTCAACAAATACTAACATGAAAAAAAAAAATAAATTCTTACTACTTTTGGAATAATCCAGAATTATTCTCAGCCCTTTTCTCCCTGTTCCTCCAGCCTTTCCATTAACTATGAGATTAGGAAACACTATTCACAGCTGAGTAACTTGTGAAATGTTTCACTATTTTATCTCTCAGTGAGACGTATTGGTTCGGAATCCTTTGCTATAGCACAATGTATTTCAAACTGTTCAGGAGCTTTCCATTTTTATTTATTACTTTTTTTTTTTTTTAATTTAAAAATGTCTTTTTATTGAGAATGACATTTCATGAAGGTTTCTTTCATTAAAATAAGAGACTAGTATGACAATATCTCATTTTGGAAAAAAAACCCACGTTTTTTCCTCAGTTCAGATCAATGTTCCTTTCACAGTATAATCTATTCTTAGTAAACAAATCTTTTTCTGCACCAGAAACAAAAATGTACTCTTTGATCATGTAGAAGAGCACTTAGAAGATCACCTCCTTTTGTGAATACTTCCATTTTTCAAAGCAAACAATTTCAGAACTATTTGGCCAGGGAACCCTTGTTTGTTCATACTATGCTCCCCACCAGTATTAAGTGTGGAATATGAAATACTAAGGATAAACAAATTCTGAAGTAATTCCAGAGCAAGGTAGTAGCTTTCTTGGGTGAGTCCCTGTGATTCAGATGAGCTAATCTTTGTTCACGTCTATAGACTTGGGTATGCAGTTTTCCTCAGCCTGGCCTGGCTTCCTTTCAGAGGCAATGGATGAGAGGAGGCAGCAGAGATCTGTAGTTCAGTTTGGTAGATACAGATGGGAAATGAGGGCTATCCCTCACTGCTGGGGAATCAAGCCATGGTGTACCCCTGGAGAAATGTATCTTAAGGTACAGTATAAAATATCTTTTCAGAGTATGGGCAGAGTTAAGAGCATTTTCTGTGATTTTGGCCCCACAGTCTGGCCCAAAGTAGTTTTTTAGTTAGTAATAAATACTGCATCATGGAGCTAGTATTGAGAGAATACTGAGGTGGGAGAAAGATAAGCTAAAGAATATTATCTAGGCAAAGTTAAAAGGTAAAGCAATTATTTAACTTGAGCATGTGCACAATAAATTGTGTCTCAGGCACTCACCCATAGGTCTAACTTCCAGTATCTCTGCAATTCCTTGTGTGATTATTTATACTTTCTTCCCCATAATCACAGTTCAAAATCCTATTATTAGGTTACATAAAATAACATTTCTACAAGTCTATTAATTTTCTTCTTTGTTTAATTTATATGGTAGCCACATTTAGGACCTGAGAGTCTCTTCTTGCCATTTTTCACTCTGCCCCAAAACACAAATATTCCTTCCCTCAGGAGTTTGATTTAGATATGGGTTCTGGAGGCATATACTTACTCTACATCAGCAACAATTTCTAGTGGTAGTAGCATTCAGATGAATAGCCCTACTGCTGTAGGTGGTATTTTTCACTAGAGTTAGATTCATAGACTCAAACATCTTTGATATTTTAGATATATATTTCAGGCTTATGTACCCTTTGGTCAATGTGTATTATATGTTAATTTATATGTTTAAAGATTATTTCTTACCAACGGAAATCTGGGAATGTTTTATGTGAATTAGTGCAGTGTGCAGCACCTTGGAGTTGGCTCACAGCAAATGCAGAAGGCAAATGCAAATCTTAATTTCTGTCTTGCAGACAGTTTACTCAGAGATTCAGGGAGATGCCTGGCAGGATTTGGGATTTATAAACCAGAGCTAGGCCATTCAAGCATAGGTACCCTGCAAAGACCTCTAGTTCCTTTTTGTAGATGAGTGAAATGTCCTAGTACTCACTTAGGAAGTGAGTGCTTTTCCCCTGTATTCCTGAGTGCATTCAGCAATTTGGCTGCCTTGCAGGGGATGCACTGTCAGTTCATAACCTATTCTGTGCTGGTGCAGTCGTTCCTCTACTTTTTCATTCTGCAGACAGGCTCCAACATCCACATCTCTCACTTGGGAATATGCATTTGAATATTGTGAGGCTGAAGAGGAATCTGCATGGAACTTAATGAGCAAATAATCATTAGGTAGTAAAAGGGACAAACAACTTTTCTTCCCCTTTTTTGCTTTGCAGGTGACATTTAAAAAGTGGGATGAGGGTGGCTTTTACTGTAGCTTGATGATTTGGGATGCAATGGTTGAAATAAGTTACAAAGCAGTTACCTGCAAGTTGTGGATGTTGTCAGCTCTTTTAGGTCATTCTATAACCCAAACGCCTGAAGTTGAGTAGCTGGGGAACTGAGACCCATACATAGGAAAAGTGTCTTTGTGTCCATTTTCATTTTTTGTTTGATTTTGTTTGGGGCTTTTTTCTCTCCTTAGGCAGGGCTTAAAGGGGGCGGGGAAATCTGTTGGCCTTCACTTCAAATAGGTGAACATCTGCTGTAACTCTCAAAATGGATGTATATATTTGTTAGATATTTCTGTGGTTGGGTTTGTGCAGTAAATATATGATTATGTTGTACTTCATATTATAATCATCTGTATCCCTCTCTACTTCCAAGAAAACGCCTTCTCTCTTTTTGAACATTTGTTCTTTCATAAACCCACAAATGACAACCTAAAGAATAACTAAATATTCACTCTGGCAAACCCAGTGCTCTTTTCATGAATGTCGTGCCTTATGCATTAGAACATCACATGGTAAAATGGCTTTGTGCTGAAGGACTGATGCATGTCTAATGGGCAGAGGCAGCATTTTGTACAATGTCTAAACTAGAAATAGTTGGAAATTTCATGTGACAATATATTATCAACCAATAAGGCAGCTTCTACAAACTAGACTTTTTAATGGATGTTAATTTTAAGTTGGGGCTTTATTCAGATAAGGCAACTCAAAATGAGTTTAGTTATTTAAAATCTGCTTGACCCAGATCAGAACTTACTCTTTCTTATCTGAATTTAAACTGTCATTTCAAAACACTCTAATAAACTATTTAACTGTGTTGCTCTCTCAGTACATTGATTTGAGTCTTTATCATCTTAAATAGGACCCCTTGGTGGCCTGTATTCCTGCAATTTATGTAAGGTTTGTAATACCTGGTGCTACAGTACTACTACAGATATAGGGGTGCTTTATTAATTTAAAAAGTAGTTTAATAAACCCACAACATTTCAGGTCACTTTTACAACCTGAAAAAAACTGAAACCATTCAGTTATAGGATTATCACAAAAATAACACATAAAGGCTGATATTTCAAAGTTGACTTTATCAGAATTGTCATTTTGGAATTATTTTCTTCTATTATCTATATCATGATGGGGAAAATTAGGTGTAGAAATGCTGGAATTTCTCAGTTGATCAAGATTGTTTGTCTCCAGTTTTTGAGCATTGTTGTTAATATGTGAGATCTCAAAAATTCAGTTAAAAAGAAAATGCAAATCACATCAACCTTTGTGATGAAATGTGTATGACATATGCTTATAAACTAATTGACAACAAAGGAGTTTATTAGAATAAAAGAAATACTTAAGGAAATAAATTTGAGCACTCAACACAGCACTCAACATAGCAATCTCCTTAGAAAATCCAACATGCTGTTATAGAAATATACAATGATTAATCTTTCCATGACTCCCATGTGTACTCTGAAAAAAGAACTTTCATTAATTTTTCTTCCAAAATACATTTTTTTCCATGTTTTACTTTTATTTTTATTTCATTAGGTAAATATGACTGTAAATATATACACAAATGGTATGTCATACTGAAGCAATTATCCATTAGATATAGTACAGATTAACTGAAAGAGAAGAAGAATATACCAACAAGAAGTATGGTACATTTTGAGTTCAAGCCTTTATTGGATGTTTAATCACTTTGACAATGCTAGGATTTTGCATTTATTTAAAAAAATGTTAGCCTACAATGTTTCTAGCAACGTAATAAAATTCTTGTACTTAATCTAAAGGGTCTGCAAAAAGGTGCTGAAACACTTTAATTTTGGGTAAAAATATTTTTGGGAAAAAAACCCAAACAAAACAACCAAAAACCTCCTTACAGAGATAAAAGTTGCTCTTTCCAGTTTTCATAACGGAAGTTTATTATACAGAAGATACAGAGAAAAATTTTCTAGTAGTATCCAACAGAAAACAAGTATACAACTGCTTTTCAAGGAATGATGGTGTATTTTTCTGCCTTTTTGTGCTGTTGAGAATGCTGCTTCTGACTTATCCAAATAAATGATCAATACTCACTTCACAGAACTGGTTTCTGTGATGGCTTTACTTTTCTGAACTTCCCAAGCTAAGAAAATAGCTGCTAACAGATGCCAGCGCTTGTTCTAAATTTTATACTCTGACTTTTGCTGCCGATGAACCCGTTTAAATCACTTTCCATGGGCATTTTGTCAGATAAAGAGAAATAAACTGTTACAACTATATAAAAATTCAAAATCTGTGGAGAACTAAATTATTATTTTTTTCCAAAGACATGCTCCAAATCAAACAAATTAATGGAAAGATTCCCTATTATTACTATATGGCAAAGTTTTTGCCAGTAGAAGCTCAAGCAGATGCTCAAGAATACTTCTCAGTTCCTCATTATAGAATAAGAATAGTCTGGATTAGAAAGGATGTTTAAAGGCCATCTAGTCCAAACAACCTGTGATGAGCAGGGACATATTCAACCAGATCAGGTTGCTCAGTCCCATCCAACCTGACCCTGAATGTTTCCAAGGATGGGGCATCTACCACCTCTCTGAGCAAGCTATGCTGGTGTTTCACCACTCTCATTGTAAAAAATTTCTTCCTTATATCTAGTCTAAATCTACCCTCTTTTAGTTTAAAGACATTATCCCTTATCCTATCACAACAGGCCTTGCAAAAATGTTTGTCCTCATCTTTCTTATAAGCCCCCTTTAAGTAAAGACAAGCTGCAATAAAGCTTCCCTGAAGCCTTCTCTTCTCCAGGCTGCATAACTCCAACTCTCTTAATCTTTCCTCATAGAAGTGTTCCATCCCTCTAATCAACGCTAAACCCACTCCAACAGGTCCATGTCTTTAGCACTGTGCACAATATTTTTAACAAGAAGAGTTATTCTGAAATAAATTAAACCTCAAAAATGCTGATCTGCTTCACAGACACACTTATTCATCTGACTCCTGCTGAAGGTGGTATACAGATGTATGTTGTAGCAGATGGTTTGCAGTTCAAGTAATTGCAAGCTTCTATTTGATTGTCTAGAAGCAGGAGACTAGAAAACCATTTGTTTGTGGTTTAGTGGATTCAACTTAAAATAAATATAGATCTACACCTTTCAAATCTACAATTTTCACCAACTAACCTTAGCTAAATGTAAAGGACCACTTCCCTTTTCAAATTTAATATTTAGTAACCAATAATTTAATGCTTAAAATGCTTTGCTGACTAGAAATATAAATCTATACTTGCATTTGGCAAGGGAGATTTAATCTCAGAAAATAAGCTTGAAGGTATTCAAGGTCCTGTGGGCCTCACAAACAGGCTTTCCAAATAATACCAAATAGATATGCAGTTTAGTGGAGAAAAAGAAAATAATGAAAAGGTCTTAAAACAAATAAATAAAAAGTCTCACTTATCAAAGAGGAATTTTACATAGTTATACCTAAAACTTGGTTACAGTTGTCAGTAAGACCAAGATATACGGCCTTTATCCAGACTGTAATTATAACTTTGTATGGCTTTAACATGTATTATGAAATCAGGCCAGCTAAATATCATACCAGTTCTCTACTAAGTCATATCTTTATTATATCTTTTGAAAATGAAATATGTAGTGTTTGAAAAGAATGAAGTAATCAAAATATTCTATCTAAACAGGACCCTGGCAAAGAATGAGAACAGGAGGTTGCAATTTTTCTGTCACTTGGGGAAGCCGCCCAAAAATGGGATGTGAGAAAGGTATAACATATGTACTAAAAATGGTCCACAGAGGAGAACATTAGCTACGATGGTATTGAACTGCAGAGTAAAACAAATATTTTAATCTGAAGAGATAGTGGGTGGGTTAATAAGGGAATGAAAATGGAGTGTTAATAGTGACAGTCCTACTGAAATCCTTTCTTTTGTACTTGTCCTTCTGATGGGGAATTACAACTCCTTTTGTGTTCTATCATCATTACTGCAACACAAGAATGTGAATTTTAAAGGGTATCTTAAAATAGAGTTTTGCAATTTAAGAGTTACAAGAGCATCTATTTAAGAAATATGAACCCATTATAAAAACAAGCAATAAATGTTTAGCAGAGAGCAGATTCCTTGGTAATAAGAACAACACATAAAAATGGTTGTGTGAAGCACAGCACGCATATAGCACAGCAATCATCTACACAAACATGTTGTAAACGTGATGAGCTGGGAAATATAGAACAACACCGAAAAATATACTAAGCAACACTTATTGGTGCTGCTGCTAATAAAATGACAGAGTTCTACAAAACAGTTTCTACAAATTAAAACAATATTCAAATAAAGCAAGAATGAATGATAGAAAATCCTTGATAGAGTCAAGTTGCTATGCAATCATACTGTTTTGAGAATTAAATAACATAGAGAAATAGACACAGTAGATTTGAACAGGAAAGGTTTATTTTACAGAGCATAATGTTGTGCATAGGCTGTAATGTAAGAGACGGAAGTGTGTATGATGATGTGGGTATGTAAGTGAAGGTGTAGGGAGCAGGTTGTCAGACATTTTGCTAAATACTTTAGAGAAATATTTAAAAGATGGAGTAATGAGGAGACACTATCTCATACTGATGGAGATACCAGTGCATCATTGGCAAATGTGCAAGTGTTAGCATTAATAAATTGAGTTTATCTGTGTACTAAAATTATAGATCAGACTTTCCATAGGAGAACATTAGAAGCTGCTGAGAAAAAACATACTGCAGTTGGCATAGTTGAAAATGTGATCATGTGTTTGCAAAGTCAAAATTATTAATGATTTGTGATAAAGATCATCAAATGTTATGTCACAGTGTGACACCCTTAAGAACAAAAAAGTTTGTTAGAGGCCTGGTGCTCTGTGTCCTTTGTCTATAAAATCCTAAGAACATCACTTTTTACAACACGAATATTTAGCTTATATATCAGGAAAACTAAGCAGGAAATTTCAGTTAGGAAAGCTATTAAGAATACCTTCACAGGAAATAAACACTACACCAGGCTACCCTTTGAGGCTATGCAATCCTTCCCATTTGGGGATAAGGCCAGACAAAACATCATTCTATGAAAGCAGCTGTAATGCTTCATTGCACTAAAGGGTGGGTTCTACAAGGAAGATCTCTTGCAGTTGTATATGTCTGTGGTATGAAAGGTGCTGAGCAGAGCATGTCCTGAATGCTGCAAAACTTTCAAAAACTATCTTCATGGTAGGTTCATATTTCAGTGGTTTCTGTGCAATATTGCTTCAGCAGTTAAGGATGCTATACCTAATGTTTTAGAAATGCTGGATGGAGTGGAAGAAGTAATGGATGATCTCCAGCCTGCCTCTGCAATCAACCTCAACAAAAGAAAATTCTGATATATGGCAATATATAACAATGACAAAACCAAAAGCTACTCCATGTTTCACATTGTTGTACCTTGAATAGTATTTGAGCAGTTTGCTTATAAAATTAAGAGCAAACAAGAGCATACAACTCCATATGGATTTCAGGATATGTCAACTTTCTTTTGGTTTTAGGGTACAATTTTGCTACAGTGTTTTAAAATATTGCTTACTAGATTGTGGCAAAATACAAGGTATTCAGCCAGACCCAAACAGAGAGAAAGTTTAATATACAAAGGAATATCTTAGAACATAGAGATCTTTCCAGTCTATTGGGATAGCTAAACAAACTCATTCTCACTTTGTCTGAAATAAATCTCATTCAACTTTGAGCACAGTGCGGAACAGCAATGGGATGACTGACAAGGTCTCGGAGGGGTGTTCAGTGGAATCTGAAGTACTGATGATGAGTGCAGAAAGACTGTCTGAGATGCAAACTTACAACTGAATCAAATGTGAGAATTACATTCAGAGTGTGCAAAAAGCTGTGGAAGTGTAATTGAGGAAGATGTCATGTAAAGGAGAAAAGCCATATTTGGCTTTTTTGACTGCTTTTTCAGATAATATTTTCAGTGAAAAGATGTAGTGATATTGTTGAACCCTGTGCCCTACTTGTGTTGCATTTTATTTTTTTTTAGCGGTTACACCACTGTCTCTCAAACCAGAGACCATCCTGAAGGAAAGAATGCGGTAATATTTGCAACTGAAGATGGTGTAAACCCATAGGACAGTGCAAGGTGGGATTTATGGGAATGTGAGAAGGAGAGCAGAGTCCACAGAGGATAATGGCACAGGGAAAAATAACTCAGGAACTGCTGGATTAATCTCTCAGCCCACATGCTGTTCTCTCTTGAGTCAGATTTCTTTTGTTTCTTTCTGTCTTCTCTATATGTAACTAATCTGCAGTCAGTTCCTCTGCTTGACCATTTATTCTGGTCAGCAGCCAAAGAGCTCTGAGCACTTGCTCAGTAATATCCCAGCTAATATTTTCACAGTTGGATAAACTGTGCCACATGAAAACCTTTCACAAACACTTGCTATTTTCTGTCTTAACCAGGTACTGCTTGTTCCTTCACTCTGTCCTGGATGCCTGTGGCTTATAAATTATGCAGACATTTACCAGTGCACGGCAAAGAGAACTATTGATTAAATCTGTCTTGGAAGATGAGGGAAATGTAGACTATGTGTCAAAGACTAAGAGGAATTTATCTAAAATTCTCTGTTCTGCAATTTATTTAGATTTTTTTTTAAGGCACAAATATTCAATTCCTTTTTTCAATAAAAACCTTGTTCTGCCTCCATGAAAACAGATAGAACATCCCCACTGCTCTCAGTCTAAGTAGAGTGACAAAATTAAATCCATATATCCTCATGACAGGAAACATGGAATAGCTACTACATTGAGAAAGTATGTGGTAACCACGGTACCGTCTGAAATAGCTTCTCCTGGCATTGCTTAATGAGGAAGACAGAGGCTTTTCTTAAAAGGCAAAATGCACTTTAGGATCTGATCTTATTAGTCTGTTGTGCTTATTTTATCATACAGTGATCTCATACCACTCTTGACTGATTGGATAGGTCATTACCGTGCTGTGGTACCATGAGACTACTATAATTTTGTATTTCTCTCTCAAACATAGGTCATGACTAAATGTTAAGCCATTGCCACCAGATCTGACATGCTTGGACTTTTCAAATGCCCAGGATATTTAATAGGAATTTGTTGCTGAAAGAACAAGGCTACCAAAAGTCTCAGACAAAACCAGCCGAGTTAGAACCACCAAAGTTTCTAAACAACTTCCTCCTATTTGCACTTGAATTTATTCAGTCATTTATGAGCACAGTTCATATTGTTTAAATACATGATTGCCCCCAGAAATCAGATATAATTACTTGCAACTGAGAAACGTATGGAGTCAGATACCAACAGAATACACCTCTATTTGATGAGCTTTCTGATACTGGAAGTTAAATACATTTATGGTCCAATCTCAGTCAGCAATTTTCATAAATCTTTGACTTATACATGTGAACACTGTGCTTCTAGACTTGGATCCATAATTTCAGGAATTAGAAATAATAGTCACAAAAAATGGTGCAGTGGTTTTGTACAGACCTCCATTGTTTATTTTCATCCCAAGAACAGAGATTAACACAGAGCACATTCTGTGATCTGAATGATTTCACTGCTAATTAGAAAACCAGAGCTTCCAGTATCCAGTCTTTAATGGGATGTGAATTGCAAGGGTAGGTGGGATCCTGCTTCAATCATCTTCTATACACCAAAGTAGAAAACAGGCACTGATTTCATTTTGGAGAGAATCAACTTCAAGCAGAAGGCAGTACATAGAAAACCTTTAAACAAAAAAAGTATTAATATTTACTAAAGTGGTATGTGAAACAGTACATTGCTAGTCCAAAATTTTATCTGCTGTGTGTTGCCGCATGCTCTTTATTTATATATGGAATTTTATGCTGCTTAAATACAACATTGACCTGAATTTATTTACAATACTGAAGCGAAATTCAGGCCTGTTGTTTGAAGAAGAGATTGTTTGATAAGAAAGCATTATGGAATCTAGCCTGAATAAATGTGTCAAGATTTGTTTATGGTAATACAAGTTTAAAAAATATTAGGATGAAACATGGACAAGCTTCTTACAGTTCAACTCTGTGAAAAAAAGAGTACAGGTTAGCAAATGAACTGCTAATACTCTCCGTGAAAAAGCATAGCTTTATATTTATCCTGGGTTTGTTCATTGATATTCGTGTTTATTCTAGCACTTGCTTGAGTAAGCAATAATAATACAAGCACCCTGGTCAAAGAAAAATGTATGCATTTTTCCTCTAAACAGATCATTGCCAAGACCAAGAAAATGAGATCTTCCTTACTTTCTTGCATGATGTCTATCAAACGCAGATTTTTGTTTGCTTACTGAGGTGAAATCTCTCTTAAAACAAATCTGTCATCACTAAGGCAGTAGGTTCCCTTAGGGAAAAATGGGGTGAGTAGATGCAAATTTCATAAGAAAGAAAAGTTCATGCCATAAATATTAGCAGATATAAATTTTCTTGGAAGAGACACTGTGTATTTTCTCTGTTGCTGCCACATTCTGCTTTTGGTTCCATGCCACATTAATCTAGAGTTAGAATGATACTAATTTTAATTTCGATTCTGTTTTTATCTGGAATCCTCATTTAGCAAAATATGAATGAATGAATGAATGAATGAATGAATGAATGAATGAATGAATGAAAGAAAGAAAGAAAGAAACTTTCTAGGTTTCCTTAAATTCTTTCTCAAAGGATATATTTGTTACATCTCAAACCATTAAGGTATAATGCTAGGTAGTTATCAAAGCATCCTGTTAAACTACTTTCCTAAGATTTATATCCAATTTTCCTATATTCTTCCATTATTTGGAGCACAGGTGATTTTAAGATTTTGCAAAAAACATTTACCAAGGCTAGACCTTATTTGCATTAATTTAAGACTGTTGCCTACTAATGCTCTCTTCAAAACAAAGCCAATCAGTTCCTGTCAAGTTCTGAAATTAATTACTTTTTAACCCCCTCTGAAATGCCAACCTGTTTCTTTGACATACTAAAATTCATAGAAAGTGATTTAAAAAGGTTTAATAACAACATAGAAATATATTTTGTCCAAAATAACTGTTTGGAGATTTTATACAGTTAAGATCATAGAAAGAAACTGTAATTGCTGAGATCCATGTGACAGCATAGGCATGTTTTTGTGGTAGGGGCATAACTGAAGTTTTCAATTTAAAAAGCTAAGCATGGTGTTTTAGGTTTTTAGAAATGACAAACTACAAAACTGCAGGTATTATATTTCCATCCAAATCTTTTTATATATCTGTAAGCTCTTTCATTCAGGATTGGAAATACCATATAAAAAAGACAACAGAAGTTGCACATTGTGCACAAAAGAGAGGAACTGAGCCAATGTCTTTTGTTGTTTCTATATATCCATGCAATAACATTCAATGGTAATTTCTGATTGCACTAATTATGGGACGATGAAAGAGGTTTAATTCTCCCCTTGTTAGTGGAAGGAGAATCCCTCTCTTCACAAACTGTTTTATGTTAAAGTTTTCTTATGGAAGTTGTGTCCGTCCTATATTATTTCCACTAACTATATTTTAGTTACTTTTAGTTGAGACTAATAAGATTGGAGCATCCTTATAAATCTCCTCCCTAACAGTGGTCTGCAATCACGTGTGTTAATGCAGAGAGGCACTGGGGATTTTGAGCGATGCTGCTGTAACCCCTTTCTCCTTCTCAGTTCCTCCTGGAGAATCAGGCTCAGGCTGCAGATAAGGCAAAAACACACGCTTCTGTGAGCTGCCCTTCTTCCTAACACACAGGACAGAAAGACTAAGGCAAATGCTCCACAAGAACCATTATATGAGGAAAAGTTTCTTTAGCTTGAAACACTTCATCGTCATGATCATTATCCAACTGACATATGTAACAGCTTGGTATAAAAGGACTGTTTAAAACAATGTTATCACTAATGAAAGAAATGATAATTAGCATGTTTGAAAGCTAAAGGCCAGTCTTGAACTGCCTATACTGTCATGGCAGCACAGATATTGCCTCAGACTAATGTCCAATTATCTTTTTATGTAGGTTCTTGAGTTTTGCCATGGCTACATAGCCAGTAATCCTCAGATTACTGTGGATGTACTTCTGTCTACCTCTCATCTTCTGTACAGAGTGTTCTTCTCAGATGACTTCAAGCAACAGAGAAATGGTAGCATAGATGCAAGCAGGAATGCACCATGCTGAAAAATGGTATTTTGTAACAAAAGCGTTGGAGTCCTGTGTTCATTAAAGACTTTGTGCTGACTCTGATACTATGGGCAATAATTGAAATAAAAATACTAATTTTTGCACAAATAAGAGAAAAGCAACAGATGAAAATAGAGCAGTCTGGTGAAAAATAGGAGAGTTTGGAAATTTCTTGTCCTTCTAAATGACCTGGACAAGGAATAGGGGAAATGCCCTGGACTGACAAACCATCTAGTGTATCTTTCTAACCCTAATTTCCTGGGTACTGTGGTTTGACAGGGGCTGATATGGCTGCAGTGTGATAGGGCTGCCAGACAGACCAGCTGCAGTTCCTCTGCCATGTGAAAGGGAGCACATGAGTTACACAAATGAGTATTGCTCACACAATTTACCTCCTTAAGCAAATGGATGCCTGCCTGCACATAAAGTGCCTGGTTTTGTTTTGTTAAGGGAACAGAAGCCAAGTTGGCATTCTCCAAAATCTTTCCCCTGTTTGTCCACAAAACTAGGAGTTTGCTTTTTACTTCATTTTCATAGACTGGTAACATTTATTACAGCTTCACTACTTTCTCACAGTAACAGTAGATGTATAAACTGGTTTTCAGGGGATTGGCAGATGAAACAGAGTTCTTTTTAAATAATGTATGATAAATGGCAGGCAGATTCTCAGCTTGAAGTACTTCTGTTGGTGGAACATCTGTGCTGAGCGCAACAGTACTTGCATGTACATTATTAGTGTGTAGTAGTACAGTACAGGCTCATGAAGAGTTATTTGGAAAGCTTGTTCCCCAAATATATCACCCTGAGTGAGGTCCTTTGTTGAAAAATGCTTCCAGCTACTCCAAGAGTATTAAAATAAAATAAAATTCTTTTATGTGTCAGGGAAATATCTGGAGCCCATCCATGAATGGCTGGAAAGAGTGAACAGTATATGACCGGTGTCAAATATCAAGGATCCAACTTGAAGTAAATGCTCCTTTTATATACAGAAGAGTCAAAGCTTTATGTAAGAGTTAAATATTCAAAAAGTTGATCCCAGTACCTTTATTGGGGTGTTAAATACACTTGATAGCATCAGAAAAATTGTATCACTTATTGTGGAATAAACAGAAGAATGAGCTAGTATTTTTCTGACTCAAAATACAAAACCAGATTCCAGGGCAGATTGTGTCTTTTAAAAGCAGCTTCACTGTGAGTGGAAGAAAAGGAGCTATGCCAGAGCAGGGTTCCCAGGAGAACTACAGCTGAGTCAAGTTTCTTTTTCTGGATACTATAGAGTTAAGAGGGTGAACAGAGGAGCACAAGATCTGACCACCTCTCCATCCTAACACATTGCACTATGCACAAATTTTCCTCTGTCCTGGGTTTCATTTTGGGCTAATTACCTAAATTATCCTTTTCTATGGTCCATGTTAGTGCAGGACAGAAGGAATTTATAAATACTAGATGTGATATCCATCATTCTAATAAAAGCTTCAAGTAGAGATAAAAGTTCTGTTTGCTTTGGAAAGCAGCCACAAGCAAAGTTTATTTGCTACTTCAGTGCCAAGTTGAACTGCAAATACAGACAGTGATTCTCCTTACACTGACTGCAAAGCACATAAACCCTTGAGCCAGCTAAGGGAAGTCCCTATTTGTAAAAATTAATGTGAACTTTTCAATTTATGCAGTCTATAGACATTTTCATGTGTTTGTAATACAGAATTCTCCTCCAGGCTTTTAGAAATACTTTAATATCATGAAACTGCAACCCTGGCTATATATATATATAAAGGTTTAAAGGCTGGAACGTGACTAACAGCTGGTGACAGAGGTGTCACTACTATCTGCAGCTATGACATATGGTTTTTTATAGGCTTGATTATAACTGCCATTTTCAGTTAGTTTTTCCATTCCTCCTATGGGCTAGCTGGCAGAGGACCACTGTGCTGCTGTACCTCAGTGAGCTTAGATTTGAAGAAAGAGTAAGTCAGAGATAGGAAGCAGGGGAGTAAATTTTTTTAGTGTGTTGATAACTACTTGTGAACATGCTCTCCCATCTTTCAGTGATGAAAAGGACAGGGATACAGCCCAGCTGTGTCCTCTCAGGCAGCTCATTTCTATGCATGATTTTAATATGCTGTGAAAAACACTTGGTGTGCTCTCTCTGTATTTATTTTGATCCTGCAAATCTTTGATTTCACTTGATGCATGCTTTTTATCAATCTTTCATCAGCTTCACATTTCAATAAATGTTCTTACTCTCTGACATGGAAATGTGCTACCATTACTGGTAATAGCATAGTCTTTGCAAATGTAACATCTAGCCTTTGGCTAAAAAAAATATCTTTTTATATGCAAATACATAATTCACTATATTTAATAACAATAGTGAAGGTATAAAGTGATTAGCAAATAATGTTTGCCTTCTATAAAGTTTATCTGATGGTTAAGAATTTTATTCTTCTTGTTGCTTGTCATTACAGTGTCACTTCTAGAAACAGCAATGTATTTCAGAATAGCTTTAGCTTTAGGGAAAAGTGATCTTTTTTTTTTTTTAATAAATAAATTCTGGTTTTACTTGCAAAACTATAAGTGAGAGTATATATAAGCATAAGAAAATATTTTCCTCTACTGGTGAATGTCTCCTTAGCATCAGCATTTATTTTCCATTATGGCTTTCCATTATTATTTTCCATTATTATTTTCCATTATGGCTTTTTTTTGAGATTGTGTATCTCCCTAGAAAGATTGCAGATATCTTCCCAGTTTCTACCCAGTTACTGGAAAAAAGATATTTTTTCTTTTTTGCTTAAGGGTCCGTAAAGCAATGTAAAATTAAAGAAAACTAAATTCACACTTTCACAGGGCAATCCATATGGGAAATGCCATGACAGATGTGATGTTTGAAGGGTCCTTTGGTAGAAGACTTTGCAAAAGCAACTCTTCATTCTCCACTGCAGAGAGAGCACTTTTGCAACAGGTTTCAGTGATATCATATTCCTTTTCCTCCTTTCTTCTGGATGCAGAGTGATGCCATCTACATTTATACAATACCTGCCTGTAAAATCCTACAGTAGGTGATATATTGGACAAGAATAATTTCAAATTAATATTCATCAAAATAATATAACAAGTATGCTGATACTAGAAAGTGCAGTTAGGAATGTTATGTGCTTGATAGGAGAAATAGCTGTATTAATTTCCTTACACTAATCCACAAATCAGCAAGTATGTAATCCAGAATTTTACCACTGAAAATCTTCCTGAAATGTTCTTTGCCCTGTAGTGTCTGCTCCATGGTTAGAAATTTTTTCCTTGTTTTGAGTCTCAGTCCTTCTCGCACTGACTTCAGTGGTGCAGACCATATTTCAGTGTAAGCAGCCAGTTACTGATTGTGAAGCAGTTTATCTGGGATATTTCTCCAGATTTTTGAGGTTTCCTTTCCTAAGCATTAAGACAAGCTTTAACTTTGGAAAAGATCCATTAACCAACTGAATGAAAGAGTTTACAGATAAGTGTAAATGACTTCTGAATTTTTACCATTTCAACTTGGTTATTTCTTCGGTGTGTTTCTTTTTTCTTTTTTTCTAAAATAATGACTTGGTATGTCAAAAGGAGTGCTTGAAAAGACACATGCCATTATTTTTGGAATTCCATAAGATTCTTTACCAAAATCAAAAGTCACAGGAATATGCTTACTCTTATGAACACTTTCATTTTCCACAAACTGTGTTTTCCAATAAAAAGATTTTTGCAAAAGTTTCTGTGTGTTCTCTCTGTGAGACGCACCATCTTCTCCACTGGTCCATATCACTTATAAGCAAAATCAACTGTAGTCATAGTAAAGACTGTGTTAAAGATGAAAGTTGGAATTGCACTTTTCACAGCATTTTATGATTCCCATTTTTATTCTTTATCAGCTGCTACATTTTCTTGAGTGTGCCAGCACACAGACTTTTATTTAATGTTTCCAATAACTGGTATGGGCTTCTGCTTCTTAAAAATGAATAGGAAATATTTCAATAGTCCTTCCTGTCTTGCTGAGTGTGAGGTTGTGCAGCTGTAAGGAAGGCCAGAAAAGGTTTAATTCGTAACATTTGTGCATTTTTTTCATAGAATTTTGCAGATGTTCCTTTCTGGTGTGGCTTTTTTATTTGGCTTTGCCTCTGCTTTGTTCTCATATTTCAGATTTCAGTATGAAGTAATAAATGGCTGTGGTAGACAGAGCATTTACAGATGGATCATGATTTTTCTTTTTCCATACTGTTTTGGGAAAGTCATATTGCATTTAACTTCTGACAAAATTCTTTAAAAATACAAAGATCATTAAGGACTGTTTTGGTACACGTTCCACAAAAGCTGAAGTAAAGCAAGATAAACCACCAATAACAAGAGAAGTCTGAGGTTTTTTTAGAGTGGGAAGAATTGAAAAGGGCTAATGAATTACTAAAGTGAAAACTGTGATGAGCAGATTGCCTTAGAGGGCAATACTTTATCAAAACATTGAGTCACATTGTGCTATCATTGTCTCTATTCAAAATATTATATACTTGTATGTACTTCATACTTTTTCTAAAATGAGACATTCACAGAGCTCAGGTATTCAGAGGTAGCTGAATTTTCTGGACCCCTCTGCAGGAATGGAGAGCCCAGGAAACAACGCAAAGGTCACTCTGCGTCTACATTGGGACAAAATTGGGAGGAATAAATGAGAGAACCTGCCTCTATGCAGATGTGCAAACCCACCTACATTCTGCATTTCACAAACCTGTGAAGCCTGTTAACTGGGTGCTGATGGGTAGGAGGAGGGAACGAGATCACAGATTTACTGACAGCAAGCCCTCTCAGGCAAATGAAAGTGAGGGCAGCAGCTGCAACAAACTGGAATCCCTATCCGTGATACAGCATCTTCTGCGGTCAGTACAGGGTGTCCAGGGGCTGTACTATTGTAGTGGTTTAGGCTGGACTGGCCACTTATTTAACCTATGAAGGATTCTCACTTGCATATTTTCCGGGTGTCAATCAAGACCAAATGACTGACACAGTGAGAGCATGGGCTTTTGTTATGAGGGTGGCTAAATATTAAATAAGATAGAGTACCATCCACTCCTGGTTTTATGTCAGACCTACAACACCTATTGATGTAAGATGACTTCATTATTATTTAACTAAATTTTATTTTCTTTAAAAGCCACACAATAGATTGCCTATTTTTCTCTCTTCCTTACAGAAAGAAGCATGCTGCTTCTTTCTTCCTCTGGAGTGATACCAGAAGACAGTTTAAATCAATTTCTAGGATTTGGAATAATAATTTTCAATAATTTTCACAGATAATAAGATAATATAAGCACACAAAATATTTGGCAAAAAGCTGTCCTGCATGTTGAGTTCTCAAAATAATATTTTTTTTGTTAAAGAGTAAAAATATGATGAAGAGTTAAAAGTACTACACAATAATGTCAGTTACTGACCTGTTGATTTTTCCCGAAGAAAGACTCTCCCATAGGAATGTGTCATACAATTATAAAGATGTACAGAGCACATAGTGTTTTTTAAATTTCTACTTGACTATTTTTAATCTTGGAGAAATTTTGCCTTGCTGGGTAGGAGAGCCACAGATTCTTACCAAGATCCCCCCCTGTTTTTCCAGAACATGGACTGCGTTGACTAGTATTAACAAGCACCCTTTTATACCTTTCCTTCAGAGAGCACAAGGATTCTTTTGAGCTCAGTAGCAAAGGTTTGTTCTTTCTGGAATTTGCACATTGGGCTAAGCTCTGTGCTGGCTTGCAGCACTGCAACCCCATTGAGCAAGTTCAGTGGGGTCATGTGGGGATAACTGAATCTGACCTTCTGACTGTCATTTAATAAGCAGAAAAAGAATTTCATTTTCTGATTAGGCTTATAAGGTTTATAGAGGTTCGTATTCATTGAGCTTTTTAAAAGCTACATCTTAGGAACTTAATTCATATTCTGAGCAAACCAGCAGAGAATCTCAAAAGCAAGTCGTTGATACAAACCAATGATATTTTATCAGATACACTGTAATACCCCAGCAGTAAATCACCTTTCCCTCAGTAATGTGGAAATAGGACTGCAACGGATTTCACAATAGCCTGTAGCACTCACATTTACTTCTTCATGCATACCCTGTGAGCTGGCTCTCGCCTCCCACAAGGAACTATAGATATTTCCTGTTTTTGTAAGATGTTTTTGAGCCAGCAAGAGAGTGAGGAAATTTGAAAGTAAGAACTTCAGGCAAAATGCATCCCCAAAAACATAAGTTAGTTTTTTTATAAGACTGTTCTGGCTGTTTTTTTTTTGTTGTTGTTGATGTTTGGGTGTTGTGTTTTTTTTGTGTGTTTTTTTTTTTTTTTTTTTTTTTACAGTACATTTTCTGTAAATACCTATATCTTCTCCATACAGCTATGTATGAAAGTATGTGTACAAACCCAAAGAGGCATTCATTGAGAGATGTCAGGCAAAAGTCGACCTGCTCACCTGCAGCAAGAATGAATGAATGGATGTTTCGTCATCAGCTTTGTGCCCCAGAACAATTTTTGAAATACTTGATTTTCTGAGTCATTTTGCACAACAGGAGGTGTTATAGTTTAAAATGGTTTATTTAATTCAAATCATACTTTGTTCTCTACTCTCTCTCTTCCCCTACCCCTTCAACCCCATGCTACCAAATAGTTTCAGATTTCAATGGTTTCAGTTTATGATTTATTACAGCTATTGCTATTTCCTGAATATCTATAGATTCCTTTCAGAGGAAAGTTCTGACTAGTCCTTACAAATACTGCTGAAAGCTACTTAAACCTGCTCCAGTAAAATCCAACTCTAAGTAAAATGCATCATTTCTCACTGCAAACAGGTACCTTTCTGTATCAGAAAAAGATGTTCCCATACAGTACCCATGTAACCAAGGTCTAGTAAGAAAACAAATTTTTATCTATTTTTGTTATTTCCATGCAGATATTAATTTTTGTGTTCCATGGATCTTAAATGCACCTCCTTAGGGGGAAATCAAGTAATATGGGAATTATTCTATACAAGGGACTAGCTCAAGAACTGTAGTAGTTCTAAAATGTGCTCTTGATACTTTACTTGGGTAAGGTCAGAAATGTATTGGGAATTACATTGTCAGAAAGGAAACTACTTGATAACAGAAAGAAAAAAGGTTCAATTCAACATGTAAGTTGAATGATTAAGTGGGCATTGACCTTGCTATGATTTGTTATGGACTCTTTTTTTATTTAAAAATTATTCATTAGTTGTCTCTCTACATCTTCACTAATTATCAGATTTGCTCAAGGGTATGTCAGGGCTGAACTATCTTAATGGATAACTCCTAAGAACTGGGAGCCACACAGAAAAGAAAAACAAAAGCCCCTCGCTAGTCAGAATTGAAGTGGCAAATATTGCGTACAGCCTGTTGAAAGAGATGGGACCAGAAAAGGACAAAATATATAAAGGCAATGATGGATAGTTTAGAGGGCGTTATTCATGACTCTGAAAGTATGATGAAATCTTAACTAGATGTGAGACAGGCAAAGCTTGTGAAGAGGAAGCCATCAGAAAAATAAATGTAATAAATTTACAGGTGTCCTGTATTTTACTGCATTAGTAAAAGATGTTAATCCTTGGCAGTTCTTTTCTAGAGTATTTCATCAAATCTGTCTTATAATTGATACTGAGGCTGTGGAAATAGAGTGCATATGGTGACAAGAGAGATAGATCTTTCACTTTGAGTGTGCATCTGAGAAAGCGTGAGCACTTTTACTGTTCTTGTTGTTTTAGTGAAGACCACGTTGAATCCTTAATAATAAACTTCCTTACATAGTTTCCTTTTTGACATCAACACTTAAAAGTCATGTGCCTTTTTCTGTCCCTGCCAAACTACTGTACATTGACCTAGACAAAGGAAGATCAATTCTTCTTTGATTCGTTTTTCTTATCTATTAAAAGCATCCATTTATTTGGTATGGCCAATCGCTTAGTTTGTTTTAGTCTTTGTAGTGAGTGATCTCTACTGAGCCACTTTATTTTGTGCCGATGCCATCCAGATTAGTATTACAAGCATTTGGGATTCTACAAACATTTGCCACCTGGAGCTGTGTGAGTTGCTCAGACAGCTTTCCAGACCAATGTAGACAAAAGTTCCATTGAAATGAATAGCTCTATTCATTTGCGAAAATGAGGGAAAAGACTGAGAAAAATTTTAAAAGGGCTCTCAGTGCATTTATATAGCTCTTACAGAAGTCACCAGCTTTAGTTATAGAACAAACCTTGCTATCCTAATTGTTGCAGTGCTTTGGCCATTTCTTAATTGCTCCCTTTGGACGGTTTTAAGCTTCTGTCTGGGATCTTTTTTAAGTGTCTCTCTTACTAAAACACTGCCAGCACATGGCAGAAAAAGTGAAGAACAGGTCCAGGCTTCTAACCTCCTACATGCATAAGGAATTTTAATAACAGAAATAATCCCAGAAAAGTAAATGGGTTTCACTACGCAAGTAAAATTACCTACATGCGTGTTTGTAGGATCAGACCCAAGACATTCTATTTTCACAGTGTTGAGGTACAACCAAGAGGGATCTTTTTTTTTCTTATAAAAGCATAAATCCAGGTTTTACTAAAGAATAATGTATTTTGCCCTGACATAGGTCCACATTAGTCTCAGAAGCCAAAGTAAAGTAGATTCAAATCTGTCCAGTGTGAATGGTTTCTGGTGACTTAGTCTGATCACTCTTTTGTTTTCCTGTGCTGTTGCTTCATTCTCATCATCTTCTTCACAACTCTTACCTTCCCCTGGCTAGGTTCTTTCCCACTCCATTCTAAGGTGCTGCTGCCAAAATCATCACCATATTCTTTTCTGAATATTTTTACTTTCAGCATCTTGAACCCATTTATTGACATTTATTGACCACCTACTCCCCACTTTGTTCTCCGTGTTTTCACCTTCAAGATACTACACAAAACAGAATTGGCTTTGGCCTACACCCTTTTTTTTCTTCCATTTCCTTTTTTGTTCTTTAATATCTCTCATTAATGCTCCCTTTGCCTACCCCTCCCTGTCTTAGCTTTGTGGCTTGTCATACCTGTCTCTTAGATATACAGTGAAATACAAAGGGAAGAAAACATAATTTTTTGCTGGTATACAGTTGTCTTTTTTTTTTTTAAACTCAATTATTTTGTACAATTTTCCTAAGGAAAGCTAATATTGTCACTCTTCACCCTCTAGTAACTGAACTTCCCATAGTTTTGACTGGCTTGCATGGACTCAATTGTAGGATCTTTGGGACCTTTGCTTTAACTTTATGAATAGCTCTGTGTGTATTTATGATGCCATAGAGATCTTGGAAGCATAGGCAGCGAATGTGAGATGACAGACTGAAGAGTGTTAAAATTCCACCAGTGTTAAAATTCAGGGTGTGATCATCGTGAGCTCATTTCCCAAGTCTTCCCTGGAAAGTAATAATATGCCTTGCCCACCTTCCTTTCATATCAACATGTATCAGGCAGATTTCCAGTCAGATGACTAAAGAGATGCTGAGGGTGCCAGTTCAGGGAAAGGTGGTCTGTGGTTGTACCCCCTGTTGCAGCTGCAGATGGTCTTGGAGGAGAGCTTACACCCTATTACCACTCATTGTCCCCTGCTAGCTGAGATCTAGCAGGTGGTCAACTGTGGGTTTAATCAGTTTGGGCTTGGGGTGCAACCCTTGTAATTATTTTCCATGACAGCACAACTGGATGTGATCACATCTTTGATATAATACCTTAGAGATTTGTTAGTTTTGTCAGTAGTTGACTATTTAATCTTATATTTCAAGGGGAGAAGTTAGCACTTTGTGCACCACAACAAAATCGTTCCATTTAGTGTGTTGAGCCAGTTTGACAAGATAGAAATTACATACAGCAAATTTTAATGCCTGTCCATTTTTCTCTGTGTCAGAACAACCTCACAATTCTTTACTTCTGAAGCAACTACTAATTAGCAGCAGTACCATAGCTTGTACTGAGACTGAGTTTCCAGACATAAAAAGATCGATTCTGGGACCTTTGGTAACACTATCCTGGTGAGTAGAAGCCTCTACCAGAGGGTGATGAAGTGCAGCTGTGACTGACCACTGAATATTGCTCTCTTCAGCCAACAGAGCTGTTTAAAAAATATCCTACAGCTACCCTTATATATGCAGCTCCTCTTTCGGACTGGTTCTTGTATGTGTAATGCAGCCATGTGTGACTGCTCAGCAGAGCATTGATGCCATTAAAATGATTCAAATAAATTTTTACTGATGTGTTTAAATAAGTCAGCAAATTACCCCCCATTTTACAAACCTCTATAATTTGGTGTGAACCTTCATTTTGCCAAGATGGTACTTTTTGGCAAACTTTATTGAATTATCAATGTTACTTATATCAATGCTACCAATATTATTAATTATCAGTATTATCAGTATAGCTAAATGACAAATGACCAAATAATGTAATGTCATGCACAGGCTATTGTTTTATTGATTAATATTTAAGTGTTTGTAGACTATATTTGTGACAAGGCATAAAGATATTTGCTAATTTCTTCAGAACATACAAAATGAAATCCATTGGTAATAGACACGGTGCCTTCAGCAAGGCCAAAACTTTACCCTTAGTAGACTATGAAACTGAAGTCAGTGGCAGATTAAGTCTAACTATCACCTTTTACACAAGCTTTCTTTCATTTATAGTATGTATACTTTCACTGTAGTTTAATTATTACTAATACAAAGCAAAAATGTTAGATTAATGATAGGTATCTTGAAGCAGAATCATAGTTTTAAAAATAATTTAAGGAATTACTGATTTAAGTGTCTTAGCATGTGTGCGACAGATTCTTCAATTTTATAAAAGCAATTTTTAGCTGGTTTGTGGATCATAGATTTTTACTAAGTAGTAACATAATGCTGAGGCTAAAAAAATCCCTTTAACAAGCTCTTCCAAACTTTGCTTCTTCAAACCAACAAACACAGGTTTGAAATGTACACTATATCATTTTAAAAGGGATTAGAATAAAGTTTTGAGAAAATAACTCCTTTATCTACCCTTTGAATTTATTTTGTGTAAAGGCCAATCCAGGAAAGGCAATCCTGCATAATGGAATTCTAAGAAACTAAAAAAGCCTCTATGCAACATTGTTTGGTTATCAAGTATCAGCATTTTTTTTATTTTCCATTACTTGCTTTGCTAAAAAAGAAATAGATATCTAAAACTAATCAGATGAGATGCATAATGTGATTCAAGGCGTTATCAGACATGGGGGTTTTTGTTGTGCACTTATTGTTGCTTTAAAATGTCCAGCTAATTAAATATAGCTGGTGAAGCAGTACAATATGTGAAACATGCACCATATGAGAAGACACACAAGAAAAATCAATATATGGAACTTCGGTGGAAGATACTCTTTCCCCCTATATTTTGGGGAGTAACTTTAAACACTGTGCTTTATGATTTTCTCTTGTGCATATGGCACTTGTTTGAAAAAAGGTCTGACAGGTTAATTTCTAGAACCATCTTCTTGTTAGTACTTTTGCCATAGATGTTAGAAACATCATACAAATCTATCTGTATGGGTGGTCTCGGAAAAGGGAGGAAATATACCATGTTAGCTTGCTAGTAGGCAAATTTGCCAAAGACTCAAAGTGGTAATATTTTCCTGTGCTTAGGCTGAACAACAAAAATTATAAAGCATCATGACAAAAAGATCAGTTTTACCAGTGATAACACACTTGATTCATATCACTGGTGCATTAAGAAGAGTGATAAAGAAAATATTTTACTCTTGTACTAACTGTGAGTTGTTTGACTTGGTGCTTCCTCTCTTGAAAACAGTTCTTTGCTAGTCTACATTCCAGTCCTCCATGAGGAGACCTGCACCTTTTTAAAGTCTGTTTCTTTTTTTTTTTTCTTTCTTTCTTTCCATAAGTATCTTAAAAACATAGCTGCTAAATATGGCCGCATTTGTAGAATGTATTTTACATTTGAGCAGATCCTCTAAGCTGCAGAAAATGGGAGACTGCTTTGCAAAGTCTGTTTCCACTCAAGGATTCCAGCCTCTAGTTTTGCAAAGCCTTCTGGGAATACACTTTCCCAGTCTGCATTCCAGTAGCTTTTTATTTCCTGTAGCTGTGTCAAAAGCAGTAATACTAAGTCTAAAGAATGGAACAGGTTACTTTATAATATATGTACCATATGGCTTTGCAGCCTTCTTTCTTCATTTGTTTGGAAATGATTGCAGAGGATAATAGTGACTCTGTTCACTAATTGCTGTCTCGTGTGCCATATTCACGTATTTGAACTGGGCTTTCAATGACAAATTTATCTTTTCTTTTCAAATTTTCTCTTAGATTATTATATGATCAGAGGAAGTTAATTGCAATTTTTCTGGCTTCAACAGCGATGTCCTTTGGATCGTCATCAACTCCATACACTATACATGCACTTTGCATTATTTATTGCTTTATATTCAAGTCTGCTTTTTGTGGAAAGAAATATCACTTTTTGCACTCACCTAATTCTCAGAATCACGTGGAGCCCTAGCATCCCAAAGCTGTCTGGGAGAAGCTGATAATTTTCAGAAGCTGCCATTTGTCTTAATCAAGACAGCAGCATCAGAGCTGCAAACTACAGTGGGATAGCATTCTTTGTGATATATTTCAAACCACAATCTTTATAATACTAGATTTCATTTATGAAAAAGAACCCCAGTATTAATCAATGTAGTACTTCCCCAGAATATTGCTCATCTTTAATTTAAAAGCAAAGCAAATGATGTTTTATTCTCAGTTAACTTATACATTTTACTGTAAGCACTATTATAAATTTTTATTGTATGAATTTCTTTAAAAAGAATAATTAGAAGACAATAATGCAAATGCTAACATTATGAGAGGCTCTACTGATATTAAAGTACTGCCTGTACTTGAGTTTTATTAATTATTTTATTTATTAATTCTTTCAGTAACAAGGTTAAACAGTGTCCTACAATGTAATAAATAGTTTCAAAGCTACATATTGCATAAAAGTTCAGTGTTTGCTCTATATTCACTGATTTTTATTTCTTGTTCCTCTTTCATTGTGTGATGCAAATTACACTGAGGTATTAGTGCTAGCAGAAAATTGTGTGCATTTCTGAGCTTTTGGCTTTACCTAGCTAATTCATCTGAGGCGCACAGCTGGGATCAGAGGGAAATGAGGGAGTGAGGAGGTCTTCTTTAACATGTTTCAAGTCATGAACAGCAAGACAGTAGAAAGAATGTCCATGCACAAGTGTTATAAACAGCATAAACTAGAGCAGTAGCAGAGGCAATAGACAGAGGCTTTTTATATAGTGTTTTTCCAGTGGAGTATAAAACTAAACAATGAGCTAGGTGAAAGAGAGCGGGTGAAATAACAGACACTGAACAACTAAAGGTGTCATCTGCGTGAATCTTTTACTCACTAATATATTTAGTTTACAAGTCATCAGTGCTAAAAGGAGATATCAGGGATGTTGATGGAGAAGGGCAGAAAGGGCAGAAATGGCAAAAGAATCCTGGCTAAAGAAGTCTTTCAACTCTGGTGTACATCTTGAATAATATAGCACCAGGATGGACTCCTGAAACAAAACATGGCATTTTTAACATGTCTTTAATTCTGACACTTTTGAAAGAAATTTAGAACCACTGAAGTGTAACAACTCTGGAGAAGAACAAGGCTGCCTTGTAGGGCCAGCACACTATTAATCAGCCAGGGTGGGAAACTGTATGCAGTAAGTGGTGGGATGAGGTGAAGTGATTCCTTGGCTGCACAGACTCTGTGTCAGTGGTCTAACATATAGCTCGGCAGGAATTTCCTACATGTAACTGCAAAATGGTAAAGCAAATTTTCCACTTAAGCTCTCCAAAGATCTTCATCATTTAAACTAAAGGAGGACTTTATGATCCCATCACAGGCCAGCCATGAGGTAGTGACAGGGTCACAGAGCCATTGTGTCATCAGAGAGAAGTCAAGGATCTTACACTGTAACAGCAAGAATTCTGTTTCTGCCTATAGTGTACCTAAAATGTGCCAGGTATAAAATAAGCACCCTGAAGCACTCAAATTTGGATGGGCAGCCAGGGCAGAAAAGGAACATGAGGTAAAACAACAGCTTTTTAATTTTACAGTGGGCTTTTTTACACTATCCAATTACAGTTTGATGCAATTCTGAATGAAGTACTTTAGAAAACTTTTAGATCTTCTCCCTCCTAATTTTTTTCTTTTTGGGATTTCTTTTTCATTTCTCTGAAATTCCACGTGACTGAAAAAACTTAAAGGATGACTCAGTAATAATTTAGTTTGTTCCTGTGCATCACTGTACTGAATTGTCACACTTTCAGAAAGGACAAGTTTCTCAGGTAGTTGAAGAGTTGAAGACACAAATTATGCAAGGTGTAGTTGCACAAATGAATCAGGTCACCACATGAGAAGAACAGAAAACTAGCCAAAACACCAAAATAAAGGCCATAGGGAGTGGCTATGGAAGGATACTGTGGGGTTTGCTCTGAGGAAATAGCTACATGGTAATAAGCTTTTTTGCATGACTTGGTTTTCATTGTTCTCTTTAACAGAGAGAGGAGGGAGCTTTAAAGTATTTTTAATCCACAACACTGAGGCACTGAGTTCCACCATTTAGTTTAGTTATAGATTTTGTGAAGAGTTGCTTTTTTATTTGGTCTGATCCTGTTGCCTTTTTTGATGCTCCTTGTGTCTTGTATGAGGAGAGACTGAGAATAATAAATTTCTTATTCACCTTTTCCATGTTATTTTTGATTTTATGACTTATTTTGATCCTTCTCATTTTCCTCTTTTCAGAGTGTAGTTCTAATTAGTTCCTTGTATGGAGACAGTCCTGTATGATTATCCTTACTGTCCTGTATACATATACATGTATACATATATATACGTATAGATATATACATACATTATCTTTACTGTCCTGTATACTGTGACAAGGAACCATGTGCTTGTTATGAGAACTATGCATATTTTTCAAGACATATGTGCATCATGGATTAAACAGTCATTATAACGCTTCTGTTTGATTCTCAGTTCCTTTCTGAATAACTAATAATAGAATTGTTATTTCTGTATAGTACTAAGCACAGAACTGATTATGAAAATACACATTGTATTTTATGCTATCCCTTCCTGCAATGAGCCGTTGCTATAAACCACTGGAATAGAAAACTCATGTATTCCACATACAATGAGCCTACTAACCAAGCCATCTCTGCATGGGTTCCATCATTAATCAATATGGTGGGTCTGTAACCTCCATTAGTTCCAGTAATAAATATGATAGCTAATTTGAAGTGTCTGCTGCTTAATGAAACCTGTCTCAGGCTGATCCTGGAATTTTGTGTTAATCAGCGATCCCTAAAGTTGATCTTGGTCTTGAGACCTCAAGACATGCTCTTCAGTATCCTCTTCATGTGGAGTCCAGAAAGGACATTTTAGAGAACATGAGATCGGGACTTCTGGCAACACTTTGGTGAAGTATAAGTTATAAAACAGGACCACAACTCATTTGTGCCTGTTAAGTCTGCAGAAAGCCCATGGAGCACATAGAATTGGAAGCAATAGTTAAAATGAGGTCTTGGAAGTGGCTGAATGGTCCAATTAGATGAAATCTGTGCTCAACTGAGGAAACACTTCAAACTTCACTTGACTGTAGAAACGCTTGTTTCTAGACTCTCTTGCTCATGTTATTAAAGGCTTTACTTCGTCTCTACCCTGGAGAGGAATATAATCCGAAATCTATGTCTGTTACTTTTTGCTTTGACCAGAAGAGGAGGCTTGTTTTGAGGCTGTATTTCTGTATAAGCTTTCCTTTTCTTTTTGTTGTAAAAAGAAGAAATCTGTATTTGTTCTGAGGCCACGTCACAACTTTTTTCCCTGATTTGTCCAAAGAAAAAGGGTAGATAAAGAATTGTCATTATGAAGAGAAGAGAGTTTGAGGAATAGATCCAGCTGTTGTGATGAGGGCTTAAGTAAGGCTGGAGCAATACAAAGTAGATGATAGCTTATCCTTCTACAGTTTGACTAAGTGAAATAAAGTCTAAGCTAGGATGGTCATTTCTCACAAATCTTCTAAAATTTCTGTTAAGAAGAACAGGAAGGTAACAGCTATTGTTCAGGCTCATCAATATATAACATTGCTAGTACATTATAACACTTTTACAGAAAAATAATTAATATGATCCCTTGAAATTTAATGTGGGTAAACAGATCCAGCGTCTACCATACTGCCTCAATAAGTATAATACATTGGTGGTACTAAAACAAGTCCCTTGGCTCAAGGTGGAATCCTTTTTCATTAATATGTTCAGCCTGACATATTCCTAACAGGGAAACTGAGGAATCCCTAGAGTAAACTGTGGACATCATGAAGTTACTTTAGGCCAGCCGTTATTCTCATTGCTTACCCTACACACTGTAAAAGGCATTTTCTTCTGAAGAAGAAAAGACTCAGGCCAAAATATATATCACGTTACTGAAAGACTTCAAGCTGATCCAAGGTAGAGCAATAGGGAAGACCAGTGCTCAGTAAGAAAACAGTCTGGCAATTGCTTAGATATTTGGCATATGCCGTTTAAATTTCCAGTATGTCTAAATGTATTTTCTGTGTCATTTTGTGGTAGGAAGGAGAGGAAAGTCATAGCCCAAGTATCTATACCTTGCATACAAAATCTCTGACTAAGGTTACATGTATAAATTGGCAATTTCAATCCGTTCATTTCAGTAGAAGATCCAGCGTGTACTTGTACATAACTGCGGGAAACACCTTTCAGCAGACTTTTTCTTAGCCATCCCTAGTATGAGTCAATTTTGCAGTGCCTGGAGATGGGTGGACAGCCCAGCAACACAGGTTTTTAAAAGGGATATGTTATTTGTTAATGCAGAATTTCACAGATTTTTTACTTCCTTATATTGCTCTTCCACTTTTCCACTTTTCTTCTGATCTCCCTCTTTTTTTTTTCTTTTTTTTTTTTTTTGTGGTTGAAAAAGTATTCTGTTCTAACATACAAGATAAAATGGAGGAGATGACTGTGGTTTGAAAGCGTAGCTTGTTGGAATTAGTGGGGTAGAACAGACAGTTTCTGTTTGCAACAAAGTTGGTAAAGAACTTAGGTGAAAAAAATGCTGGGATTTAAACTAAAAGTTTCTCCAAAAAGACAGAATTAAACTTGGTACGTGTAGCTCTGCTTTGATACCATTTGGAGTACTGAACAGAGAGGTGATGCAGGTCCCATTTCCACAGGCTGATTAGCCCAGCATTAGGAAAGACTCCTTCACAGCTGTCTGTATGAAAGGCCCTCCCCCTACCAGTCCTCCCATCATAGGCAGTGCAGACACAGCATAGCAGAGAGAAAAGTGGAGGCAGCAGGCTGTTTCATAGCTTCCTCACTGACAGACTGTCTTCTGGCTACTCTTGCCAGCTGGCAGAGGTTAGAGCAGTCCACAGGTTGCACTACTTGTCCAAAACTAAGAAGAACAGAAAAGCAGGGAGCACAGCCAGCTCCCTGATGGTCTCCTCTTTCTGCTTCACTGAAGCAGATAATGTAACACTCAGTGCTTGTGTCAGAGGTAGTCTGAAAAGATGGCTCCCAGGGCTGATGCTGTTTCATTACTGTCCCTCGCCATAACAACAGAGAGAGAGCACGATCCTAAGAGGGCCAGAGGGCCATGAAGTGTCATGGAGGAGTTGATAAGCCTCACCTAAGTTTTCACATGGAGTTACGAGTTAGTTGTTGGCTTCACAGGAAATAAAGCACTTTTACTACATCACCACCAGCTAAAAGTAATGTGCTGAAAACCTGTCAGACCCATTGGTCAGACTTCAACTGCCAGAGGTCTTGTTTTATACAGCGATTTTTAAATGAATTCAAGAGGATTATGACTGCTCTTCAAACAAAATTTAATATCTAAATACCAGACAGATAGCATATCATGCTTCCTTATGGTTCAGAAGCAAAGGGAGTTCAGCTTAAAATTCATTTGCAGACATCTGTGAAACACATTGCTATGGAATGACAGTAGAGGTGATCCATAACTAGAAGTGGGCACTTGTTCTTTATTATGAAATACAGATAGAGAGACACAAAACATTGTTTTTCAAGTAAGTGTGCTCAGTGCAGTCTAAAAACACAATATATCTGTATGCCAGACATTGATTTTCCCTTACCAGGGAACATCTGCATGATATACAAAGACACCTTGTGATTAGGCTCCACTTGGTAGCTAGAACAGTAATGAAAGGGGTGGAGGGGAGGAGGATGAGCAAAATTTCTTTCTGCTAGCAATAAACAAACCATAAAAGTGTTTATTTCCATAAAGAGTGGAAATAAAGATTCAAAGTTCAAAAGGCATTTGCTTTCAGCACATTTCTTCATTGGGGCTGGCGGTTTGCTTTTCATTGGCAGTCATCTATGATTAAGTGTATTTTCTGGAGGAAAGAGATTTTCATCTTCTGAATTTAAAGACTTAATGAATGAGGAAACAAAATGCTTATTAATTTATGATATGAATGAATGAAAAACAAACTGACCTATTAAACTAATTATCCAAAGCAGCACTGAATAAAAATGTTGTAATCTATTGTTCTTAAGAAATGTTACATCTCACCAGGGATTTTTAAATCCTCTAATTCCTGTGGGTTGTAATTTCCAGTTTCAGAAATATCTCTGTCAGCTTTGTACGTCATTGCCATAAAATCCAGTTGGGGCCAGATCTTACCATGATCCCAGTTTCTGTTCCTGAGTGACAAGTATCAGTGCTGCTAAACTGGACACAGTCTCCATTTTGCAGGTCCAAACCAATTTATTTCAGTAACTACAATAGCCAAATGAATTGTCAGCTGTGGTCTTCTAGCTAATTTATACATCATATACTTGCAAAAATGTATTAGCTTATTTTCCCTTTGGGTTTGTTTATTATGCATTTTGGCAAGAGGACAGAAAATCTCCAGTTTAAGGCTTTGGTTAGAAAATTAGGAAGTGGAGGTTCAGTTCAGAGATCTGCTGAAGATTCCTAACCATAATTTTACGGACACATCACCCTCATCAGTTAAATAACTGAGAAACTCTTTTGCTAATCTCATTTCTGCCCGAGGCATTTTTGCTACTTGAGAGGATTTTACATTCTATAAAATCACAAGGGAATCTTTCACTTATCTAGTCTGTCTTGCCACATAAAAAGGTCAAAAGGTCTCCCTGAATGAGTTTCTGTAAGAAAAACATTTTATTTTTAAAAATTCTATAAGCACCTGGAAAAAGAAGGGAAGAAGTAGGAAAGATCATTCTGTGCTAATGAGATTTCATTATTCTCAGTATTTGCTGTCCCTCAAGTCTCAATGTGAAAGTTTACCACATGGATGAAAGAATCCAGAAGAGATTGAATATATATTTATTTCATTGCTGAAGAATACCCACCTAACTGATTCCTTGTGGTGGAAATACGGTATTTCTCCAAGTTCTTATGATGAGATTACTTTGCCCCAATATCTAACCAAAATCTTCCTTTCTGCACCTTGAAACTAATTAGTCATTATCTGCCTTGTTTATTGCTGGTAAAAGTGTTTAATACAACACCAGGAACTGATATCTTAGCAGATCGCATTACCTAGTTCAATAAAAACCTATTGCCTTCCTAATTAGGTCAATTCTATTGAAAATTTTTGCATTTCTGGTAAACAGACATACTTCTTTCAGAAGAGGTATTAAATATTAAAGTCTAGAGCTACATATTTTTGTTATTTCAGTGTCCTTTCTTGCACAATGTATGCTAGAAAACCACCATTCCACTCATTAACACCTTCTTCTAGGTTACTTTAGATCTCAGCAATGATAGATTTTGTGTTTATAGAAACCAAGGAAATTTTGTTCTACCCAAATGGTAATAGTATTCTGGCATAGAAAATAGATTTCACTGTCTACTGTTTCCGAAAGGCTAGCAACGAACAGAGGAAGATTTTTCTCCCTTTAGGAAGATATTGAGTATCAAGGAACATTTGTTGACTCGTAAAAAATACAGCAAGTACTTTTACTATACATAGACTTTCTAGTAGTTACTAACAGAATATCTTTGTATTATTCTACAAATAAATGCTTGGAACACAAAACTGAATGAAAGATGCCAGAAATTTATACATAGTCTCCAGAAAATAGAGTTTTAATTACTTGTTAGAGCATACTGCAATGCATTTTAAAAAGTCTTAGATTTACTATTAAACATGCATCAACCTATGTGATAGTAGACTAAAAAGAACCCTTAAGAACAGTCAAGTGTTTTAAATATATTGTTAATATTTGATGAAATTGCATATATGATAATTTCATTCAGGTATTCAGTTTTGAATTTTCAGACTTTTGGCTTTAGCCATGTCTGCACTTTTTCATGGAACATGAAAAAAATTCATGCACATTCAGGCAAACAAAAATTGCTCTGAAAATTATTTCTAAAAGTTTTCATACTTAGCAAAACAGCACTGCTAGAGACTTACATAGCATTTCCTTTTGTTTTTAAAGGCCTAATCCAAAATCTATTTAAAGTTGATGAGAATGTTTTTATTGAATTCCATGTGCTCAGAACTCTGTTGTAAATGCAAAAGAATTGCTTCCAACTGGAAAGAGAAATATTAAATACACATATATATTAACTAACATGTAGAAATATAGATGTAGTTTTTTCTAAGGCACTCAGATTCTTTTTAATAGCCTATTTCATAGCAGCATTCTAACCAATTTCTTCTCACTAATTTCTTGATATTTGGGTAATGAAACATTATCTTTTCCTCAGACGAACAGAATATAATATAAAGGATACAATAGACAGATTACTATTGTTGGGTACAGAACATATATATTACACTTCTTTGAAATCAGAGTCAATGTCTGTTATGCTTTCTTGTAAGGAATACATTCAGTAGAATCAATATAATTTTTCTTTTTTTTTAATTTAAAAATACCATCCTTGAGAAATTCCTGTCACTACCGCTGTGGTAAGTGAATATGGATTATAAGTATGAATCTGTGAGTCTGTATCCTTATGAAATATATTCATGCTGCCTGTTAAATATCTATTCAATAATTTTGAATACCCTTGTGATGAGTCTCTTCTCTTCCATTGACATACAAAACCTAATATAACCCTGAACTTGACAGCTATGTGCCACGTGTTTATTCATGCCTTGTGTGTAAGGGAAAACCAAAACAAAGCACAGACATTTAGAAAAATGTGCAATAATTAAGAGTCATAGGAGTTATGGCAATAAATATCCGCATAAGGCACCTACATGAAAAAGGCATCTACATGAAATAATTATTTCTCCCTTTGTGAGAAATATTGGAAGCAAGGGACAGCAGTCCTTTTTGCATTTTTATCCTTGATGAATATTTCCAATACCTGGATAAGCATAGATATAAATCTACCTTTCTATCATCTCTTTGCTTCTTATACTTTCAATCTGTAGTGTTCTCTTCATAATAAGGTTAGAGCACAGCTTCAATGAATGAAAGATCTCAGAGGTTAACTTTTTCTCCCTCTCCAGACTCTCATTCATTCTTGCCATTTTAAAGCTCCTCATGCTAATGTATCCTCAACACAGTTGGCTTTCAAAATATTTATTAAAAATACTACTAGGGCACACAATTTCCTTCTAACAATGTAGGGCAAACATATTCTTTATGAAAGAATCTCTGATATAATATAAAGTATACATAGGTTTATATGCGCATTATATCTTATACAGAATAAAGAAGCAAAAAAGAAATTACACAGCAGTGAAATGAGAGGGGAAAAAAAAGATTCTTTTTAAACTGGAAAGTGGGGTCAGTAATTCCTGAATTCAGACTAACTTCAATCCAACTATTTATTCAGTAGTAAATCAGTGAGTCTTTAAAGGTTAAGTAAATCAAGGAGTTGCTTTTTTCAAGACACATTTCTTTAAAAAGAGCATTGCTCTTTTTGTTTTCTTAATATAAACCAACAAGCTGTAGTAAAAGCCTTTGTGCATAGCTCTCATAGCAGCTCTTCTCACAGAATGGAAAAAAGACGATGGAAATGTTGATTCTGGCAACTGAGAATATGCATTTAATCTGTGACCTTTCAGGCAGTCATCTTTGTCAGGTTCAAAAGTACGTTTGTTGCCCAGTCGGAGACTGTATGGAGTTCTCAGAGGTCCTTCATCTTTGGAGGCCTTCATGATGAAAACTCTTTTATTTATCTTCCTAACAGATATTTGTTTTATTATAAAACAGTAAAACAATGCATGTTAGAAAGTGCACCAAAACTTTATGTTATTGTTCCATTATTGAACAACTCTCAATCCCAAGGAACTTGCCTAGACTGAAAGTCTTAAATGTAAAGGAATAGGGAAACTAACATCTTTAAGACAAAAGAAACTGTGAGAAAAAGAAAATATTTTGATAGAATTACTACTGAAGCAGAAGATCTACTATACTTTTGCAAGGAGTGCTTAAAAGGCCATGCACCCAGGGATACATGAATTTGGGGTATTAAAGTCAGAAAAAATAGTAAAATGAAGGGAAGGGAGATGCTAATAGGGACTGGACAAACATGATAATAAATTCTGAGTACCTAGTTTCTTTTACAAACATCTTCTGACTGACTGAAAGCTGCTGTAACAGAAAAAGGTCACTTGGCGGGGGAGGTTTGAGGTAATCACTTCAAGGATGGGTAGAAGAAATTCCACTTCAAGACTCTGGCTGTCTCAGGAACTCTTTTGAGTAACTATGGGATTTGTTCAGACTTAAATACACTAAATTATGAATTATAACCTAAGAGAAATAAAAGTGCCCTACAAAATGTTATTTTGCAAATAGCATTTTTAAGATGAAGTTAATACCAAGTTAACAGTCATTGACTGTAAAGTATCTAAAACTGGAAATAGCACAGTGCCAAAGACATTGCATTATAAGACTGACCTCTGAATTTTTCAGTGCAAACATTTACCTGGTCCTGTTGAACTATTTGTACAATTTGAATTACATCCAGTTTTTTCCATGACATCATAAAATATAAAAATGGTGACCCACAAACTGATGACGTTAACTAGCACTGGATTTTAGACTGTTTCAGGAAAATTAACTATCTGTAATGGATTACATTCACAAACAGTGCATCTGCACATCATAGTGATACATGACCTAGATGTAATTCAGATACCACAAAATTACCTGGAATGCCTCTTTATCTGTAAATGTTGGTCATTGGTATGATTATTTGGATTACAAATAATTGGAGTGAATGTGCTTTTATCCCGGTTTTAATTAAAATTAGATGCCATTGATAAAAGATTTACTCCACTATGTCCAGAAAACTGTCTGCTCTTAAGGGGGAAAATTATTGAGTGCTACTATACATCGCTACACCATTCTTCAAGCTGGGCTGAAATTAATGGAAGAACATAGGAAAGGAACAGATGGTAGCATTTGTGAATGCCAATGCGTTTGCCATGCTGAAATGAGCTATTCCTGCCTCACACACTGAAATAAAGAATCATGTAGCCTACATGGATTTTGCCACGTATGTGCTGAATCTCAAAGTCTCTGTAAGTTAGGAAATGTGTGATGTGTCATTCTTAGAAGGGTAGAGTATACTCCGCATTTCTAGATTAGAAATTCTAGAGTATGCTCTGATTTCTATCTGCTAAGCAGATATGAAGAGAGAAAGTATTATTTCAGCAACAATGAAAGTGGAGGAAAGATACTGTGTGTAGGCTTTAGCAACCAAAAAACAGCAAGACGGAGAATGAACTTTAATAAACTTGAATGAAAAATATCTATAAGAAAGTTTCATCACCTCTGTCTCACTAAATTCACAGAATGTTCAACAACATGAGTGGAGGTAGATAAAAGGAATAAGAAATGTGTGGCTTGTCCTGCTTGTAACCCAAGTTGTTCAGTGGACTGTCAGTGCTAGCATTTGTGGGGGCTGAGTCCGGTTCTCTGCAGTCAGAGGGAAGGACTTTTTGCTGTTGGTAATAGTTTTTGGCACTCTTAGTGCCAGCTGAAAGAAACAGATGAGGAAGAAGCTAATGGCAGGTATATTGCTCCCTACTATTGCACAGGAAACAGCCTGTAACTGTTTATCGTCCATTTTCATCCAAATGTGTTGAAGACTTTCGTCCTGGCTGAGTGTTGATGATAGTAATGCTGGTTTTGCACTTGAACTAAGAAATAGTTCCCTATAAAGACAAGCAACAAATAGAAAATGGTGACTATTTGGGAACAGAGGGCCACGTGACTTCTCTACAAAAGGAGGGTCCTCTGTTTCTGTGTACTAGTGTTCAAATATGCACTTAGCTTTTTGATGCTATCCAGTCATACAAAAAAGGATGTGTAGCCTTTTTCTGCTACTCAAATTTAATTTGCAGTTTTACAAGTTGTTTCCTCACAGTGATACTAGTCTGTAGAAAATACTTTGGACAATAAAGGTAATGAGAGTAACAATTGAAATCACCCAGTGTTTTCAATTATAATTCCTTGTTAGCAGTAGATATTTTAGCTTTATTATATTTCGGTGGATTATATGGAGATTAGTTATGCTGAGTGCCAACAAAACTAAAAGTGGCACAGTCTCTTGGAATGATATTAGATATCTAAATGACGCTATTGGTGATAAAAGATTATCCACTTTATTGGTTCGGTTTCTTATTTGGGATCTTTTAGATACATCAAGGCAGTAAGAATTTAATAAAAGTGTATTAGTTACTTATATATTCGTCCACTGGCAGGAACAGTGAGGTGCCTCATGGAAAAAATGTACTCAGCAACTGTGGAAACTAAAGCTTCTCTTTTTTTGCTGATGGCAGCAAAACTGAATCAACTAATTGACTCCGTCTATATTTTTACAGTTGGCTTCTAACATATTCCAAAGTTGGTTTTTACACTGCCTTTTTGAATTTCTGTTTCTGCTTCAAGAATGCAGTGCCTTTGAAAATGGTCTGATCACCGTCATGCTACAAGTAATAATCAATTTACGGTAGGATAGAAACACAAACAGAGTCTAAATATACTCTGCAGAAACATGGGAGTTCTTTAACCTGGACAGTTTCTCTGCCTTGAACTGAGAAATAACGCACAAAAAAGAAACTGCAAACAGATGGTATTTGGTATGCCTTTAAATATAAAGATGAAGTAAACACAAATTATTCATGTGTAAAACCAGTGTGAAACTGGGAGATTTGACATTTATAAAGCACTATCTTTGAAATAGGGGTGGGTTTTTTGAAATGCTTTAAGTATTTTTGGTTCAAAACAACGGAAAACAAATTTAATAGCATGCCAGATTTTTATTTTTTTCAGAGCATTAAAATGACTCCTCAGAGATTCCAGGAAATTATTTATTCACAATAAATTAGAGCTGCTGAAACTGCCAGCCAGACTGTCTGCAGCAAAACTTACAAATGTTTTATTGTCTAGCATCATTGAAGTCTGCCAATAAAATTAGGCTTCGTTCTACAGTCAGTGAAATATTGAACCCCCTCTCTATAGGGCCGTTTATTCAGTATCCACTCACGTCGTGTGTGTTTGTGCATGTGTGTTCATGTGCACTAACAAATGCATGCTATCTTATAAAAAGGAAAATCAAAATAGACATAGCTGAAGACAGTGTATCTATTAACCTATTTTCATTCTGCATCTTGTTCAGAGACCCAGTAACGTATCTTCTCTTCCGGCATTTATGATTTACAAACATATATAGCCTTTATAAAGGTACAGTGGGCTAGGCTGTACGAATGAACTTGAAGTCTTTTAGTGTCACTGAATTTTTACCTCTGCCTTCAAATAATGACAAACATTTTTGTAAAAATAATTTGGAGAGTTCACAGATGAACAAAGAGTGACAGCCACAGTATGCCCCCACATATTCTTCAGACAGAAGGGCAGGCCTCATCTATATGGTGTGTGTTTCAATATTTATTAGGAAATATTACTTCCAAATTGAGAGAAGGGTGTTTTCTGAGTCTTTAAAAAAGATTGACAAGCCACAGAAATTATAACAGAAGGGAGTTAACTAACACATAGATCGAGGTTTGTGTAGTGTGCCTATCTTTCAACTAGGAAGCAGACTCAAAACAACTCATCAGAGAGTAGAGATTTTTAACAATTTTTGAGGCTTCTTGAAAAATACTTTTTTTGAAATCAACTGGAATCTTTTGAGTGGCCACATCAAAGTAAGCTTTGGATGAGGCATCCACACCATTCCCATAATGGCCCACAGAGACCCAGAGCACAGAGGGAGCAGCTGTACAACTACTTCAGATGAAATGTTTTCCTTTCAGACATTGCTTTTTACTGTGATATTCTCTCAACTCTAGGTAGCTTTTTCTCCTGACAGTTTAGTTAAAGAAATGTACAAATTTCACTTTTTAATCCTAATAGTAAAAATAGGTGAATCTACAAGGCTGAGTTACAGATTTGCTGTCTCTGTTAGTCAAAGTACATTTCCATCTCCTTACTTTGTGCAGAGACAAGTAGATAATCAGGAATGCATTCATGGCACTGAGAATAAAAGTAAGGGTTTTGCTCAATTAAGCCATTTATTACACTCCATTACACTCCATACACTACATTAGCAAAATCTGTGGTTTCCTTAATTTAGGCCTATGACTTTCATAAACTGCATTAAGTGGAGGAGAAAATAAAGGTGGAAGGGAGCCTTTGACATTTTAAAATGTATTTTAAGTGTTCTGGTCCTGTCTATGTCAATCAACACTCCCGCCTCCCAGATACCAGAACTTGGTGTAGTTTGCTGCAGTGCTATTGCAGAATCCTCTAAAAGATCAGCAGTGAACCTGATAGAGGAAAAGGAGCCTAAATTCTTCTACAAATCAGGATGCCCACATAATGCCCCCTGAAGGGAATTCCATAATGAATGGGATACATCATAAAGTAACAGTTCCCAAGGCATTTGCTCTGTTTTCCCCTACAGGTCTGGAGAAGAGTGAATCCAGAGAAGCTTATTGAATTTCCCATTTCAGTGGACCTTTGAGAAAGGTTCCTGAAGGGGATTTGCAAGACCTGGGTAGGCCAGGTGAATCATGCTGCAATTCTAGAAAAGTAGGTTTTATCTTCCCCTCCTGAGATGGGAGGCTGCTATACACTTATGTAGAGGAGAGAACGGGAATGAATAACAGGTTACACAAGTTCCTGTAGTGCTCACTTGATTAAACCCTACTGCCTTGCATTTGTTGCTTAATTTCATACCTCAGAGGATTTAGGCCAACAATCCCTCTTGTTTCAGAGGTCAAGCAGAATTCGAATTGCTTCCCTTTGCCTACTCTTATTTTTCTTTTTTTTTAAGTTGGACATTATTGCCTTCGTGAATTTTCAAAGTAAATGAGATCAAGACTTTTAGATATATGTTCTTTTGCATATTTCAATGGCTCTTAAGGTGATGACAAAACATATTCTGAAAAGTCACATAAGTTAAGATCATAATGCCTTGTTTTCTGATTTACAAAAGTGAGATGGATGCTTAAAATACTTCTTCCAGAGAATAACACAGGATAGTTAAAAGAATAACACAGGAAAACAGCAATAAAGGGGTATTACTCCTATTTCCAGTTCAGTTCCACCCTAGCTGTTTAGTTCAAATTCTACTTCCTTCTACTGGAAGGAAGTTTTTAATAGAGTAATTACAGTTTTTTTACCAGTGACAATGGACATAAATGTGGTCATGAGGTTAGAATGATGATGAGTTTTCTTTCAAATGTGTTATGTTGAAGCTCCTCTATTTCCTTTTTGTTAAAAAGTAGGCATCACTTCAGTTTTTACTTGCAATTCACTAGACATTCATTTCTTTGCCACTGTCATGGTTGGAGTTGTCTGGTAGTGCATCTAATCCATCCTGTATTGACTTCTTGACTTGAGTCAAAAGAAGGGTCCCAATGACATAACAAATTTTTGGATCTTTCTAAAGACTTGCTTTATACATACATCATTGGAAACAAATTACCATAGTTCATTAATACAGATGATGCATGTTAAGTGATAATGTAATCAAAGTAGGACTTGTGAGTCAGAAGAAACTCCAAACCTTATTTTGCCTCCCTGATTACATTGCAGAATGCTGGAAGATACATTCCAGAGTCTCACTACATATCCACACCTAAACAAAACTTTTCCTATATAAGGTGTCATTCATGACTAGATAATTACAGCAACCTTCCAATACAGTATTAACATAATAATAACTAGTAGAGAGCAGTGTTAACTGTTCATTCATAGCTGATGTCCTAAATTCCACATCCTGTGTCATATGAAACATAGCTGAAATTCCATGAAAAGAATGATAATATAGAAAAATCAGGGAACAAATACACTACATACAAAAATCCTTATCTGAACATTTTGATTACATTGCACTTCATCTTCAGAAGATAAAAAATAAATGCTACCCCCTAAAGCATCATAAAATCTTATTGCAGTACAGTGTTATTATATAACCATAAATTTAAATTAGAACATTGGATAAAAACCTTATTCTGTGGATATTTGTCACTCCACTTTAATGAGTCTTCACACTACAAAGTTATTAATCTGGGATGCTACATGAACTCAATTCAACCCACATCACAAATTTATAACAGATTAGAAACTCTATAACATATGATTTGCATAATGACTTTGCACAAATTTGAATTAGGTATAACTACTAAGTTCTGTGGAATTACTTCAATTCTATGAAGCATAAATGAAGGAGATGCCTTCTATAGCAATTAAATATGTCTGCATATTACTTAATTCTTTTCAACCTTGAAAGACTAGCTTTAACAAAGGAGTACTTTTTTTTTTAACAATCAAACAAAAAGATTGATATTAGCATCATATTTGACTATTAGTCTAATGGAAATTACAGACCTCTCTAATTCAGTGCTGGACTGCTCATAAAGTGAGATCCCATTAATAGTGTAGAAAAATGTGCCTTTGTCATTCTTTGGAAAATACAGTACTTGTTCTGTGAAGCTAGAAAGAAATGTAGTATTTGATTGTTATTTGCTAAGCCATTACCAGTATATTCCCACTAAAATAATGGCTGATGGCATAATAAGAATTCTAAATTGTTACTTGCTTGGACAGTAATGAAACTTTCCTTGTAGCTTCATTATAATTGAATTTTATACTAGCTATTTTGAAAACAGAGAGGCTCCAATACTTAAATAATTGTGAGGAAGTTTCTGCTGTTGACAAGGAATGAAGTTCAATCAAAACGTCCTTGAGCTTTTCTAATAAAGTGAGACTGTTTTACATCTTAAATTGATTCAGAGGTTGTTAATGTATTTCATTGGTGCAGAGGGATAAGAGAATTTTAGTCTGTTTGGAACTGATGAAAATTGCTTTGTGGATCAGCTGCATCCTGCTAGTTCTTTCTAAGTCTATTGTCTGGTCAGGGTGTAATTGCAATGCGCATCCTCCATCTTTGGGTTACCAACAGCTCAGAATAAACGAATGTGGTTTTTTCCTTCTTTTCTTCTTTTCTTCTCATTTTCTTTTTTTCTGAGGGCGGTGTTTTTGAACAGCTTCATATCTAACCCTGACCTATGAGACAGGAATCCAGTTGTTAGGTACCAGTGCAAATCAGGTGCTCCAGCCCTCTTAACAACTTTGTGGCCTTCCTCTGGACTCATTCCAACAGGACCATGTCCTTCCTGTGCTTAGAACTCCAGAGCTGGACACAGTACTCCAGGTGGGGTCTCACCAGAGAAGAAGAGCAGAATCACATCCCTCAGCCTTCTGGCCATACATTTTTTGATGTAGCCCAGGATGTGGATGGCTTTCTGGGCTGCCAGCACACATTGTGCCTCATATTGACCATCTTATGAAGCAACACCCAAAAGCCTTTAATCTCAGGGCTTCTCTCAATCCATTCTCTATCTTTGTGCTTGGGATTGCCCCAACCCATGTGCAGGACCTTCCACTTAGCATTGTTCAACTTCATGCACAGCCCACCTCTCAAGCCTGTCCAGGTCCCTCTGGATAGCATCCCTTTCCTCCAGTGCTCCAGTGTGTCAACCACACCACTCAGCTTGATGTTGCCAGCAAACTTGCTGAGGATAAAGTCAATCCCACTGTCTATCTTGCTGAAAATTATGTTAAACAGCACCAGTTTGGATACCAACCCTTCAGGAACACTACTCATCACTAATTTCCTCTTGGACATTGAACCATTGAACACTTTGAGTGTGACCAACCAGCCAATTCCTTATCCACCAGATGGTCCATCAGTCAAATCCATGTCTCTCTAATACAGAGACAAGGATCACATGCAGGGCAATGTCAAATGCTTTGCACAAGTCCAGGTAGATGATACCAGTTGCTCTTCCCTTATCTACCAACATTGCAACTGTGTTGCAGAAGGTCACCAAATTTGTCAGACACAATTTGCCTTTCATGAAGCCATGTTGGCTGTCACCACTCAACTCCTTATTTTCCATGTGCTTTAGTATGGTTTCCAGCAGGACTTGCTCAATGATCTTTCTGGGCACAGAGGTGAGACTGACCATCCTGTAGTTCCCCTGGTCTTCCTTTTTTCCACTTTTAAAAATGGGGTTAATATTTCCCCTTTTCCAGTTGGTAGGAACTTCACCGGACCTTCACAACTTATCAAATACGATAGATAGTGGTTTAGCAACTTCATTCTCCAGTTCCCTCAGGCATATCAGATCCCATAGATCTGTGCACCTTCGGGTTCCTCCAGTGGTCTTGAACCAGGTCTCCTCCTACAGTACGTTTCTGTGACTTGAGTGGTGAACTAGAGCATTAGCTGGTGAAGACTAAGACAAAAACCATTATTGAGTACTTCAGCCTTCTCCATATCCTCGGTAACCAGGTCTCCTGTTTCCTTCTGGAGAGGGCTCACATTTTCTCTGGTCTTCTTTTTATCATTTAATGTACTTGTAGAAGCTTTTCTTGTTGCTTTTGACATCTCTGGTCAGATTTAATTTTATCTGGTCTTTAGCTTCCTTAACATGATCCCTGGCTGCTTGGACAATGTCTCCGTATTCCTCCCAGGTTACTTGCTTCCACCTTCTGCAGGCTTCCTTTTCATGTTTGAGATTGTCCAGGAATGACTTCTTCATCCATGCGGGCTGCATGTTTAAAAACACATGCAGTGTTTTTACCTGACTTCCTCTTTGTTGGGATGCATCACGCCTGAGCTTGGAGGAGGTGATCCTTGAATATTAACCAGCTTTCTTGAGCCCCTCTTCCCTCCAGGGCTTTCTCTCATGGTCCTCTGTCAAATCCTGTGTTTTCTGCTATAGCTTATCTAGAATCCAGCTTTGTAAGAGCTGAAGACAAACAGAAAAATTGGTAAACATTAATAGGGCCATAATTACTGTGCTCCCTGCTCTATCATCACCATTAATCTGTTGCACAGCTTCCCATGAGAAAAGGAAAGAGAGAATAGGGAGAATATAATAAAGGGAAAAATAGAAAGATAGTTTAAGCTTTAAAGCACGTCAGTAGGAAGAGAGCAGGTCTTGTGAGCAGAACATTTTCTCTTTGCTTATGGCCAAAATGTTATACCAGCCCAAACAAACCTACATGTGAGTTGAGTAATAGGCTTTGATTGATACAATCTTAGATTAGGCACTTCTGCAGGACAGAGCTAAGCCTAGATCTGTCTACCTATACGTGCAGGCAGACACTGTCCCACAAACCAAACAGCCTTTAGAATAACAGATTAAATAATACACCAAGAGAAAGGAAGATGGACAATTAAAGTGCAATGTACTGGTGGAATATATAGTGCTGTGTTTGAAAAATGCTTCAGTATGCTTATATTGTAAAACATGATTGGAGAGATCTAATGGCAACTAAATCCAATGGGAGATTTACCACTGTCTTTAAGCCTCATGGAGGCTTAAAAAGTAATATACAGTTAAAAGGATGTCAGTTTGCACATGCAGGGTGTAGCTTTTTCATCTTTAGTATGGTAGTTAGCACTGTAGGAGGTATCATTACATACTGGGAGTTTTTTATAACTTTCAAAATTCTTTCTCTGTCTCTGTTGTATGAATGGCCCTATTTACTTCTCCATGAGTTGGGTAGAGCTGGGGCGGGAGGCAGAGAAGGGAGGGCATATTTCAGGTCTGAGCAGCAAACACTCAGCCATGGGGTTTTGAGGTTCTGTGTGGGTCAGATTCCATGTAGCTATTTTGGTACTCTTTACAGGTAATGAGTACTACAAATTTAGCCCATCTCCAGTGGTTGGCACTCAAAAGTGAGAAGAGCTGCTTTTGGGTAGACCAGTGAAGGAAAAGATCCAAAGTATTTGCTAACAGACAGGCATTGTGTGTCTTACTAAGAATATTAATACACGGTGTGTTCTGCCAAAGTTAGTACTGATAGCATCAATTATATTTGTCTTACCCTTCCCAGCTATAATTCCTACAAAATCTTGAACATAGCATTTTCAGTACTCTTCCTTCTTTTAAGCAACCTCCAAGCTCATCTTTTCCATTACTTTAAAGGAAGGAAAAGGAAAAGAAGACCTGCTGCTTTCTAAAATGCTGAGGACTTAATTCTCTAATTGCCGAAGCATATAGAAACACATAGCATTAAAGCAAGATATACAATCAATTCCATCTGAAGTAGTGGGAGCTTGGAAAAAACAATAAAAATAGAGAGATAAATAAGTTCCTTTAAGGAAAGCTCAATGTAATCTTTCTGGTTAGTCTTGCCTGTAAGAAGGGGTCATTTAGATTTTAGCTGTTAATCAGTAATGTGTATCACGGGATTTTTTAATTTTTTTTTAAGCATCCTATCATGTGTATCTTTCCTGAGAAGAGTAGACTACAGTGAACCTTCTATTTCTTTTTCATCGTTCTCTGGACTCATGTTTGTTCTCATAAAAAGTATAATGCTGCCAACTCAAACATCAATGTGGTGAAACAGCATCCCATTAAATGAGCAAAACCCAACTTCCACACATACAACTAAAAGAACTGAATGGGACTAATGATAAGCCAAACAGCAAGGTAATCCTCTAATCCTCCTTCTTTCTTCAGTCACAAGCCATCAGCAGTTCAAACTCAGTACTAAAAGGGAGATTTTCAGAAAAATTGAACAGGAACTCCAAGGTGTGACAATGGTGGAAAGATCTTGAGGATTTCTTGTGGTAAAGCAAGACCAAGGCTGCCAAAAGACCTATTCAGGTTATTCTAAAGCCCTTTGTGTTACCCAATATTGTAATTATTAAATTCAATTCTATAATAAAAATAAAAATTAGTAGCCTAACACCATTCTTTGCCTCACATACCTCTGCAAGTACTTCCAGCCTTTTCAGTCAGACTTGCCCCAAGAAGAGGTGACCACCAACTAGTCCTTCTCTGTGCCAATAAGCCCTGTTTCTCTGCCAGTAGGGGTGGAGAGCATGTGCAAAAACATCTTCTCCCTGTGGGAGACAGTACAAGTCTTTGTGAGGGTGGCATGACCGACCCACTTTCCTTGGAAAGCACCTCAGCACAAGTCCTGTGAGCATACTCCAGAGCTCCCTTGTTCCCTGTTCATCCAAGAAGCAATTCCTTGGAAGCTTCCCCCCATGGTTTGTTCTGCCTGCCCCGACTGTCTCTCTTGGGGCCTCCTTCTGTGTGTGCTGCTGCTAACCATAATGATGTGAAAGCAGCTGTCAATAATGGGGAAAGATGCCTGGGGTGTGAATTTCAGCTTATAGTTGTCCAATAAATTAGGTAGGAAGCTTGATATATTTTTCCAGTAATGGCAAAGTATGCTGGGAAGAGCTCAAGGTATACAAGATGAGATGTAATAATTGTCCAAATGTTTGGCAACAGTAATGTAAGCATCACTGATAATGTTGCTGGTATCCTCCCAACAGGAAGCCTAACTGCTGAGAATTTGCAGCTTAGGCCCAGCAATGTTGTAACCTGTACTATCAAGCCTGAGGTAGGACAGTATGCCCATCCCATGTTTATTGAAAAGTAATTTCTTTACACAGCAATGAGCAGCAACAAAAAACTCTGCCCCAGAGATTTTGCCTAAAAGAATCCCAAAAGGCCATATGCATGTATGCTGAGAGAGAAGAGGAAATGAAAGATGGAAATGGGAAAAAGTAAGTTACAGAAGTTTTGCTTCCCTTCAGAAATGCTTCTTAGTGGTTACAGTCTACTTTGGCTTGAACATCTCAGTGAAATCACAAAATTATAGAATGGTTTGGGTTGGAAGGGACCTTAAAGATCATCTAGTTACACTCCTCTGCCATGGGCAGGGACACTTTCCACTAGACCAGGTTATAAATCATTATGTTGTAAAACCAAGACGGACTTGAAATGGAGAAATAGCCTTCACATGTTAAGTCAAAAAATGCTCTTAATTCCTATAGCTTACACAAAGTAATGGTTTCTCATCTTAGTCACATAAATAATCTCAGATTTTTTCTTTAACTCTTCCTTGATCAGCTTACCCATGGACTTGACTTTTGCCCGAGAAGAAAAGAAAATTATTCTGTAAATGACATGGACTGAAAAAATGAAAAGGTAGAACTTCATTTTGTTGAAGAACAAAATTTGGACTCAAAATGGAAATGCAGATTTGCCCACTGTTAAAACAGTTTTTGTTTTTCACAAAATCTGTTTTTTCATTGATTCTCACAAAAACCATTAAATATTCTGTTCCCTGGCAGTAAGTTGGATTTTTTTTTTTTTTTTTTTTTTTTTTTTTTTTTTTTTTGGAGAAATGAAATGAAAGCCTAGTCTTCATTATGGTACAAAGACAGAATGTAAAGAAAACACTGAAGTTTCTCCTTGTAATACTAGGAGATAGTTGTTTCAAAATAAACATTGAATAAAACTGAGGCAACTTTCCCCTGTCTGGATGAGGTAGGTCAGAGGCATGTATAAAATATTGGTCTCTTATTAGTCAGTCATTATTTGGCTTGTCTCGAACATGTGTATTGCCCCCATGCTAGTATTTTTGCTTATCAAAAAGACCTGGTAAATTCACCCAGTTTTGCTTTCAGAAAGTAGTTCAAATTTTAACTCTTCAATCAATTTCAATATTCAAGTAACCTTCAAGTTCTCCTAAAAAGATCATTAAGCATAATATTCCCTATAAAATGTTATAGGCAGAGAAGGCATAAGTTCTCTTAATTTTAGAGGCACAATACTTCTCAATGTAACAATTGAAAAATGAAAGCGAGTTGAGTTCTTTTGGGTTTTATGTTTAGTGTTGGGTGTGGGGGGTTTTTAGTTAGAAGAAGAAAATAATCTCCTATAACATGAATTGGTGAAACACTCCAGTTTAAGAACTGCTAATTCTGAATTTTATCTCCTATCTCTCAATAATCTGGGAAGCTCTTGTCATTCTGCGGTTGTCTTCACAAAACTGAGAGTCCTTGTGTCTATTCAAAATATCTTATTTGGAATTTTGGAGTAAGAAGGATCTGCAAATCTAGTCTTTTTATCCTGAGTACATTGTGTTATCAATGCACAGGTAGCACTCATAGTATGGCATTCCTCTGGTTTCTCAATATACTTCTGAATGTTTTCTCATGAATTTAATTACGTTGGCATAACCAGGCCACTGGAATTACTGTGATATGCCTGTCCTTCTGAAACAAGGACACTAAAGAAAATTTCAAAAGCCTGAATTCACATATGACATGTAAGTGTTTTCCATACATGATACCATATCCCAGCAATGGATTCCTGTAATTTGTACTTTTCAAAGTGAAGTTCTGACTAAAGGAAGCATAAAAGCCACTGCTCCAAAGCATATGATACGACCGAGAGACCTGTCTCCCGAACTCTGTGGGCTGTGTAGCCCATGCTGGAAAAAAATGGAGAAGTTGTAGCATGAGGTAAAAGACAAACTGTTTTCTGCTTCACAGGGGTCTCCTGAGCTGTGGGTCTAGAGTGCCTTTTTCTGTCACTAACCAGTTCTTCCAGTGTTTCCATGATAGGCTCTGTCTTCCCTTTTTAAAATGTTCTCGTGGATGGGATCAAGTAACTGCCCTGTTCCCTTCACCTGTGAAATTTCAGAGAGGACTTGAAAAGGGCCATTGTTTCCCAGGAATGCCAGGCCTAGTCCAGGAAAGAAAGTCTTCATTTCAGCAGGAATTTGGAGTCTGCTTGAGAAGGCCTTGCAGTTAGTAGGTGAAAGCTACGGCACATTCATTAAACATCTGAACATTTATAGTGACTGGGCCTCACCCTTTCTGGGTTCTTTTGCTTACCCCTGCTGAGTGGGTGGGAGGAGAAGGAAGGCTTCACCACTAAAACCATTGCGTTTGAACTATGATTAGCCCTCCACACACAGGTTTCTCTGTTCTTGGATCTATCCTAAGCATTTATAGTGCTTGTGTGCTTTCATGTGAATAAGCCTGTAAGTTTAATGAGCATTTTGAAAAAACATTTCTAATAGAATATACTTGAATACAAGGAAAAGATACAGTGAGTGTATTTGAGTTCAGACAGATGTTGCTTCAACAAATTAAAAGTCACTTCTAGGGTGAAAACTGGGAACAGAAACTGTGAGAATGATCTGGTATTTTAAAAACCATTTGACACTCAAACACATAGGCAAACTGCTTTTAGAAGAATACATTGGGACTGGCCAATGGTTTTCCTATCTATGAGTCCTACTTGTTAAATTTCTGGGATACTTTCTACAGAATGAGATGAGAATGCTGCCAGGATGGACTGGTGCTGCTAATACAGTGTACAACTTTTCATAATCCTTAATAGGAGTATTTGATCTACTGTGATGAAATCTTCAACACATTGCACAGTAGATGCAGAAAGTATAAATATTAAAAAAAAAGTTACAATTAATAATATTAGTAAACTTGTAACCAGATGGGTAAGGGGAAAGATGGTAGAAGACTTCAAAGGGGTTTTCAACCTGTTTTTCAAAGGAAGGAGGAATCTGACCTGAATATGAACTAATGATAAGTACTGTGTTCAGTGAGCTGAAGCGCTGGAAATTTTGGTTTTTGTACAAATACATTTTTCTCTGTTTAGGTTTCAAACCTCATTTAATCTCCAAATAGTAACACTGTACTGACATTAAATATTCAGGCTATAATAAACCCACTGCAACTGTTTTCTGAAAGTGTGGACCAGAATGTAATAGTAAAGCTAATAAATAATGTAACTTAGAAAGCTCAGGGTTATAATTTATGACATTTTTTATTTCATTTCTTTTCTTTATAAAGATATTTCCTGAGATCGAGCTAGGGAAAAAAAAAAAAAAAAGTTGTAGCACTGTGTGTCCTTAGACCCCGGTATAGATGGCACACAAAAGGAAGCTTGTCCTTTTGGGACCTGGCTCTGAATCAATTACAGACGACAGAGAAATACTCTTTTGTGGCTGCTAAAGTTCAGGAATGAATTCTGGCAGGCTTAGCCAATTCCCTAATGCAGCATCCACGTTACCAACATCAAATTGGCAGCTTTTGCCTGTCCCAATGGGGACAGGGGAATGAATGGATTTAGTTAAGGTGTCCTGACTCACCTACAAAGTGCTGGTATATGCACCAAGGCTCTCCTGTATAAATTCCAAAAAGCTGTCATTCAAAGAAAAATGAAGTTTAGAAAGTTTGCTGGCTAGCACCAGTATAGCACACGACCGGATTTCAGTCTGCCCTGAGTACCCTAGAAAAAGCTACTGTTCATTTTCCTTTTAACTGGTAGATGCTAAGGCACTATAAGAGAAGTACAGTTCTCATAATTTGAGAGTTTTTCACTACATTTTTAAGGAATATAATTTCATTGTGATTTTCTCACTTTCCTTCTTTTTTTACCATCCCTTCAAAATGATTTACACCATGACAAAAGACTGCTTGGCCTAATGATAGTTTTGAGTGACTTTCCTTGGAATAAGGCTCAATGAAATCCAGATTCTTACAGGTATCATGTGCCTGTTCTTTTATTTTCTTTCTGCTCTAATCTCTACTTTTTTTTTTTTTTAATAAGGCTATCCTTAAAATTTCATTATATTTATTTTTAATGCAAACACAAAGAAATGGCTGAAAATTATAACTGTATTTCAGCTTTTCTTTTCTCATTTATGTCCCTAAAATCTGTGCCAATGTTCAGGGAGAAAAAAAGCTAATAAAACAAGAATAAAAATTTGTTCTCCCTGTACAAGTTTTTCTGTTTAATCTTACCTTTTCCTTCATTAAGAAAATTGAAAGAGAATAAAATAACCCAGGTTAAGTTCAAGTTTCCTTGTTTATTTTGGTTGCTTCAGAAAAGACTGGTAACATTCATGGACTCTGAAGACACAGGTGATCAAGAACAATAGAAAAATAATAAAATAATAAACTAATTTGACTCATTGGAATGATCTATTTGACTGCTTCTTTGAAGATGAAATTTAAGTCTGACTTTTTGAAGGGCTTGTGCCAGACAGAAATTAATTCTGGTATTTTCACTCTACTGTACATCAGGTTCTATTTTACTGGCCAAAATTGCATTGGACTGGTGTCTAACGTATTAGCAACTGAGCCCATGTGCACAATTATAAATCTGTATATATGTCTGTAAGTATAGTTTCTATATGGTTTGTTTGTTTTTTCAGTACTTGGTAATTGATTTGCTGCCATGCATAAGTCCCCCAAGGAATTACATTAGAGAATGATTTAAAATAGTTGCAGAACCTCCCAAGCAGAACACGTTACAAATGTTAAATGCATAGAGAGATACCACCCATTTTTCACCCTATCATAAGCAATATGGAAAAAAACGAGAGACAAAAAAGTCTCAATAACAAAATCCACATTGAAAAGTTAGGCACTTTGAACTTTCCCATCACCTTACCAGTGTTTCCCCACAGGCTGTCTAAAAGACAACTCAGCAATGTCTGAATGGAACTGCACACAATAGCTCCTTCACAAGTAGGTCTTTAATTGATTACGGCTGTGTTTATAGAAGCAGAAGAGAATTTACTCAAAATGACAGATTGCCTTTAGTGTTAAAATAGTTTAGTAATGTTAATGGTAAAGGAGGTCTCCACTACCTCCTCTTCAGATGCATGAAGCCCTAAAGATGAGTTCTTTGTTACTCCAGCCTCCAATTGCTTTTTGCTTTCCCTCCTCCCCTCCCCACTTTTTTTTTTGTTCTTTCACAGTGATATTTCAAACCTCACAGACTGCGCGAGCTGTGCAAAATTACATAGAAAATAGCAACTGACTGACTCTCGCAAAGTTAAAATCTTCCAAAATTGCGGATTCAAATTTTAAATATGAGAAAGTAGAAGAATAAACAATACAAACCTACAGGAACTCATCCTCGCTGCACCCCTGCCTGTGTCAATTTGCTCAGATAATCACAAAGGCATTGTTTGAGAGTACAGTCAAAAGGTTAATCCAAATCAAGTCGTGGGAGTAAGTAAATTCTTCCCCCCCCGCCCCTTTCTATTTATATTGAAACAAACTCCCACCTAACAAGTTAATGGTACAGTGGGTGCAGGTGGCTGCGAGTTCCTGGAGCCCCCGCGGGTGCGGGACAGCGCAGGCTCCGGGCGGGGAATCTGCTTGGCCGCCTTTCGGGGGGGTGACTCACGCCGCACCCCCAGCCCGGAGGACCGGCCCCCGCATCCCGTCTGCTGGGGCCGCGCAGCCCCGCGTTAACCCTGTCTCCCTTCCCTTGGGGGGCACCTCGCATTTCCCTGTTAATAGTGACCTCTAATGGCTACATGCTTGAATATCACGGGCTTTTTTAACTGAAGAGAGGAAAGACCATTTGCGCAGCAGAAAAGAATACGGGGCTTTTGTAATGCAGGCTTTAGCTTCAGGACAGATGTTTAGTTTCAGAACTGCAAAACCGTTTAAAGCCTTATCACAACTTCCAAGCCTAGGGAAAGATGGCATCTTTGCTTTTCTGATATTTGAAAAAAATCTTCTAAAATATTTTTTACAAAACTCTGATCTTTAAAAGTCACTTTTAACTAGGATTTGTTAATTTCTGTAGTCTCAGATTAATTTGCTTGAAAATTATTTTAATGCTGAGCCATGGAGATCATGTGCCTCAGTTCTTCTATAAAGAGGAGAGAAAAAATTAAAACAGTGTTTCTTTTGCTACTGATGCAGCGAAATTAGTTGATACTCAAAGCAAGCCCAGACAAAAACAACAACAACAAAACATTAGAGATGATGCCGTGCAGTTACAATTTGTTTAGCAGGCAGTGTCGATGCTATGTCACCTGACTCTGTATTTGATTTAATACAAAAAGATACTGAAAATGGATTCTTTCTTTCACCTATATGATTTTAAATGTCAGGAAAGAGCCATCATAAGTAAATGATGGCATTCAAGAAACACAGGCATGAATAAATCAGGTGGATATGATCGATATCAAAATACCCCAGAGAAGACTCTGGAGGTATAATATCCCTGCCCAGTATCCTCTAAACTATGATTACGATAAATGCCTCTTGATTGGAAAATACGTTGTGATGCTTTTTTTGTGAGATTTGTCTTTTCCAGATTCTGAATCTTGACTTGCCACTGGATGATTCATCATGCTGCCTGCTCATACTGTCATGCAGAAATATGCTACTAGCACAATTTAACAATCTTCTATAGAACAGCAATATCTCCATTGTAAGAATAACAAGAAAGAACTCATTTCCAAAATTAGCAGAGGGAAGAAAGGGGAGGGGACACAGGGACAGGAAGTTTGTTCTGTTGTTATAATGCAAATTCGGAGCAAATCTTCTCATATCTGTTAAATTATTCTGGTTTTCCAGAAACTAAGGAAAAAAGGGTTTTTTCAATGACTTTTTCAGTATTACTTATAGTTTTCAAGAACAGAGGCAAGTATTTATGAAAGTTTCTACTTTTTATTAACTAGAGAGTTAAAAAACTGAAATGTCTGAAAAGTTATTCACTAACATTTCACAACGAATTCTCTGTGACTGTGCTCTCAGCCATGCTGCATCTACTTTCTGTAACAGAAGAGTTTTCTTGGTATTCGTGGAAGCAGTTGGCTTGAAGTATTAGAAAATACCTGCAGCAGCCAAAACTCCTTGCACAAAGGATTTGAAAGAAAACTTACCATCAAGTTTTAATGCTAGATATATTCTCTCCTACTAAATGGACATTACTTTACTGAAGAATGTGATGATATATAGGAAAGGGGGGAAATGCATTGGAAAAAACTACATAAAGACAAAGAAGGCAGCAGTAGGCCAAAGCCTTTTTCAGTCTGTAGAATCACAGAATCATAGAATGGTTAGAGTTGGAAGGGACCTTAAAGATCATTGAGTTCCAACGCCCCTGCCATGGGCAGGAACACCTCCCACTAGACCAGGTTGCTGTACCCATACAACACTTGGGATGAAGGTGTTCTGAGAAGGATGGAGTGCTTCTAAGTGCTTGTCACTGCAACAGGGCAAGAGGTGTGGCTGCTTTTGCCAGGACAACCTGCCCCGATGAGATCAAGCCTTGCATGAGCTGCCAACCTAGGTTGGCCTGAGAAAGCAATCTGGAACTACGAAGTAAATATTGTCAGTGACATAATAAATAATTCATAACAATACCTTTAGTCTCCTTAATCTCCTTTTATATTGGGAGGAAAACAAAGTTATCCAGAAAGGTCAAATGAGGAAGCATTGCTTACTAAGCTTGTAGTAAGGCTGTAAAACCAACACATGAGTATAAGTTTTCAGCTCACTTCTCAACTATGTCATTAACATACCACAAGAGCAACGTGTGCCTGTAATGTCTTCCTACCTCCTTAACTGCGGTGTCAAGAAAGCAAATGGGAACAGTGCCTGTAAAGCCCCAGATTCACATGACTCTTCAAACTGTGCTCAAGAGTGGAACCTTATTTTTGTCTTTCATACTCCGTTAATTCAGCTGAATCTTGTGCAAGGAAATTGTGATTGACAGCTCACTTCTGAGACTCTGTTTGTATATTTTTGCTGAAGACTCAACAAAGGCTAGACCTACTTATATGAACCTGGAATACTGAGATGACTTCTTTTTTTAAACATTTCCAGTTACTACTTTTGGAAAATGCAGATCACCTGATGCTGATAAAAATACAGACATGTTCACTGTATATGGGAAGGCCAAACCCAAGCATTAACAGTCAAGCAATAGTCTCACTACAGTCTCATACAGACTGCAGATTCATGCAAGAAATTTGTGACAGAAACAGTGTATCTTGTGCAAATTCACAGAGCTGTAAATAAATTCTCCTTCTTTAAGTCATGGGAAATGTCAAAGTTGCTAGCTCCCAGTACAAAGACATTCAGAATTTTAAAAATAACTTTTGTTTTTGCAAATAAAAATTGCTTTTGCAAATGTACATCCCATCCAGAAGTCAGCTCGTGAAAAGGTGTATTAACCCTCCAGTCATCAATACATTATATCCTGGTAGACTGGAAAAAATCAGTAAATAAAATGTATATGTGAGCTTATAAGCTTGATCCTGAGTGTGTGAGGTAGTGTGGCTCCATTAACATCAATTGAGCTAATGATGAATTACTTTAACGCAGTTACTGTCTCTGAACAAATAAAGTTGCCTTTGCTATACACTTGCTTATGATCAGCATATTAATAGCCCAGAAAGGGATTCTGGTCTTTGTTTTTTTAAAACACTGAAAATGTTAGTAAATTCTTGTTCCCAGCATATAACTAACCTATGAAATTGACTGGCACAGGCTACTAGTCTGACAGATACAAAAGCTGATTAAAAATCAAATTCAATGGGGATAACGCAGTAGCAAGAGTTATGACAAAACTTATAATAAGATCTGTCAATCATGAGGCATTAAGGAATATATTTCTTCCCTTGCACAGAAAGGGGAGTGTTTATACAGTGCTATACAATCTAATGGTTACTACTTTTCCTTAAAAACCTGTCATTAGCTGGATACAAAGTAGTGAACAAGATGGAACAATTAGTCTGCTCTTGTTAGACATGTACAGTCAAAGAAACACTGATGAGTTGCCTGGGGGCTGTTTTAAAATAAAATTAAACTCTCACGAGTGCTTCAAATTATTTCAGTGGATGCTAGATCATATGAAAGTTGAGACTGTATTTGGAAAATTAATCCTTACTTTTATTTACTTTATTTAGTACAGTATCTTCTGTAGAGCTGACTGCAGTATATATACCTGTAGTATAAAAGCTGGTGGAATTTTTCTGAAACACTCATTTTGTTACAATAATCATATCTGTGGCAGTAAACCTTAATATAGCCACAAAACCTCAACATTAAAAAAATCCATTTATCATATTTAAATAAAATAACATCTGTATATATATCACATATACCTTATATAATATGATATAAATATACATCTGATATATGTACCCTACTTATAATATGATATATATACCATATGTATACATCCCATAGACCTTACATATATTGGGACCCTTGCTGTTCAGCGTTTTTGTGGACAGCATAGACAGTGGGATTGAGCATACCCTCAGCACGTTTGCTGAAGACACCAAACCGTGTGGAATAGTCAACATGCTTGAGGGAAGGGATGCCATCCAGAGGGATATGGACAGGACTGAGAGGTGGGCTCATGCCAACCACATGAAGTTGAACAACACCAAGTGCAAGGTCTTTCATGGGAGTCAGGCAATCCCAAGCACAAATACAAGCTGGCTGGGAAAGGAGAGTAGCCCCAAGGAGAAGGACTTGGCGGTGTTGGTGGCACCAACATGGCAGGGAGGTTGGAACTAGATGACCATTAAGGTCCCTTCCATTCTAATCCGTTCTATAATTCTATATTATAGATATTATTAATATAGATATGTTATTATAGATAGTAAATAAATATAATAGATATAGATTTAAATGTCTCATTTAAATTATTTTTTATATATAATATTTAGTTTTAGAGAAAGATTTATTACTTTATTGTAACACATGGAAAATGTGTATAATTTTCCTCTTTGAGGAAAAAAAGTATACTGCAAATGAGTTTTACTCAATATACAATAAAGCATGGAAATTGCAGAAATTCCAGTGACATGGTTGTAGCCGTGATTAAACTAGTAACAGACCTTAAATGGATCAAAGAGGTTGATGGTTCTGTGGGCATATTCATACCTGAATTTGGTAGTCAGTCCTGAAGACACCATTATATCTTTTACCATATCTTTAGCATTCTATGCTGTTCCTTTTTACACCATGCTTTGAATGGCATATGGATGTACTGGTTATTGCGATCTGTGCTTTTTGTAGCATATTTAATAAGAATCTTTTAACAATGAATCATAAACTACTTAAACTACAGGTTGTAGATGCAAGAATAATTTGGTCATAAGAGAAACTATTATGAGACAATGTTATACAACATAGCACTTCTGTACTTTATTCCAACTTTGTAAAATAATTCAGAAATTCATGTTTCAGAAAGAAACTGCATATATTTTTACAAAAAGCTTTAAAATATTCTTTATGTAAATACTTGGGAAAACATTTGTGAGGGTTGTTTTTTCTTTTTAAATAAGATTCTTATTTCTTACATGAAAACTGAAAAGCAAAGCTTTTGCTCCCCTACCAAACTAAAGTTGGACAGATGTTATTTAGATTTGGTCTTCATTAGGACCTAAATGAAGAGGTGCCAATGCAAGAGCCAGTCTGCAAAAATGGTCATGATTCAATAAAGTTTAGCACAGTAGCAGAAGAGAGAAGCCATATAAATCTGTTCAATCACTAGAAAGGAACTATGTAAAAGGAGGTAGTTAGTCAAATAAATCTAAAAGAAGTCCAGAAATCAAGAATTCTTCAAGCCTGGAGGCTGTACTATTGTATTATTAGAAGACCAGATAAAATGCATACCGTGATTCAAAGTTAGATCAAATGGTTCAAACTTTCCCCTTAACATATGGATCAATATAAAATTAAAGGCAGCTAATGTAGGGGGAAAGTTGGCATTTAGAAAAATAGACAGCTCACCTCAAATAAAGTGCAAATGTAAATAAGATATTAAAAGGGCTTACAAAATGATTTGAAATGCATTTTCAAGAGATGGTCAAACCAATAGTAAAAGACTTCAAATGCATGATAGCAGTAAGTCATCTGGAAAATCTAGCTTGATGGCAAGGGCGTCAAGGTGCACTCCAGAATGAAGACATAAGAGAAAATCTCTGTGAAGTCTTTGTTGTTGCTCTTGGAGGTGCAGGAGGGATTCCTATGTCTTTGTTGCAATCAGATCATTCTGAAGTAAAAAATATCAGAGCAAATAGGTAAATAAGTTGTTGATAGATAACCGGGATTGAATGGTATATTGGAGTATTGAAGGAATACACCTATTAGATTGTAGAAGAGTTGGCCAAAGCGCAGAGCCTGTCATTAAAAATTGCCACCATGCCACAAGACGGGAAGGCTGCCAGAGAATATCCCTTTGCAGAAAGGGCTCTTGAAGAGTTTGTGAAAACTACAGATGGATGACTTTGTTTCCCTGGTGAAGTGTCAAGTTAATTATGAGGAACAGAACCAGTGAACATACAGATTAATATAGTCTACTAGGGAAAGTCAGGATGCCTTCAGTAAGGGAAAATCCTGCCTCAGTAACCTCCTACTGTTCAATGACAGTGTCAAAAGGCATATGCACAAAGGAGGTCCAGTGGATGTAACACAGCGATTTTCAGGAAGTTTCATTAGAGAAATTGTTACCACCAGAAGAGGGAAGGTTCTTTTATAGAATAGGAAAGGTTTAATGGTCACTTGCCAGGGTGGAGAATAGTCAGCAGTAGAGTTTTCTATGGATCACTGCTACCACCAGTTCTATTTGATGTCTTCACTGATGACTGAAGGAGAGTGCACAACTGAATCTCCATCTCTCTAGATGACAGTATGCTGCAAAGGATCTGGGTAGATACTACGCTGATGGTGAAGCATTCACACAGACCTCGTAAAAGTGATTGCATGGATAAAAAGATAGCAGATGAGCTTCAGCGGGTGTAAATGGAAGGTAAAGAAAAATAACATTATACTGTGGCTATGGGTTGCTGATTGTAGTAATAGTAATTACAGCTCAGGAAAGAAGTCGCAGTTATCACTGTCAGCTGTCTGATACTATTGGCTCGGTGTGAATGAGCAGCCAACAAATGTTGGCATCTCTTTGAACAAGACAGATATATTTATTTTGGCTCTAAGCAAACACTTGCGGCATCTGAATCTTGTATAGTCTATGCAGACCTTGTATCTACTTCAGAGAGGTGTAAGGGAGCTAAAAAAGTATAGAGAAAGTGACCAAGAAGAGGTCAGCAGATACTTTATGTGAAAGGCTAATTAACCTGCAATTCCTTGGTGTGCAGAATACCAGGCATTAACATATGCCTTGTGAATATTAGGTGGCATTAACACGGATTGCAAAATTTCGAAATTACTGAATAAGGTGAATGAAGAGCTGTTTTTTACCAATGCTGCAATACACAATAAAAGGTAGAGCAGACTAAAGAAAACACTTGTTAATGTAGTGGGTAGCAACTTCTGGAACTTGCTATCACACATTCATGGAGGCAGAGTATGAGCATGTTCAAAAAGGGACTAGACAAGTTCAGGGGTGATAAGATTCTAAGTGGGTACTAAAAGGATTACGTATCCACTGGTACATCTTCCTAGTACAGATGTTACAGATGTTGGAGAGTTATCAAAGGAACAAATGGCATTTAGTGGCCAGACATATATTCTCTCTAAATTAGATTTTGTACTGCTACTGTTGAGAGCAGACTTTGGACTGGATGAATTATTTCTTTGACCCACCAGGCTATTTCTTACCTTTTTTAAAATTTTCCTTAAATGCTTTCATTGAGGGTTTTTTTTTTAAATATTAGTTTTTTATTGCAAGTCTCATAAAATATCTAATTGATATCAGTATTTTGTAAATAGTCACTTCTCTATGAACAAATACAGCAATATAATTTTGTGATATTAGTGATAATGAGTGTAATAAGATATTACAATTTTAAAATATTGCTATTAACTGTATAATAACTATCCACCACAGTTTTAGGAAATGTTTATTCAACTCAAAGACAAAAATAACTTCTTTAAATAATAATCATTTGCACTTAAAAACTGGTTAAGAATCAAAGCTGACTAAAATTATTTTGAGGCCAGAGAGACCTTTATATAGCTTATGCTTATTACTACAAATAAAAAATATAATTTAAACTCTTATGGTGGAATTAAAGTAATATATCAGAAAGCAAATTATTTAAAGGAAATAAATAAAGACTTATTAGATATTCCAGGATATTTCTGTCTGAAAAAAGTAATTATTATATAGCTACATAGGCCTCAGGAAGTAGCATGCTAATGGGCTGTCCGCACTATCAACACAGTCTATGCAGGTATGAGACTCTGTGAACTGCTAATTCTATTATTAGAGTCATCCATGCTCCAGAAGGAAGCATAACTTTCACTTTCAAGGTCATGCAGAGAATTTATATTTCTCTATGAATTAAGACACCAAAGGAGGAAGACTCCCATCTGAGTGCTTCATCTTAAGTTAGTCTTTTTGGTTCATGTGTTTAAACAAAAAAATGATGGGCAGTAATAAGAAAAAGCAACAACAGCACAAGCTGACTGCTCAGCCCTAGCTGATTTTGTAATATGAAGCATCAAGGCTTCAACAGCATTAAGGAAATAGGAGTTTGCCAAATCAGTGTTAAGGGATTTTGTTATTTTTAGTAGATGAAATTTTGAATACTATTTTAAATTAATCATTTTTATTTTTTTTTGATGAATCAATGTATTCCTGGAAATGAGGCATAAACTGATCTTGGTCATCACATAAAATATAAAGGCTTTATAAATTTCCTTGCTTCAAGGTGATTGCTTCAACAGCTTCTCAAAAACAAGAAATAAAACTATTTCCTTTGATTTCACAACATTATTAATATTTTTGTCTTTGCCCAGCTATAACATACCAAGTGTAGCTATTCTGTTAGAAAAAACAGCCTGCTACTAGGCTTGTTTTCCTAGCTATACCGTGGTTGGCACCATGAGACAGGGCTTATTCTGGTTGGAGAATAAAATGGTTTGGTACTTTCTTAACTTGAGGATACAGTATTTAATATTCTCACAGCAGACCTCTCTGGAAAGCCATTCTTTCCTTCATATGTCATTCTTAATTCCTTTTGCTGGCATTATCTGCAAGCATCTGCTTGGCAACTTTAGCCTACCAAGGATTGCAGTTAACATATGTATTAATTTTTAAAGCAAAAATAGAAGCTCTTTGCTTTTTGACTGCTTTGAAGTAACACACATGCTCTAGTCTACACTGAATAAACACATATCTTCTAAAGACACTGCTGTACAGTTTCTCGTATTATCATGACTTTACCTTTCCTCTTCTACATGAAATCATATTTATAACTTAATTGTGTCCTTCTGCTACGATCACTTCAAAGTAAACATTTTAGACAAGATAAATAATAAGGACCTAACATGAATGAAAAAATTGTTGATGATCTGGACAGCAGATGCAGTGAAGACTATGAAACAGCTCAGTAAAGTCTTTTCAGAACCTCAAGATCTTTAGTAAGTGTCTGAGTATATACAATGCATAAATATAGAACAGTATTTTATCTATATCTGAGAATATTTAATGTACAAGTTTATACAGATCGTCTGATTTATTTCTTCTAAAAGTACAGTAGCCTATAGAGTTATAAAATTAAGTTAAAAATTGTCAGATGCGATGCCAAGAAATTTAATTTTAAAGCTTGAATTTTGAAGAAACTTACTGAAAAAATATCCCTGATTCTGCTAAATTTTAGGAATTTAAAACTCAACAGGGTGTCAACAATATTATAAGACTCACTTTACAGTAACATACCTGCATTAAAGCAACTTCAAATTTTAATTTGCCTCTCCCAAACCAGACCTTAGTAGTACATACAAATAAGTTTGTCATCAATAGGTTTGTCATCAAAAAATTTGTAAACACTGATGAAATCTGAATATTTGCTGTGAACTCCGCAGGGTATGACTGATCAAAATTTATTTTTGACAGATTGAGCTTCCTGGCTTAACAAAAGCAACATACTAAAAATAACACTATAACATTGGATATGTGTGTAAGTTAGTCTCAACTCAAAACCAGAAAGCAGAACATATTCAGCAATTACGTACTTAGCACTTAATTTTCATTGCAATTTTATATCTTGAGTGCACCTGTTGCTCAAATTTCCTAAAAGGAAAAAGATGAAATGCAGAAGTATACCATAATTATAATAAAGCCAGATCTTCTGGTAGCATTTAATTGGTGCAGACCCATTGACAAACAATGTCAATACATAACAGCAATGGGAATCAGCTGAATAATTAAGATTTTAAAGTAAACTAAATAAAACACAATGCAACTGTGTTTCAGTGTATAACCCTTTTCTAATTTCCTATGATTAACAAACATTATAAAACTAACACTCCTGAAGCGAAGCAGAAATGTTGACTGGCAACATACTTCACATATTGGAATTTTAATTGATAGCTGCTGTGCATAAAATATGTGTAATTTTCCTTCCAAACTGCTAGTATACTTTTATCATTATCATCAGAAATCTGTTTTACTGCTTCTTCGGTTACACAGAGTGGAAACAGATAAAGCGGGAAACTTTGCATGTTACAGGATGATTGAATTTGGTTTGCACATTGTGAAACAATTCAACATACTAGACTGGCACTAGTTTTATATCATTTGATCCAGTGATTACACAACATTTGCAGTCCACAGTTCAACTTGTGAAATGATGAATACAACTACATTTTAATCTAACCAATTAGAAAAAAACCAACATAGGAATATTTTAATCACAGTTCATTAGGTCTTCAAATTCTATGAACGGTCCTGTGGAAATGTCAAATTGCAACTTCCAAAGAGCCACCCTAACCTGAAGGCAAAAAAGTTGAATACAGACACACTCTTTCCTCCAAAAGCTCCTAAGGCAAAATCTGCCGAGACTCACACCAACACCATAAGACCTTTACTGTTTGGATAAAAGGGTATAGTTGAGCAGGAAGCTCTAGTACCAAATGCAGAATTACATTAGTAGGAAATAAGCAGTGGAGAATGTTACAGAACTCATCTACTACAAAATCACACATTTTGTTCTAAAAATATGTCATAATTGACAGAGTTGACAAGGGTGTCAATTCAAAGAATATTTTGAATAATTAGGCTGTTTTGGATTTGAATCAAACAGCATTTGCTTGTTTCAAGTTCAGCATACTAAATAAACTAAAGAGTTTTCTGTGTAAATCTTCAGACAATACACAAAACAACCTTGCAGAAGGTATGGTTACTTTTCCTCTGCCATCATAGTTGATGATACTGAAGAAAACAAATCTTTTTTATCTTTTCTCTGTCGAATGTATGTATCTGCTTGACCTGTTTGATATTTAAGGTTTTTTTTTAAAGCCAGGTTTAAGATGGAATGTGAGAGTCTGGATAGAACATGAAAGATGTGATCAAAGACTAGTGAGAACAAGAGTTCTGTCAGTCAAGAAAACTGATGAAATGAGAAGAGAAGAGAAGGAAGACTTATTTTCCCAATAAGCATTTTTGCACACTTGAAGTAAAACTGTACCTTACAGAAGGTAGGATAAAGTTTCTAAGACAGTGTCTTAAATCTGCCAGGGAGTAAAGATTAGCTTTCTTTAGGTAAGTTTCTCGGGTTATTTAATTCCCTAAGAAATGAGCTGAAACTTAGTCAACCCACATTTTCACTAGTCTTCTATAAAAGCTGGATCTTCTTGTTTTTAGGTGCTTAAATAATAGTAAAGGTGATAAAGGCAGGAACAGTTCTGTCTTTTATAGACTGGCGGTGTCCTGGAACACTGGCAGTCCTCCTTCTCTAAGTTAAATCCTGTTAGGAATAGAGCAATGCTATGGCACTTGCTGTTGTTCAACCAAAACTGAGCATGAAGAGAGCTACAGCAACAGCTCCTTGCTCCCACTTCTGACCCAGGCATTAACATGGGCATGCATTAAATTAGTACAAAGTGTGGCAATCCTTTAAACCTGCTGTACTAGCACTGTAGTTGGAGCACTGCCCATCACTGAACTGCAAAATAGGAAAGCTCCAAGAGTGCTGAAATTCCATGCAAGTGGGCTTCTGGTTTCGGGTCAGAAAATAAGATTATGATCACAACTACAAATATGATACAGCCAAAAAAATATCTCTCACTAATCTCTGCATCAAGTTTCTTAGTTGCATACTGCACCTGATCAAGCTCCTGGTGGCAGTTTCAGGACTTTTTGAGCTGACCTAAATGGATAATCCTTGATGTTAGGCACGTAGGAGAATAAATGGGGATTTCACCATGTTATTGGGAATGACAGTTTCTCATACAGTGGTTTGCACAGATTTTAGTTACTTTTGGAAGGTATCTTTAGGGAATAGGAGTTCCAGTGAATCAGGACAACTTACTGCACCACAACAGTTTGCTCGCAGCATCTAGGCATACTTCTCCAATTCAGCATCTCAGGGCAAATGTAGGCCTCATTTACTGTGCCTGGCCAATGGTCTAATATAATTTGTGGTCAAAAAACAAACAAGAAGAAATGGTATGGGATAAATGTAATTTCTTTCCATACAGCAATAGTTTACAGTTTGTGATTGCTGTTATTTCTTCTGTTACATCTTTATTTTGAGTAAATATTCATATTCACTAAAATATTCATACATAGGGCTTAGTTCCATTCTTAACTTAACATAATGACATAAACATAAACATCCGAATGACATAAAGAAAGAAGCTTATCCTGTGTCCAGGAGGCTCTCAACATCTACTATTTATAAGTGCAGCTTTGTCAGAAGACTCTTGCTTCTCTAGAGTACATGCTGGAATTGATAATCAGGTTTTACTTTTTAAAAGTGGGAGAGCCTAACTCAAAAAAAGTTACATGCCTTGTCTATCCTGCTGGTTTGGTAAGGATCACATATTCCTCATACGTACTTGACTAGTACAAATTTCAATATATGTACAAATCCTGAATTAGTCTACTTGGAAATCCTGTGGAAACTCATTGCTCCCTAAATTTATATGGAGCAGACTTGTGGATATGGACAAAGTGCCCAACAGAAGGCATATACATACCAGCTCCTTTTAATCACCTTACTTAGATGCCATTTCAGATGTTAGTTTCCCTATGAAATCAGTCTTACCTCTCCTGTAAAAATGACTTATTATTTCGTTGCCTGCAAAGAGTCTGAAGCTCTCAATACAAGTACCTAACATAAATACATAAATGTAGGTGATAATGATCCCAAAGTCTGCTTCTAATATTGCAAGCTATTCCTTAGTGAGAAACTTTCTTTACACAATTCCCTGGTGTTCTCATAGTCTTAGATACTCATTTTAAACACCAGAGCAGTCTAATTATATCAGTGGAGACAGATATTTTCCATTCTACACATCCTCTGCAGGCTTTATTAAATTGTCTGTAACTAAACAGTAGGAATGAGCCTCCTAGTTGTGTCATGCTTTTTGTTTGCTCGTTCTGATTGGCATATCTCGGTGGTGTGCCTCAGTTAGATACGCTTTGGGCAAACCCTGCAACACAGGGAATCTGGTGTGTTCCTCCACATTTACTTTTCACTTGCTATATACTATGGAGGCAATTTCAGGGCTGAGAATTAATATCCAAATATGCACTGTGACTACTTTTTTCCCACATAATAATTACAAAGCCTTTATGAGCATCATAATCCTGTTTTGTAAAAAGTCTTAATTAATAAAAAAGCTTGCTGTTGGCTCATAACTGCCTTGTGATCTCTTTACATACCCATCAACTTACCTTCTGTATTTTGGTTTTATTTGCCCCTTCTTGCACATTCTGCTTTGTCAATAGATGCCACTGGTAGCTTGCCAAATTGTTATTTGGAAATTGCATTTACATTTCTCAAATTATATGTTAGGCTTTTGTAATACCTTAAATAGATAAACATTTGAAGAAAGTCTCAGCAATACATTCTTGTAATTTCTTGCCTACTGAGGTAATTTTGCCAAGTAAACTGGGAAAATACAAGGTTTTTGGATGGAAATTAGGTCTTTGTTATTTACATAACTAAAGTCCCTTTTTCATGTAATGTCTGAAGTTAAAACACCTAATTCTAAGGATATCTCCACTGTAATGACATTTTCTCCATGGAAGGAAGGGAAAGCTCATTTATCAATAACAAGAATATTTTATCTATGCAAATCTATCTATGCACAGTGTTACTTGGGAATTTACTAGCTTTGATATGAATATCATCAAATGCAGTAAAGCCATGCCAATTATAGGAAGATGAGGACTGTAATAAATTTGCTAGGAAATGTTAAAATGATTAATAAAAAATATTGTTTCCTTATAATAGATGTTATTATTTATGTCCTGATTTGATACTATCAAAAGTCACTGATAAGAAGGTCATTCAAGGTCAGAAATGCAAAGATTATTGTCTTCTTCTGTGGTCTACAAGACTCTAATTTTTGATCCAAAAAAAACATTTCTGACAGCTTGTCCAAATACTCTAGGTAAAGAAATTTAATTTCTCTTTTGTCATTTGACAGGAAAATTATTTTCTGTTGTTCTCAAAGTCCTACTCTACTGAGTTGAAGAGCATAAAATGGGAAGATTATTACACTTTTCCCTACCAGGACCAACTGTTCTGCTATCATACAAATGTGATATGACCCTTAATAGGAGGGAATTGGAATATAAAATTACAAACCACATTTCTGTATGTTTTCTATAAAGGAGTGAAAGATTTCATAATGGGAAATAACAGTTATTTCTTTGTCAAAGCAAAATAGGTGGAGATAAACCTCTTTGTCACCTCATCAGCTGCTGAGATGACTGCAGACATGCTGATGTTTTAAATGCATCATTATACATATATCAGGATGTCTTTTCTCTCTTAAAACATTATTACTCAGTTAACTGCAGAAACTTTGAGCTTTGTGAATGCGGATGTACATGAATCATCCATATACGGGATTCGTGTATATGTCTTTGTGAAGGATTATATCACAGATACAGATGGATGATGGACCTGAATGAATAAGTGACAACAAAGGAATAATACAGGATTCTACAGTGAGCAAAACAGAGACATACTGTTAATTGAAAAAGCTGCTAGAAAATCTCAACAGTGGACCCACCCGCTGTGGCTTTTTCTCTTCCCACCTCCTGTGCTTTCCTCCCCTTTGGGCTTTTCGTCCTTGCTACCTTATACCACAAGCGCCACCAGCTGGTGTAGGCAGAAGTCTGAAACCCAAGTGATACAATTAATCTCTTTTAGGTCTAGGACAAGTCAATGAAGCTGTTACGGCACGTAGTCCTGCTTGCGTATAATTTGGCACAGGCTGAGTGACACAAGGCATTCAATTAATCAGAAATGCTTTGCTGTTCCTGTCTTTGCCAGTTTTCCCAGTTTTGCATAGGACATGGTATGTTCTTCCTTATATGCTCTGCAATACCATTAGACCTGCTTCATAACAGATTATAATTGTGTGTCGATACAATATCCCTTATTTAATGAAATAATTTGGAATACACCTCTCCATGTAGTACCATTTAATGCCTGAGTGCCAAGAGATGCTGACTGTGGTGTTTCCTGTAAGAATTGAAAAAGGAGCTCAAGAAGTACTTTGGTTGTGCAAATCAGCCCTAAATAATGCTCTCGGTAAGTGAGGCAAACAAGATTTGTGCCTGTATCAGTAACTGTGATATATGTCCAAATTTCACATTAAATTTGGGTGTCTACAGTCAGCAAATTCATCCTAATTGGATCTCTTTCTGGATCTGTATTACTATTAACATTCAGGTTGTAAAATCAGAACACATTTTGGTTTTGTATGCAAACCAGTCATTTTCAATGGCAGAACAGTTTTAAGTAAGACTCAGTGAGATTCATTTAAACAGTGTTAAAATACTGCTGAATAGATCAGGGGTTTTAGCAGTTAAGCTGAGTTTCTCAGAAGAGAACTCATTTCACTTCCATCAACTCTTGGCTCAAATAGTGAAAAGACATCAAAGAAAAGATTAAAGCAGAAACTTTATCACTTTACAGATTAAAGCAGAAACTTTATCACTTTACAGAGTGGAATTATACACTCTGTTCTGAACCAAAGACAAAATAATTCATATATACATTCCTATTAAGCATATATAAAATCTCATCAATATATAATTAACTTCAAAGAGAGAAGAAACCACACTGCACATTGGTAGATTTACTAGAGACAAGCTACCATTTTCTTAGAAAAGTTTGCAAAAAATGTTCATAATAAAATAATTGAATTTTTGGGACTTCCTGTCCTGGTTTGAGGTAAAACGAACCAATTTTCGTGGCTGAAACCACGACACTTCCCTAAAGTTTTATTCATTGTGTTCATACTATCTTGAACTTTGAATTAGACTGGACACTGTACTGTGACTATTCAGTATTGACAGCCTCAAGTTTAAGCTTCTTTTACATGCTACTGTTCATTTGTCTCAAAGCAAAACTTGCAAACTGTAACTATCTGTGACAGATTCTATAGGAACATAGTGTGAAAGATAGTCGTGCTTCACTATACTTGAAATACATAGAAATATTTTCAAAAGTAATTGAAATTTAAGGAAGGAACTTTTTATACTTCAACAGGCAGTGGATGAGGCTCAGTAGGTTCAGCCTCATAACCCATAAATGTTCCTCTACTTCTGCACCATTCTGATGATAGAATTATGGCTTAATTTCAGACATGGTATCACAAACCGGCAAGGTAAGCAAGCCAGAGAAGAAAAAAATCTGATAAGAAATATACATACAAGGATGAGATATGAATAGAATTTACAGGTGAGGGGTATTTTTATGTTTATATGTAAATAAGATAAGCTCCCTGTCCATGGCATTTGCTCACACTTAGTGAGTGCACCTGTCACAAACTCACTGGACTGGCTATAAGCATACTTGTCTTGCACCTGTAAGGCACCGATTCCCTGCTGTCTTGTACCTTGTGTAGATGCTTGTCCCAGAGCCAGCTGGCTTAAACTGTATTGGATTTGATGGATGAGCTTCATTTGCTGTAGCTCTTTCCAGATTGCCAAGATAGCTTTGATCTTTGTTACTGTGTATCTGGTCAACAAAAGAGAAGCATCAGCAAGACACAACTTTCTTAGCAGACTTTTTAGCTGATGCTACATTTTAGAAAATGGTATCTGTTATGTCTGGTTTCACTCAGATAACTGCTTCCTGATGCTTTCCTCAGCTCTTAGATGTGACGTTAGTTTAGGCAAGCCCACAGACCCAATATCCTGTCATTTCTGGATGCCTGCAGCATAAAGGAAGGGAAAATCAGTTTTTTTTTCCTGGATGGACTAGAAAATATTGTTTAATTGGATTTTTGGTGGAAAAGCAGCAAAGTTCAGTGACAATTCAGTCCACTATTAAAGCAAGGTGAAGATCTTTTACAGACTTCACTTCTGGTGACGTTAGCTGTAGCATTATTTTGCTGAAGAACAGGAACAGAGACTGTTTTATGAGCATTTTAAAACTAAATTATAAATGCACAGACTGTACTAGACAAGGAATCATGGAATTACAGAATTGTCAGAATTGGAAGGGACATCTAGACATCATCTATTCCAACTCCCCTGCTCAAGCTGGATTGCTCACAGTACATTACTCAGGACTGCATCCAGGCAGGTCAGGAAGGTCTCCACAGAAGGGGACTCCACAGCCTCCCTGGGCAGCCTGTTCCAGTGCTCTGACACCCTCACTATAAGGAAGTTTTTTCTCATATTTGAATGGAACTTCGTGTGCTCCAGCTTGTGCCCATTGAGCCTTGTTCTTGTCAGGGGTAATACAGGACACTGTAGGGAAAAACAGCTTAGCACAATCCAATAATCATAGAAAGCACAGCTGCCCTAGATAAATAAGAAACTCTGGCAGATGTGCAGCATGGTCAGTCTAGTGTGTTGTCAGGCCATTGCAGTGCTACATGTGAAAGCTGATCAGATTTGCACTCTGGTGCTCACATCTTCCAGCTAAGTAGTAAGCAGGAAGCAGAACAGATTATTAGAAAGTTGGAAATCAAGTTATATCTGTTCCCCTGTCTTCTAGTAATACAGCACCAACATGAGACAAAATGATTTCTAGACTCCTGCTTCTCTCTAATTTTCAGTAATACTGGATCTCTTTATATAAAATAATAAGGACCTACACCATTTTTACTTCATTGACTATTAGGCTTCTGTGAATTACTTTTATTTCTTTCAGCGTTGAATGACTTTGCAGTGTGCACACTGTAAGCAATAAAAGAAGTACTTTTATATATCAAGCTATTTGAAAGATCTTAATTTTGGATTTACTTTTATTTAAACATAATGATATGGAAATACAATTACTAAATATATATTCCTGTACCTCATTTCCATATCTCCTTAGTACGTTAAGCAAATATGTCATATTATACTTAGTAAAATTATGTGTTCATTGGTAACATCTATAGTTAGCAAGTCCATTCCTACTGTTGTATAGAACTACAGTGCTAAGTGCCAATGACAGATTTATTTCACAGAATAATACACCAGGGAATTACTCTTTTCAGTGATATTCACTGGGAATTACTCTTCTTTTGTGGTGAAAGATTTAAATGCAGAAAGACTGTATTATGTGACATTAATGAACAAGATTAGGCTGGTACTAACTAGCTAATGTCATAAGATGTGCCATACCAATACACTCCTCAAGCAAAAAACACATTTTCTTAATTTGAAACCTACTATTTGGATTTAAAAGGCAGAACTTATCCTAAGCCTTACAAAGTTTGCAGTATAGTGAACCTTTTCTGGTTTTCCAAGTAGATGACTTTTATTATGCTAGAATGAAGCAAGCAAAATCAATGGATTCACAATGGGAAGGCATGAATTTGTCTACGGATTTCTGGCACGAAGTAAAAATACAGCTAACAGAGACTTTTTTTCACTGGATAGTTTTCTGAAACTCAACATATATGCATGTGGAGGTTCTGTCTCCACTGAGATTTTATTATTGCTCTGAGAGATTTATATGTTTGGGTTTTTTTTTAACTAAGACTAATATACCTTGCAAAAATACAGCTGGAGAACCAGCAAACGCATCTGAATATATACGGTAAAATCTATATTGTTGATTTCTGAAATATTAATCTCTTCAAGTCTGTTGGGAGAGCTGAAAGCAAGGAGACAACTCAGTTTGCAACATAAATTATGTCTTTAGTTTTTTTTCTAAGATAAGGTGATGTAGTGCCACAAGAAAATCAGATTTGCAATAAGAATGTTGAACTATTGTTTATTGTAATCAAATACAAGGTCACCAAATTCATAAGTGGGTCTTACCCACATTTATGGACAGAATTGAAGCAACTTGATTGGTGGTTTATTTTTTACTGCTTGCTATTTATTAAAGAACACTTGTATAGAGGTGGAAGGTTACCTTATTTTTTTACATTTGTACTGTAGGATATGTTCCCTGTCTGGGAGATATTACAGCTTAGCAGCTGTCTCCCAGATGGTCATCTGATACAAAGTCATACACAGAAGCCAGGTCAGCAACTTTGAAAATAAAATCCAACTCACAGGAAATATTTATAGTTGATTCAGCATGCAGCAATATGACCTTTAGAAATATTTAAGGAAAAACAAGAAGAAAGTTACATGCTTAGAATAGAAAACTTTTGGCAAAAATATCAGGGAAACTTTTGGTTTGGCATTCCTAAGACCTACCCAAAGTGAAAAAAAGGAAAGAAAAAAATGTTTAACAAACTTAGAATGACAAACTTTTTTGCTAAAACTATTAATGAAACTTTTAGTTTGCTATTTCTGAGGCCTACTCAATGTAAAAAAAGTACAAAAGAACTCATAAATATCATATTATGACATCTGCTCAAAACAGATGGTTTAAATGGATTGAAGAAAACTTATGAATTGGAAACAAAATACATCATCTTTCATATTATCTAAGGGCCTGCTCATACTTATCCAATTATTTCTCTAAAAGCCATTCAAGCCACTTTGAGTTCTGTCACACAATGACCTGTTATTTCTATCATATAACAGCCAAAGAATCATTGTTCCCTGTGAGGGAAAGTAGAGGCTTACCGCATGAGCAGAGCATAAAATTTGTCACTTTGGTGGAAAACTGAAAAAAACTACCAAGGGACAAATGACATTATCCTGAAATAATTTTATCTCATAATAGTTTTTGTCTGCTTTTTGTCATGTAGACACATCACATACACACTATGCAAACACTATATTCAAAATTGAGATAAATATTAATGTTCATAGTTATCTATTTGAGGGATTATTCACAAAATCTAACATTATGATCCCTAAAGCAAATGTAAAAAAACTAACTTAAAAGTGGTCTGCATTATCTCTGGGGAATACACCTCTTCTAGGACAGGGAAACTTGTGTTGCAGCACAAGCATCTCAGGCACATGCCTAAAGTTAAACAATTCTTATTTTGTTGGGTTAGCTTTCAGCCAGATGAGCAAGCAGAAACATCCAGCTGTGTGACTGCAGATGAAGGGTAGACAGCAGAACATGTGGCCTAGGCTGGAGGGAATGCCACTTCTGACAAAAGCATTAGTTAGCTTAAGCTGATTATGACACTATAAGCCTTCTGTGCCAACCTGCCAAATTGATCATCCAAATTGCACTAGAGTACTTCCAGATAATACACTGGAACTCTCTTTTCAAAATTAGAGATCTGGCCAGGCTATTTGCTATAACAATTCCTTTACTTTGGATCCTTTGGATTGCATAGGCATTTTATATATTCTCTTCTGGCAGTTTTGTGCCACTAATTTGTGTAGAATATTTCATTAGCAAAACCAAAATTGTATGGTGACTTTATAGTTTTGAAAAGTTATTTAAAGGATGAAAGAAGTTGACTGTAAGTTATTTCCAAGTCTGATTCTAATACCAGTTTTCACAGTTTGTTATTCTACACACAGTATAGTTTACCTCTGTCTTCAGCTTTCAACGATACGCTTGTAATAAGCACAAAGGAGACACAGATAAAACTTGCACTTGTATGTGGTTTCAGTTACTAATATCATCTTCATTTCCATGGCACTTCATATGTGGTCCATTTTTTAGGATGTTTTGGAACATTCTTGCTGCACACCAAATTAATTTTAAATTGGCTAGAGTGGTACCCATTAGTGCCTGACGTAAAAATTAGTTCTAAAATGAATTTTCATATCCTGTGGGTAGATGGTACATTTTAAAGGATTTACAAATGTCAAGGTCACTGTAGATTTTTATTTATCACAGTCAGTTAGGGAAGTCAAACATGCCTTGCTGGAGATGTTACAGCTTCTTGCAACCGAATTTTTGAATAGAAATTTAACTTAGATGTTACAAGAGTCTATAAAATAGGAAAAAGAAACAGGTTTACTTCTTGACAGCAGAAGCATGACTCAGGAGTTGATGTCAACTATGTTATGTCAACTTCAATTAATCTTTCTTAGCGGGACTGTTGCTTGAAATTTAAAACATAGGTGTTTTTAAGAATCAAACTGAATAATCTTTAGACAAAATGACATAATCCATAATTAAGTAAGGGTCATATTATTTTTGAATCTGTTATCATTAAGGGGCAAAGAGTTATTTGTGCAGTATTCAGTTATAAGCATGTTATGTAAATAGACAAAGCAATACCAGTTTCATTTCCCTATTGTGCATTGCAGCTTTTTTAGATTGGTCCACTTTAAGAACCCTTGAAATACTTGAACATGCTGATTTCAGGACACGAGTAGAAAATATCTTATTATTTCTTATATCAGAAAAAAATCCCTTGCATATAAAACATCTATTTTCTACTGCCTGCCCAACTGAAGTCAGTCTAATATGTATCCACTCCAGACTGGTCTTCTGTTCTACCTATTTTTGCCTCCACCAGGTGCATTTAGGTGGACAGACCAGTGCTTTACTTAAGAATGTAAAGAGACGTGTATTTTAGTGGATTAAGTGATCTATTTATTTCACAATAAGTAGTTTGTGTCTTAAACCACACAATAAATATATTTAAGAGAAATAAGATCTAATATAAGGAAGATCCAGAAGAAAAAACTACAGAAAATTTAGGATCATGCATGCCTCAGAGGCCCTCATCAGGAAGGGGAATAAAACACTGCAAGGAAAAATAAAAACAGCATAATCCCAGTGCATACAGTTACAGGGAAATAAACTATCTCACAGCTGAGTAGATTAAAAACATGTCACCCCAAGAAAAAGTGGATATAACTAGCTACTAGAATACAGGGGGAAAAAAAGCCAGGGAAAGATTCCACCTGTACATGTCATATAAGAACACCAAAGTTCTTCTATTCCTACTCCTCCATTCTTTACCACACCTCTTCCACTTCCACTTCCACTTCCCTCTTTGCCAATATTTTTACAAAATTTATGAAATAAAAATAGAAGTTAATAGGCAAAAAAGGAAATTACTGCATTCAGTGAAGTTTTCCCTTAATGAAATTTCCTTCTGAAACTTCATAGATGACATTTTTACCAAATTGACCTGCAGTTCATGAAAGGGCACATAGAAAATATGCAGGCAGCAGGTCATTTTCAGTAATATCTTCTAGCTTCTATTAACCTTTCCCTTACTGCATAGGTCTTCAACTAGTCACATCCATCAGCCAGCCTTACTCTTCACAGTGTCACCACATTCTACTTAGAGAGAAAAGACTTGCCTACTCTTACTGTCAGAGCCTGCAAGGCACTAATAGGCTTTAATGGCCCTGACCAGCCTCAGGTGGAACCTCCATGCACAACCCTTGCCCATGTGGAAGCGCTTTTTAAGCTCAGTCTTGGGCCTTCAGTGGTTTGAATCACATGGACTGAGGAGTAACGGTTTCAGTTTTGTGATAGTCACACTTATGTTTGGCTATTGAGCCCCTTGATTCAGGCCTTGACCTACAAGCTGACTTCCTGGCTTTGCCTTGGACTACCATGCTACTGTGGACCTGCTTGGCAACCACGGGAACTGATTCTGAGGATTCTGAGGTGTGTGGATTCACTCCCTCCCTTGATCTCAGACCTGCCTTGCCACAATGAATTTGTGATCTGGACTACTGGCTGGTTGTCATAGAATAGTTAGAGTTGGAAGGGACCTTAAAGATCATTGAGTTCTAAACCCCCTGCCATGGGCAGGGATACCTCCCACTAGATCAGGTTCCTCAAAGCCCCATCCAGCCTGGCCTTGAACACTTCCAGGGATGGGCCATCCACAATTTTTCTGGGCAACCGGTTCCAGTGCCTCACTACCCCCACAGTAAAGAATTTCTTCCTAATATCTAATCTAAATCTCTCTTCTAATTTAAAACCATTACCCGTCGTCCTATCACTACATTCTCTGACAAAGAATCCCTCTCTATCTCTCCTGTAGGCTCCCTTGAGGTACTGGAAGGCNCAGTGCCTCACTACCCCCACAGTAAAGAATTTCTTCCTAATATCTAATCTAAATCTCTCTTCTAATTTAAAACCATTACCCCTCGTCCTATCACTACATTCTCTGACAAAGAATCCCTCTCTATCTCTCCTGTAGGCTCCCTTGAGGTACTGGAAGGCTGCAATAAGGTCTCCCCAGAGCCTTCTTTTCTCCAGGTGGAACAGCCCCAGCTCTCACAGGCTATCTTCATAGAAGAGGTGCTTTGTCCTTCTAATCATCTTCATGGCCCTCTGCTGGACCTGTTCCAAGTGTTCCACGTCCTTTCTATGTTGAGGACTCCAGAGCTGGAGTACTCTAGGTGGGGTAAATCTGTTAGCCAGAGATGGTAACTCTCTCTGTACATGTCCTGCTTACCTTGCTCGGGGAATGGGGACTAGGTCCTGACTGTTGGCTTTGTTATGCTCAGTTCCTACCTTGCTTCCTAGAGAGATATTAGCAAGTGCTGTTCCCTGATGCTTACTTTTGTGCAGCTTGTCTCTAATCTTGAATAAACTTTCTCACTATGCAGTGGTAAGTAATCATCTTTCCTTCTTAGGTTATCTGCCCCTTTTTCTGTTCAGGTTTCCAACTGACTCATGGTTTGCCCTTCCTTCCATACCTTCCTTCTCAGGTTCTCACTAGGCCTCCTAGCTGTGTTCTCGCTCTCAAATCCCTCTGTCTCTTAGGAAAACCCTGTCAGTTCTCTTCAGTAGAACTACTTCATGCCCATTCTGGCGTAAAAGGTTTTAATAACTTGATCTTTCCCTAAATCAGTAAAAGGGACTTTCTCATAAAATATATCAGAATCATTTTGCAGAATAGTTGAAAAAGGGAGAGAAAAATCTTGGGAGTTTTATACTAATTTAGTATAAACTCTTAGTGACATGTGAGAAAGGTCACTGCACTTGGTGGGGGGAGAACATAAAATGCCAAGCTATCTCTTAAATAGAATTTTAGGTGTCAAAACTCCAAGTTCTTCCTTTTAAAATTTGTACGTAAACTCTGTTGCAGCAAACTTCATGTTAGCATTTTCCTTTCTGTTCATTCAACATTGCTTTTTCTGGGCCAAGATTCTGGAATGAGTAATAAGCTGGAAGAATGTTCTGCAGTAAATGTAGTGTTTGACAGACATGCTTCTTTCAGAGCAGACAAGAAACTTCCTCTACTAACTGAAGCTTAGGTGAAGTGTAAATAAGGATCTGCTGCTCTGCTTCTTCCAACGGGGGCTATAAAACCAGAAACACTACAAGTAGATTTTATGAAGGCCACACAGGCCTTCTTTGCCAAGTACTTATTTTCCATGTTGCTGAACTGATTTGCAAACAAAAGGGCTACATGTTTAAAAGAGAAAAAAAACACAACATAAAAAACAACTAAAAAAACCCCGAACCAACCCCCCTCCAAATACTGCCAAACAAAAAAACCCCAGCAACACCTAACTATCGTCATACAAGGACAGCATGGGGCTCAGTAGTGGCTCCAAGAACCAAAAAAGCTTCCTACTATTACCCTTGTCACAGTGGCAGCCCTCTTGTGAAGAAAATGACTTACTCCACCCCCATCTCCACCAATTTTTGCTTTTGCATCTTTCTGAGTGTTTTGCTCAACATGAGATCATGTAGTTTTCTTTAGCTAGGTGAAGAGATTGAAAGTGCTAGGTATTACTTCAGTACAAATTATTTTTCGATGACAGGAATTAAACCAGAGCAGCCAGCATCTTTACAGTTCCGAATCTCTTTCCACTATCATTCCAATCGTCAAAATAGCTATTTTTATAACCTGACTGCCATGCTCCCAATGCCATGGTCAACAGTGCCTTGTTCCCGTTTATTCTACCACTTCATTTCGTTGGTGTCTCTCTATATCAGGCACAAAGGTACTTTAGTATTTAAAAAGGCAGTATGACTTTTTTTCCTCCTAAGTTCAGGAACTAAGAGTAGGAATTTCCAGTGATTCCCTAGACCAAGGCACGCCATACGCCAGTGCTCCTTTGATATATTTTAAATTTAAGTATCAGTTTTCCCAGTGGGTTTTAAGTCTGAATTATATTGAATACTTAGACCTCAATCCTGCCAGTAATTAATGAGAGTAACACGCTTATACCTTGTGCTTGAAGTACTTTGCTTGAGCGAGAGTGCTTAGTGCCATACATGTAGAAGCTTTTAAAAGGCAAAGGGAGCAATCCATCTGTGATGCTTCCTGCAGCTACTAGTGTTGAGTGGAAAGGCATGGAATGAATGGTCTTGGCCTAAGGTATCCTGAAGTATTAATCTTATAGGAACAGAGGCCTAGTAAAATGATGACCTTTCATCAGACATCTGCCAGATCATTCTGAAAGCATACAGATGAAGGTATTGTGATGCTTCGCTGTGTAGTTTTTTATCAAAGTTACACTACAAAAATATTGTTCTGAATGTACAGAAAATATTGTTCTGACTGGCTTTGCCAGTCCCACAACTTTTTTTAGCTATTGTGCAAAAAGGGTGTTTGTGTCAAGGGGAGTATTATATTTAAATATTATCCTATAAACATAAAGACCATCTGCTTTATAAAAGCCAGGAAAGAAATTATAGACTTCCAAGAGTGTGTTCTTGAAAGCCTTCCAAAACAGTCATGCTCTTATTCAGTAGAATCATAATACTAATACACTAGATAAAAACTCTAATTAGGGCACAACAAGGAGAATAACCTAGGGGGAAGTACAGCCTCTTATAATCCCGTCTTAAATGAAGCAGAGCTGCAAAAGAACTTTTATAGACACTGCACTGGAAAGAATTTAACCACGAGTGAACATGCCTCATGTTCTGCAGTTTGGCCTAAGACAGTGTTCTCTCATTCTCCTCTGTTCCTCCTCTTAAATATGACCTGACTCCAATCTCTGGCTGACTTTGGCACCAATATATAAAGTAGATGTATACATCTAATATTAATGACTGTTTGAGCTATTTATCAGTGAAAATGGGTGAAATCCACTATCTTCCCATATGAAATTTGTCATCCTCTTCTGTGATTTACACAAAGTCTTAGTGATAAGTGAGCGGCTATGATTCAAGTCAATAAATCTCCAGATGACTTTTTAAAGTTATCAAGGAAAATTCTTTTTGCAGCAAGGAAGCTTCTTCTGACCAATGAAGTTCTGCCAGAGTAGAAACAGATACACCAACACAAAGGAAAAAAGTTGTGTTCTTTTTTAAAACATCACCAAATAAATCACTCTCTCAAACAAAACAGGAGTCTTACAACCCAAGACTCTCTGGCTCTATTCCAGACCTCAGGGTCTGGGATATAGATAGATTTATTTAAGTGGAAATTCTGGTGATGAAGCCTCTTGTATCAGTTTTAATCCTTACAGTTTTACATCAATAGCTTTTAAGACCAGATAAAGTCTAGGTAGAATGTTGATATCCTTACTAATACTGAATAAATACCTCATGCAGTACCTGCATATCAGTGGGACCATTAGTGAAACAAGGGTATAAATTGCCCGGTCATCGGTGGAAGAACAAGTGGCTTTCAGTCTTTGCTCTAAGTCTCTTAAAAACTAAGACTCACCTCTGGTGGAGCCTGAAGAAAGCCTCTGTCATGCTGTCTTGTTAGAATGTGTTACTGCACGCCCACTGCAACTGTGTAAGCATGCTCCATAGATTTGACAGCCATAACACAGTCATTCTAGTGGCACCGAGTTTGCAAGAAATTTTAATGGCAAATATTTCACTTAAGGACTTTTACTTCATGTATTTGTTGCCTGTATAAATATGTAATGATGGTTTTGGAAGGCAGTTTCAGATGCCTTTGAAGGTGCCAGTAAGCTTATACCTGGAAGTAAAGTGAATAACGTCCTATATACTTAGCATAACTACTGCAACTTGGTGTCCTTTATATAAGTCTACCTTAAAGTAGCTTAGTGAAAAAAACAAAACAGGACCTGAACTATAATTGTTATTGTGCTTGCAAAAAGGAAGGTCACTTTTAAAATGAATGTTGAATTATACCTCCACTCAGAGCCTGCTGCGGCCATAACAACGTCATGGTGAAGTTGGCATTATAGTGCAATGTAGTCATTTCCGAGTTAGGCTTCAGCATAACTAGCAGATGCTACCTCAGGGAGGGCGAAATAGGCTTTATGTACTATTTATCTCTCAAAGAGCGTAATTTCCTTGCTTATATATTGAAAACAGGATCCAGATCTCTGACCAGCAGGAGTATAGTACATGCGTGTCTAGAAGTGCAAGAAGCTTATATTAAGCTAGTTCCAAACCTCTTTTATGCTGGACCTGGTGGGCGCTGACCCAGATTACAGGCTGTTCTGAATTGTATAACCTGTTTTCATTCCTGCGCTGTTTTTGACATATGGGGATCACCTGAATGGAGCTGTGCCTTTAACACTCCTATACAGGAGGCGGCTAGTTGAGTATGTGTGCTTTGTCTGCTGCAGTCAATTTAACCACCTTGTAGTTAACATTTTCTATATGAAATGGAAGAATTACCACAGAAATTAAAAAGTGTTTATAGGAGTTCATAGAAATGGCAAACAGTAAAAAACAATTAGTTTACATGAAAGAATGCTGTTCTTTTGAAATCACTTTGAGAAGATAATCAGTAAAATGGTGTCATTTTAGAAATCTAATGGAGCTCTGGGTAAGAGCGACCCAACAGTGAGGATCAAACCACAGCACTTTTTTTATCACCCTTAATTCTAGATGCAGTGACAGCATAGAAAAATAAAATCTAAAACTGAAACTAAAACCACCATTCTAACTCATTATGTAGGACAGACAAACACAACAAAATATAAATATAAATCTGAAATTAAATATATCAAATATCTTTTCAGTAGATTTTCCACTTTTTGCAAAAATCTTTACTCAAAGCAGTCCATATCTGCATAAGTGGAGAATATATACATGCACAGCTTCTAGAATCATGATACTCTCAGTATTAGCAGAATGAGCTACTAGTAGGATGCATGATCTTTATGAATTTGTGTAAAATATAACTAGTCTATATACCATAACAGCTACAATGCATGTAAGAACAAGAAAAAAAAATACCAGTTTTTCATATATGATAATGCTGCAGAGTTCTATAAAAGGAAAGATTAACAACAAAATGTTAACAGTACACTATCATTTGCAACTAAGAGTCACAGCATCCTCTAGTGGTCAAACATGAAAAACAGAATGATATGTGAATTAGCCATTGTTATGGCACTTTATTCAGACAGAAAAATTAAAAGCATGAAGAAAATGTCTACTTACACTTCAGGGAGCATTGTAAGCAAAGCTCAGGAAAGCAGCTACCTGACATCAGGCTTTTTAAAATATCTACTTTCTCTTTTCAAGGAAAAGAAATTTAATAAAGCACTCTAACAGAGGAGACATCATGTACTGTTTCTTGTTTGTTCTTTAACTGTATTCAGATATACACCAAGTGCAAATAAAATCCTCCGAAACATGTGCAAGTGAAATGACATTTAACAATCATTTTGCAGTCTCTTTGAGGTTGTACAAATGCTTGTACAGTAACTAACAAAACACAGCCCGTGTCCATGCCTGAAGCTTCTATAACATGAATACATGATGCTAGTAGCAACAGATAGTATTTTGTCAGTGGTACTCTGTCCTTCTATGACTTTATTTCTAAGGCTACTTTATTATATTATTCATATTAATAGGAAGAAAGCTACAGAACTACCACCAAGGAAATCAAATTTTCCCCAGCAGTTTTGCCATTCATGTCTCAGAGCTACTCTTGTGATTTTCTTTTTTCCATAGTAATTAAAACATTTTGTCCTGAGGCTTCTAATGCTGTTAACAAAAACCTTGCTAGCCTTGTCTGGCTCACAAGCAATTAGGCAGAAAAAATATCTTTTGGGAACATGTAATACCACCTACACCTTCAATATTTTTGATCTACAGAGTTGTTATTGCAATAATGACCTAGTAATACAGGATATTACCTACCCTCTAGGCCTGTAAATACAGTATTGCCATTACTAATCATGAGCCACAGGCTTTCACTAAGTCTGCAAAGCCTCAGGACTGAGGCATGTCAGACTTGCTTTGCTTGAATTCTTCTAGACCTGTCTGGTGCTTTGTCTTAACTTGTTTAGATGCAAAATCAGTTCTTCTTATCAAGTGGCCATGCCTAATTTCATTTACTTTTGTTTATCTCTGTACTGTAAAATAGATTTGATATATGCTGTAGTAACAAGTAGTCATTCTGTATAGAATATTTATATCACCAATCTAATGCAGGAATACAGGCCTAGTATGACAGCAGAGGTCTTGAAAACTAGTGAGGTGTATGGAGACATTCTTATCAACCTCTCAACCTGAATGCAAAAACACAGCTTTGTAGAACCTGGAGTGCTACACAGTATTTATAACCTGTATTTTGAATCTATCAAGGAAAAGTAGAAGCAGGCTCCACTCGGAGAACCTGTTAAACAGTGGCTGCACACTCTACACTTCTGCAAGTCACTGTTTGTATGGTTACAGATCAGCTGTTTCATATGGAGTTTGAGAGCTAAGATGGAATCTGTATTTTTAAACAATATTAATAATTCTTTGCCAATTGTCCCAAGAATAAGGCTGAATAGCTTAGTGTTGGATATGGTTTTATGCAGAGACTTCTACTGGTGATGAAGGTATATTTGAGAACTGTATGGTTTATTTTCCCATGCAGTACCCATGCTCTTCCACAGAGGAAATATATTTCCATATCAGCCAATTGACAGAATCTACTCTACTCTGCACCATGATCCAATTCTGTATTGGATCTGTTTCTGTATTGGATTATTGGATCCAATCTGAAACACCAAAGTCAGCACTCATACCATCCTAAGAAACAGCTAATGCTGAACAGGTCAAATTTTTTATATTTTGAGAAAATCCATGTATCAACATACAACTGGAAGGCAAAGAGTTTTATGTATAACTTTGAATGTCTTTAGTTTCTTGTGCCAAGCAGTAAGTATACAAATATTGAAGTCACTAGACACTTTTAACACTGAAAAAAGTATCACCAAATGTCACCAAATCCTGTATGATGAATTAACTCTGATTCACAAGTAATAAATGTCCAATACTAGACATTAAACTAAGTCTCTTTCATTGACTTCTGAAATAAGGCAGAAAATATATCAACTAAAAGAAAAATAAAATATGAGAATGAAAGAATATGAATTGTGACAAGCGCCAAATTTGCAGCTCTGGAGAATTAAAATGATATTTCTCTGGATGTTATCATTCTGAAAGCCATTTGCTCATCATACATTCCTCTTTCTGAAGGAAGCAAAAGATTTGCCCTCCGCCAGCTATTTTTTGTCAACTTTAATTACTTCTCACATAGCTGTATCTGTATAGCTACAGATATCATTCCACAAGGCAGGAGGGACAGAAAAAGGGGAAACTGCAGATTGCAATTGTCAGATCTTGTGGTGTCAAACGGTATACTGAGAGTAAAATGTCAATTACTCCTGGAATGGCAGTGTACAGACCCTTCATTTCACCATAAGGCAGCATGTCTGAAATTTCATAGCTCAATGATCTAGAATGAAGTTGTACTTGCATATAAAGTATTGATTGCAGTTAGTAGTACTAAGTGTCTTACACAGGGGTATAGCACACAATAAGGCATTGGACCCAAACCTGATCCCCTATGGGTAAAAAAAACCTTGGAATTCAGCTTATGCAGAGGTGTATTCTATGCTTTCACCTGAAAGGTTGTTGACCTTTGCTTTAAGACACAAAATACATCACCTTAGCATTAGTGGATGTGTAAACCTGAGAACTGACTTTGAAAACTGATCAAGTGCATGTAGTTCTTTCCCCCAACATATTGAGTGAAAGGTAATTTGTTTTAATCTACAATTCACTGTTGAAATGTAGCACTTTAATTTAAAGTGAAAGTGTTACACTAAATGCTTTCTTACTCCAAGACATGTTTAAAAATGCAGACACCTGTTACAAAAATTTTTATTCAAATGAAGGCTTGGAGGAAAAGACACCAGAACACAAGGACATTGCAAAAGGAAGGCAAAAGGCACCACTGTTAGTATTAACTCTATTTTAACAGTAAAGAAATTATCAGAAGTTGCTGCTGAGGCTTCTCAGTGTGCAGGACCAACCCTTTTCTTATTCTGAGGCCAGAATTTCAGTTGTTACACTCTAAACAATGTACAGAATATATTGAGAGAACCAAAACTCTTTCATGTGTTTCATTAAAGGCAAAAAACCCTAACAATGCTATCATTTGAAAAAAATAACTGAGGAGAGCTTTTTTTTTTCCTTTCCTTTAGTGAAGAGATTGTTTTCTGTAAAAAAAAAAAAAAAGAGCCGTTTCTGACAGCCTCTCAAACTGTATTAAAACTTCTGACTGTTCTTTCTGGTGGAAGGAACTTGAATTAAGGTTATTTGGAGTTGCTGCTGTTCTAATCTGACGGCTTTTTTCCTTGTGCCAGTAAAGGATGAATGCAAAACCAGAAAAGTGAGGAAACTTAATTTTAAAGTCTCTCTGTAGTGGTACCTCTAATGCAATTTCATTAATGAAAGAACGTGACCCCATTATACAGTGTTATTTATTCTGTGGATTGTGCAACCAGTTTTGAGGGCCATTTAAAACTCTGCTTTTGGTGGCCATTCTGGCCCTAGCCATACAAGGGAGTTCCAAAACATTAAGTTGCCCTTGGAGAATTAAGTACATGGATATACAATATTTTGTAGACAAGGTACAAACCATACTATCTTGAGCTTATCTTCATGCTAACACAGCTACTTGTCACTTTACTCAGAGCTTGCCTGCTTCCAGCCAACTGGAAGATCCCCTAGAGATAACAGAAGATACCTAGAAGCGTATTAAAAAAAAAAAAAAAGACATAACCAATAATGATAAAAGCAGAGTCTAGAAATCCCACACTGCAGCTTTTCTTTCACATTTAGCCTCTTTCTGCTCTCACTTAAGCAGGATGATGATCTAACAGTGTCTTTGTGTATCTTAAATCTTAATTGGTCCAAAAAGCAGTAGTATTGCTGCTCTCATAATAATGTTCACCTTTCCCTGTTTAAGGATACAGATAAGTATTTTCCAAAAAAATTGTGAGCCTGCTAGCTCATACCATCCAAAAGTAAACTCATCTCTTACAAATGGACACTTAAATAATTTTTTTATAAATTTAAATAAGTCAGTTAATCATTTATGATGTCACCAATTTGCTGCTTTCATTAATAACTGTAAAGGACAGGCCAAGTTGGACTTCTCTTACTTTGGACAACTGTATCTGCCCCTGGCCACTGCTGATTTGATGTGACTACTACTTTATGGGGTTGGTAATGAATGGTGCACAAAACACTAGGGTATTCAACAAAGCTAGCTTTCTTAATTTTTAAAAAACTTGTATTCCTTACCAACCCCATAAATTTAATTGAGAATTTGAAATTTTGTCTTTATGAAGTTACCACACATTTATACAAACATAGTCACTTCCAATTGGATAAAAGGAGAGGGAAAAAAATCACCAGGAGGTTGAGGAGTGTATTTCTTAGTTCGGAGAAGAAAACATTTTTGAAGTTCTACCATTATTTCACCATCTGCTGGCTAATGTGCAGATTAGTAATTGGAATGTACCAGAGAGCTACAAGGCAAACATGGAAGCTTGGCTTGCCTACACGTTTTATAGACGTGCTGCATAAAAAGTTCTATGTCATTACCCAGGAGTGAATTACAAGTTTGGCCAATTTAAACAGGATGCAGCAGCACAGCCACTGCAGACTTGCTTTTTCAAACTTGACTCTCCCATCTGCTACAATTGCATGTTGACCAGCATATCCCATGAAGTCTTCTGGACTTTATGCAAACAACAAGCCAAACACAGAACTTACTAGGCTGGCCAGTATTCTTTTTAAAGTTTCAACAGCCTCAGAAAAAGAGTTTTCTCCGTACCTGGCATCAGTGCTCCCCAGACACCAGTCTCAGAGCTTGGATTTCCCCGTGCTCTTGCTGCTCAGTGACAGTCAAGCCCTGCAGGTTCTGCACAGTGGCATCAAGTGCTATGGCTCAATTGGACCCAGAGCCAGTGGCAGCAACGATCCAGGCAAGTGGTGCTTTTGCCAGCCAGCAACTACCTCATTAGATACAGTAAGACCTCAGATTCATTGAATTCAGGGGTTTTGTCCCCCCTGCCCCCCCAAGCTTTTGAGATCACTGCCTGTGGCCTCGGAAAAAGAGGCTGGCTCTGGATCACTCTGTCTGGTGTCAGTAGGAGCTGGCTAATTAACTGCCTCTGTACTCAATACTCATGCTGCAGAAAACTTTTCATGCCCATAATTACAGGCTCTGCTTTGCCCATGATGCTTGCCTTGGCCAGATGCTTAATAGCTGCTATCCTGAAGCAGCATATTAACACCTGCGCCAGAAATATGTTAACACCTTAGTGCTCAGGCAGTGGCAGGAGGAAAAGAGAAGTCTCTTCAGCTAAAGGCTAATGAGAGCGGTATTTTGAAAGCAATACGACTTAATAGAATTTGTTCTGAAGACAAGTTATTAAGGGAGTGGAAGAAGGGAAGGATCATCTCTTCCTTTGGAGCATTATTTCAGATTTGACTAAGGCAGATGTGACTAAGGCGTCACCAGAGACATGGCCCTAAAGAACGGCTCACCAGCGGCTCACCACAACCCTCACCGCACTCAGGCCAGCAGCCAGACCCCGACGGCTGCCTCAGGCTACTGCTGGGTCTGTCCCTGTGCGGCGGCACACGGGCCAGAGGATCAGCGGGGATAACCACAGCAGCTTCCCACGGCGCCCCTTCCCGCCCCTCCGCCGCCA